>BLKR01000514.1:0-476566 GCA_011170035.1 Teleogryllus occipitalis
TAAAAAGATGTCATCCAAATAACGATCGACTACTGAGGTGTATAATATGGTTACAACAATTTTCTGTCAAGGTAGAATACTGCCCAGGCAGATGTAACTTGTTGCCCGATTTGCTTAGTAGGAATGTCAATGCCGAACACAATTCAATGCCTAACACTTTGTTCCCGGCTTCTCCAATTCAGTTAAATATAATGAGCATGCCAGGGTTAACTTGGGAAAACATCGCAAGATTTCAAGATGCCGATGCCATAATGGAAAAGATGAAAAGATTTTGCAGAGGAGAACTCGAACCTACGGATCCAGATGTACGACGGTGGACGGCTGACCCATTGAAATGGAAATTGGTAGATCAAGTCTTGCTCATAAGGGTGCAACAACAGCCATCGCTTTATCGAATCTGGATACCGCAAGTCTTAACAACCGGGATCATCTGGTTCGTGCATACCTCTTTAGCACATTTTGGGGCCGAAAAAGTAGACCAAGCAATTAAGGAAGTTTGTCATTGGAAAGGGAGGAAAAAACAAGTGGATAACGAGGTTGCCAAATGTGTACTGTGTCAGAAAACCAAGTACCCGAATCGACATTATTCGGGCGCAATGCATGCTATAATACCTTCAAAAGAAAATGAACTAGTTGCCATAGACTTATATGGTCCTTTACCGAAGGCCAAATATGGATATAAACATATTTTTGTATGCATCGATGTGTTTTCTAAGTTGACCCAAGTATACCCTGTGAATAGAGCGAACACTAAAAATTGCCTGCACCAACTTAATAAGTTTTTTTCAATTTGCTGGTCCATATGCCAAGGTGCTGACAGATCATGGTGCCCAATTCACTAGTGAATCCTGGTTACAGGCCATGCAACATATGAATGTCAAACATATATGTTCCAGCATTAGACACCCACAGTCAAACCCTTCAGAAAGAGTAATGAAGGAACTGTCGAGGCTATTTCGAGTCTACGTGTCGAGGCAACATAGCGCGTGGTCGCTACTAATTCCACATATAAATAAATGGTTAAACCAAATCCACCATGAGTCAATTGGAATGACCCCATATGAGGCCCATTTCAAACGAAAACCAGAGCATCCATTACAAACCCTTATGAAACCAGAAATAGAGCACCAAAATCTAGCCAATGAAGAAATACTTAGAAAGTTAAGAAAAGCGGCAGATAAAAGAAAATCACAAGCTACCGGAAAAACTTACGAATTCCAAGAAGGGCAGAAGGTATTATTAAGGGTTCCGAAAAGTTCTGATTTGATACATAAGCAGTATCATAATTTTTTTAGATTGTTTGAGGGACTGTACTCAATTGCTCACAAACAAAATCCCAATGTAGCAGTGTTAATAGATGAAAGCGGGAATACAATTGGAAAGTATAATTTCCATAGTTTACGACCTTTTAAAGAATAGAATAAATGTCAAGAGAAAGAATAAAAGAAGAAAGACGAAATAAATAGGAGAAGAAGAAAGAAGAAGAAGAAGAAGGAAGAAACAAGATAGCTCGACATTCCAGAATCAAGACAGAAGAAAGGAAGAGCATCAAGTTTGGTTAAAAGATTTTTTCGGCATATGAAATCAAATCCCACAAAATCTTTTTTTTCCGAAAGAAGGGGTTATGTGACCATCCGTTTTGCCGAGGTCTCGGAAAACGGAGCACATCAATATTCAAGAATAAGATAAGCTGTTCGAACGCGCGCCAACGCGCATGAATACAATCCGAAAATGGAAACTACGAACTATATCCGTAAGAGAGCGTCTCGGTAGAGTATGCGACACCGGTAGTCGGGAGAAAGAAAAGCTAGTTTTTTTTTTCTGAAGTAACAGCTGGAGAGTGAGGACCTACCGATCACGAGAAGGCGGCACCTCGTACTGCTACGGACTTCAGGACTGCATCTACGATAAAAACTCTTCAAGACATTCGAGGAGTTTTTTATTTTTTATATTTATTCTTCTTATACAATAGACTCAGTTGTCGTATTGTAGATTCTTTTAAATATGGAATTAAAAGCTAGTTACATTCTATAAAAGAATACGAAAAGAGTATCAACGGAAAACGAGACGGAGGCCACATCGTGAGTTGAACAACGGTACTGGAAAGGGGCGACTGTGCGGTTCTGCAGAGGGGCGGCTTTGCTCCCGACCGAGCTGCAAGGACAAGGACATCGAGCGATTGGAAGAGTCGACGCCGCAGATTTCTCTACGCCGTGAGAAGACACAGTAAGGTCGTGCCAACTTGAACAATTTGTAGATATTAGAAGGAATAATTTGTTTCGGAAAGGAAGTATTAGTACAGGTTCTTTATACCGATATTCTGTGAAAAATAGAATCAATCTTTTCTTTCAAGAAAAACTTAGCTAATTGTAAAGTTGCAACTAGGAAATTTACGACTGGAATGATTAGGCAAAGTTTTAAGTATTCTTTGAAATTGATTTAAATGAGAGAAAGGAAACAGTGTAGTTAATTATTAAGAGCGTAAGTTGTTTTCTTTTTTTCAGCAAGACAAAATTCTTGTATATGTAAAGTGTTTTATGTTCATTTACTGTAACAGCAATTTAATTAGAATATACTTAAGTAAGTGGAAAGTGATTCAACTTGAGTTTCTGTGTAAGTGCATTCAATCCACAACGGCCCACATGACCCTGATCCCCGCTATTCTAATTGTATTTTTTTTATTTTGCGCCCACCTTGAAAACCCATTCTGAGCTAGCCGGCGGAGGGGTGGAACGCATTATGTGTGTGTGTGTATATATATATATATATATATATATATATATATATATATATATATATATATATATATATATATATATATATTTCGAACTCGCGTGTGAAATGTTCATTTTCAACTAATAAATATATTAAAATGTAACAGAATATGTAGCAATAGATAAAATGTAAAGTTCGTGTAAAAATATGTATTTATATGAAAATCCGTTCCCTACTGATAACCAGTGTCGTGTTAACGCACGGGCCCGAAAGACTCGGGCCCAGGGCCCCCAAGGGCTCCGATAGTTCCTAAACATTTATTTAATACTACATTTTTCAAGAAATATAATTTTAAAAAATGTACAAAAATATGATTTTTAAATAGAATGTTCCTGTTTCTTAAGCTTCAATTTTATACTGTACATTTCAATGAAAAATTAATACTATGTAATTTTCTTGAGTTTCGATCATTAAAAAAGCATCATTTTAATTGTTAACGTTTCGGCTTTTATTAAGCCTTCATTAGGGCCACAATGAAGGGATTTTTATCATTCACATGTACACTAAATTAATTACTTCTCTAAATACGTATAAAAAATTAAAACTATTTAATTTGGAGTATTTTTCAAAGAAATTATAAATCTGTTATTCTTACTTACTTATTTACATATATATGATTAAATTTGTTGTTTGAATAATATTAAATTGAAACACCGAGAAATACTTTCAAAATATTAAAAAAATACAAAATACAATGTGAATTGATAGGATTTTCTTTATATTTCTGCATCGGAAGTATGTGTATGTGTGTGTGGGGGGTTGGGGGGGTGAAAGTAAGAATAGAGGGCTCCCGAATTAACCTAGGGCCAAGGGTCTCCAATGGTGTGAAAACGGTGCTGCTGATAATCTATCACAGTATGGAGACACGATTAGTACCGCCACTGTGGCAGCGTGATAATGTGTAATGCAATGTAGGAGTATTTTCGTGATTTATTTAATAGGGATTTACATTTCACGGACTCAGCAGGATTGGTGTTTCCTAGTAAAAAACGAAACATTGTAAAAGTATTAAACAGTGATGGAAAGGGAATTTATTCACATGGTCATAGAATACATATTTTTACCTGTCCTTTTACAAGATTTTACAAGATCCTTGCATTATCTTTTTGCGTATCGAAGACATTCCGCATAAATTAAAATCATGTTTATATATTTACATATACAGTAAAACTGAATGCGGAACGTGTACAATGCAGAAATCTGTCTAATGTGAACTTAAGTCGCGGTCCCGCCAGTCACAAATTCTAGTTTTACATTGCATAAAGCGGAATCTTGTCTAATAGAGAAAAAAAATTCTGGTCCCTTGAGGTTTCGCATTGAGCAAGTTTTCCTGTATATCGAAACGAAAAAGATAAAGATTTTCTCAATATATTTATTCTGGAATAGTATACTTGTTCAACAGTATAGTCATGTAAATTCTGCACTTGTACGATCTCCGGAACTTCGTCATGTATTGTCGAACTTATCTCCCTGGTTTCTCGGAAGTCGCGCAGTCCAAATCAACAGAGAGCGAATGTTCGCGAAGAAGAAATTTCAATGTTTGCTCGTGTTTCATGGAGCCCATGCGAATCTCGATCGAAACCTGCCGCATATTTCTTACCGCACTTCCAACATCCCGCCGAGAAACAGATATCCCTCTGTCAGGAATGCAGAACTCGCACAAAGTACAATCTGATCGGGCTTAACTATTTGATGCGAATAGTTTTCAGTTAGTTGAGTTCAATTATAAAATACTTTGGATTGGGTGAGGCGTTTGCTTCTGGTGTAGTACATGAGAAAATAAAAAGCAGATAAAAAACAAAAACAATAAATAAAAAATTAAGAAAGAATATAAAAGAAAAACGTTCCACATGGCTCTGGGACGTTGAGAGTTTTGCTTGGGCCAGTCATCGGAGTACCGCTATGCTATGTCGCACAATGGTGTCTGGAGGAGAATTCTAGTGGCCAGCTGCTCTGATCCGAAGTTTTCTGTGGTTTCTCCGATTAACACTAGGCGAATGATGGAGCAGTACCCTCACAAACGGCCCACGGACCGGGCGCGATCTTTCCTTCCTTTTCCTTGTCCTATCCTCTCCCCTTACACACACACACACACACACACACACACTTACGCTAATGTGCATTACACTACCACACATGCCGGGAGATCGATCGTGAGCTTAGAGCTGGTCTCGGCTGGGGCGGTGCCCCGATGGAGGGAGATACCTGGGGGGAAACCCCGCTAGTCGACGGCAGGTCGGTGCTGGATGTTACCATCCAGCGGGAGAAGATGACCACCACTTCCCGAGGAAGAACATGCACTACACTTACGGGACCAATGACCCAATTACTTGACGCACCCGGAATCACTAACAACCAACCAACCAACCTTGGTCGGGTTATACATGAGAAAGTAAAAAAAAACACAAATAAAAACATTTAAAAAGGAATGAAAGAAAAGTAATCCACATGACTCTCAAAAGTTGAGAGTTTTGCTTGGGCCAGTCATCGGAGAATCACTCGGACACAACACTATCCTCTGGCGGATCCAAGAGGGGGCATGGGGACCACGTCCCCTCCCAAAAGGCGTAGAGTTTTCGTTCACTTTCCTTATTTCGTAAAATTGATTTCGATATTTACTAGTGAGAACCCGTCAAAATTTGACGGAGAGATCTGAAATAAATATAAAATACTGTTCCCAGACTAATGTTCACAATATGTTGCATTGTTTGGATCATTAGGGTATAACGAAGATATACTAGTTATGTGGACTTCCCAAAATTGTGAACACGTATGGCCCATGACCAGATGGCAATGCAATGTGACCCACATATTCCAATAGAACACCAAATGACACAAAAGTCAGAGCACTATTATACTGACGGATATTATTTCTAAAGTTTTTTGATGTGTCATCATCTATAAACAAATTTGATTACTTCTGGCATATTGCTCGAAGGTAAACTTGTTTTCCCATTTCAGGAACAGAATAAACTCGTTTGCAGAATTTTTCTCGCAGGGGGAGTTCGAAGCAGAACAAAACTGACATTTCATAGACAACGATCCAATAGAAAACGAAATGACCTCACTATCTTGACACCTACGCTGACTTTCTCTTTCCCTGCGTCCAGTTAATGTACACGTACGTTTGCGTCTTTTGGGCCGCGTGGGCAACGATTCGGATTTCGACATAATCTCGAGCAAAACCCACTGTCCGAATGTTCTCTACAAAATACATCACAAAAGCAAACACATGCACACTGTTAACGCCACAATGCAATTTACACTGAAACAAAACCTTGACGAATTGTAAACAAATCTCAACAATCAAAACAAAACATCAAGCACGTCACCATGAAGCATCTAGCGTTTCATATAATCGATTTTGAAACAGCCACCTTTTGGAAGAAAACAATTGTCTATTGATAAGCGTAATATTAAAGAATGATTTAATTAATTAATTTACATCATAAATGTTGGTGAATCAACACAAACAATATCTGATAACACATCAAGGGATTCTTTCATTTAAAGGAAAAAATACTACAATCGGTTCAGTAGAAGCTCTAAACGAAGCCATGACAGAATACCTTATTTTTTTAAATATATAGATTTATCTTCGAGTTATGTGGTTATTTCAATAATAATATTGTATAGTACATAAACAATGTAAAGTATAATAACAAATATGAAGAAAAGTGTACGCTTGCCTCGTCCGAAAAGATCGGCTGGACCCGCGCCTGAGGCTGCGCTAGCTCACTGGCGCGTTGCTTTCGCCAGAGCGTCGTTGGCGCCGGCCCCGGCCTGACCGCGTCGGCCGCGCGTGAAATTACGACAAACCAATCGAGAGATTATCCTCCTTCCTGGAAGCGCCTCGCCCTGTTCCGGTCACTCCCCGCCAGCGCTCCCAGCACTTGTTTGCGCCGCGCTATTTTCTGCCCCGGGGCTTTGATTATGTTTGCATTCCTCGCCGCTCGCAGCGATCGGTTCCCAGAAGCCCTTGCGCGCTAATCTCGTTCGCTACTCAGCCTCGACGCTAATGCGCGCCGCCCACCGGAGGAGCACTTCACTCTGCGTGCGATTTCCACGCTACCTTCTCAGCTAGGTCCAATTCAGTCGCTGGCTGGAGGAGAATTCTAGAGGCTGGCTGCTCTCATCGGTAGTATTTCGTGGTTTCTCCGATCAACACCAGGCAAATGCCGGAGCAGTTCTCTAACATACGGGCCACGGATCGTGCGCGATCTTTCCTCCCTCTTCCTTTTCCTATCCTCTCCCCTTACACCCACTTTCACTAACAGTAACTACACTACCACACTTGCCGGGAGACGGGTCGGAAGTTTAGAGCATCTCTTCCTTATCCTAGCACTTTATCCTTACACACGCTTACACTAACATGCACTACACAACCACATATGCCTAGAGATCGCTCGGGAGCTTTGAGCTTATCCCGGCTGGGGCGGTGCCTCGCTAGTGGGAGAGACCTGGTTAGGGAAAACTCCGCTAGCCGATGGTAGGTTGGCGCCGGATCTCGCCATCCAGCGGGGGAAGGCCACCGCCATCTCCCGGGAAAAAACATGCACTACACTAACGGGACTAATAACCTTAGAAATTCACGCGCCCGGAATCACTAACAACCAACCAAGCAACAACCATCAGCGTACGTGTTGGAACCTTGCCGTTTTCACCCGGCCGCGCATTCAAAATCGGAAGCCCGTCCAACGGGTTTATAGTGTGCTTTTCTGGGGAAGACCAACATGTTCTTGGCGTAAATGTTTGCCGATCACATGTTCTCGTATCGAGTGGTTTAATGCAAGCGGAGACTTCGGAGTTCAGGTTTCAAACGGGTCACTGGGAATATACCCGAAATAATTTCATTGAAGTAGTTCGATTGGTTCTCAGTGACAGTGAGATGTGAACTATGGGAGCGGAAGAGAAAAAAGGATTAGAGAGTCTTAAATAATGCTGCTAATCTTTTAAAATTAAATCTTCTAAATTCTCGTGACAAATCTGATGCGGATTTGTTGGCGTAATTATACGAAGAATTAAAAGAAGTCATCTCCAGCAACTTAATATGTTTATTTAGACAGCCAGCTTTCGACGGGTTTGGCGTCATCAGTCTACAAATATAAAGAAAAGAAAATATAAATAAAATACCAAGTAAATACAAAATAAGACGAAGTGGGATATTAATGTAAATAATAGTTACATTTAAAATTATAAACATTAGCAAATTAAATTTCAAAATAGAATATGCAAGGGGATATTCTTCTTCTAATTTGTGCCATTTGCTGATAAAAAAATTTCAAAAAGGTCTTTGTAAAACTACATAATTATATACTTCAAAAAAGTGCTAAATCAAATATAATATTGAATTTCAACCATTTTGTGATAAGCTAGAAGGCTAGAATTAGGCAGTTCATAGAAAACAACAGTGAGGATGAGCTTTGGGAGAGGTTTATGGGCTCTCACAGATCGACGCGGAACATCCACTGCCTACGGGGAACGTGCGCAGCGGAAATTTCGCGTCACGTACTGGGTTATGAGCACGTTGAGACCTGTGCGGCAGGCGAGTGGCGCGGCAGCGGATTGGTAGCGTTTTATTCGCTGCAGATTTCTATTCGCGATCGGACGACTTTTTTTCCGTTGCCGCTCCAGTTTCGCTGTGGCAAAGACTCGTCAGGTTTAGAATATTTTCAGCTCACCAGTGAATCTGAAACGAACGGTCAGAAAAAATACTTCTGATCGTGTTCAGGAACTTAATTAATTTTAAATAACAAATAAGTTCGATTTTAAAAATTAGTTGATCTTAAAATTTGGTACATTTTACTAATGAAAAGTGTCAATAACCTTTGGTAGTGGTCGCTGATGGAGGTCTTCCTCTTCCTTTTTACCGAATCTTCCGTCATCTCTAAGTGGAAATTTCCTCTTTAATAACAAGCGCTTCATATCTTGTTGTTCATTCGCGTATCCTCCACATTCCGTCGTTTATTTTCTCATTCGTACATCACCTCGTCTTCCCGTTCAATCCGTCTCACTTTTTCTGTTCCTCGGCTGGTTTCTTTCTTAACGTGTGTTTTGAAGACGAGCGAAGCAGTTAGGCCTTCTGAATATTAACGAGTATTTACGGAAGAACATTTGCAGAAATTATACATATATTTGTTCTTTATGTTAGGCTAAAAATTAAAATCCTTTTTATGTCGAGTTAAAAAAACATACAGAATTACAATCAGACAAGAATCGTTTCTACATCTATGAATTCTCCTGTTATGCGGTGTGGTTCTAAAAGCTGCAATCTATTACTTTTTCGTATACGTGCGTATATAACCAGAGTAATATACGAAGTATTGACAAAGTTATGTAATGTTGCGGAAAATCGATTTCGAGATTTCAACGGAAATACACGTTTTGGGGTTCCTTGATACAGAAAAAGCCCGTCGCTAGAATTCTCCTCCACACAGCGACGTAATTCGACCTAGCTGACAAGCTAGGGTCGAAAATCCCTAGGATCTCCCGGTCAGAGGGACTGCAGTGACATCAGTTGAGCAATATCTCCTGGTGCGACCTGTTGCCATTTACGCGAAGGCGTCAACGCAGCACCGGCCAGTGACGTTCGCGACATGCTCGAACAACTCACCTTTCATCGCTGGAGCCGGGCTGGGTCGTTGTCCGACTCTAATGATATACTTCCGTACGTCTTATATCTTCTGATTTCCCCTGCTTTTCAGCTCAGCAATTCTTCATTGATTGTTTGATATTTCCGGGAGAGGCAACTGATATGGTCATTAGCCCCGTTAGAGTAGTGAATATTTTATCCAGGGAGGAGGTAATCATTCTTCCCGAGGGATGGCGCTGATCCACATGGCGGCTTGCTGGGCTTTCCCTCCTCCAGGTATCTCACCCAGCCGGGGAAACTAAGCTCGGCCTCCCCCTGATCTCCTGGCTTCTGTACTAGTGTAGCGTTTGTAAGTGCAGTAGTAGAGTGACGTGCGCCCATCACGCACTTGCACTTAACCAGGGGGAATTCACTCCGGGGTGAGCACCTAAGCGTTGGCCACTATCCGCATCCCCCGCAAACGTACAAGTACACCTTCGGGCTGGTATCTGGGTGCCGCCAGATCGCAGTTGACCCTCACATCAACCACTGCCTGGGTCGGGCCGCCCTGCCAGCTCGGAGCTCCTAGCTATCCAGGCTAGTACCGGAGTCAAAACATTGCGCTACTCCCATGCTACGGGAACAAGTCCCTTCCTCTTTGCCCAGAGTATCTGGCTGCTGCCACGACAACGCCGAGAGTCCACCTGGGGGCCATCCGAACTAAGGTTTGAACGATTTGGAGCCCCATCCCGTCTCTTCACCGCCTACACTTTAGGCTAATGACGTGAGTGTCGCCGAAACCTGGGCAACCGGTCGGTAGCTATCATTTTCCAGCCTGACTTTTCTATGTGGATTCCTGAAATTCAAAGGAATTTCCTTCACCAAATCCTGTCCGGCAATCAAGAACTTGGTATCGCCTACTCACTGCCTCCACCGTGGAGCTAACGATGTGTGTGCCGCCGCGAAACTCAGGGTCCGGGTGGTCGTCTACGAGTCTCTACTAGAAATCACCCAACCTGCGTCACCATGATTCCCTCTGCGGCGAGGCGGGTTGTAAGCGTAATCATATGTGTGAGAGGAGAGGAGAGGACAAAAAGGCGAAAGGAAGGAAGCGCGCTTGGACCGTGGCACATTTGTTAGGTTACTGCGTTTTCTTTGGATGTGCAAGTTGTGTGTCAACGCCCAAGGAAATAAATATATCATTTTTCCTTTGAATTTATTTAGATTTTTCATTTATTCGGTCTTCCGTGCGATAGACGTCGTTGATCGGCACCAGCGCGTCCATGCAACGCAGGGAGTGCGCGTGCGCAGCTCAGGCCGTTGGCGAGTGCCTCCAACGACTTCAGAACGGATCGGGAGGCGGCAGCGCATGCGCACGACGTCCCCCCACTCAAGGACAAAGCGTGCCAAGGCGCTGGATCTCGATTTAACGGCCTGCTGGAGAGCGCGCGTCCGTGATTGTGATATTCTCCGTTGCATGATGCAGCTTTTCGCGATACTCATGAAATTAATGTTATTTTTTCATAAGGATTGTGAAAAGTGGAACAATAGTTGTCAATAATTGCTTTCCTTCCCTTTCGTATGAAGAAATGAAACAAGTAATCGAGTTATGTGCGATCGTGTTCTAACCTGATAATATTTCAGAATTTAATTTTTAAAACGAGAACCGAAGAATTGGAAAAGCGTGGAGCATGGCTTTTTAAATGTTATAAAATGTATTTTTTCAATCTTTGCAATAGAAATACAATATTCTCATTGTTGTTACTTTGCCACTATCTTCCCCTCATTCTTTCAACAGTATAATTTGAAGTAAACAGGGATTTTGTTTATATAATTCAATTTTTCTCTCAATATGTAAACAAAAAGAGTAGTGTGGGGGTTAACACTTTTTTCTTCTCTGCCAACGCTGTAGGTCCAGAGCGAGGAGACGCCAGCATTCGCCTGGTATTAATAGAAAAATTACGGAAAACCTCTGTTCAGAGCGGCCGACCGCTGGAATTCACCAGACAGCGACTGCATTGGACCTAGATGTTTTGCTAGTATCGAAAACTGGCCACCGTTGGGACTCGAATCCTAGGACACATCAGTGTCACTGCAGAGTCAGGTGCAGCCATTTTTTTTTCATCTTCGTGCTCATTTCTTTTTCATCAACCTACATCAACATCAGCCACATCAACGCAACCTTGTCATCCTGGTCGTCCTCCTCGTTATCATAACATCTCACGCAATGACTTTTCACGGGAGACTCTACGAATCACATGTTGAGATATCTGACTTCTGAACTACGGCCATTGAGGCGTGTCTCCATGAAAATGCACGCTTTTCAATAAATAATTAAATAAATTAGTATACCCCGATGAAGGCGGTAAGAAGGAGGCATATTGTATTTAATTTTCTATCTATAAGCGAAAGGCCAAATACAGTCTGACAAAGTTGTTAATAATAATTCAATGGTAAATTCTTCTAAAGTCTTGATTAATTAACAAATCGTGGACAATCATTACTATTAATCAAACGTGTCAACCAAACGTTTCAAGACAGAACAAGAAGACTCTCGAACGATATTTTCCTTACAACCAATTAATTGTTTCCTACTCAGCTAGAAAATATTTTTTTGAGATAAACGTATCATCAGAGACGCGTATTCTCCAAACGAAAAGTAGCTCAAAAGGCCGAAAGGAAAGGCGACTGCCTCATCCCTGACCTCCCTAGCTGTGAGCCCCTTTCGCTCGCACTGTCTGTTGGTTGCTCAGGCGCTTTCTCGCCGCACGCCTCTACTTCCGCCTCTTCAGCCACAGGTGGCGCCCATTCGCACCCCCCCCCCGAACCCCGCGCTCATTACGAAAGGAAGCGCCTCCCACGGGGCGAGATGGCGGGGAATAAAAATGAAACGCTTCCACTGGTGGGCACGTGCTGGCGTCGGTTATTTGTGTGATTATTTTGTTTCTGGGCTCGTCCACTGCTATGATCCCGGAAGTGTAAAGCATCTTATATCCCAGGAAGTGACTGATTAATTGATTGACTGATTGTTAGTGATTCCGGTCGCGTCATTAGTCCCATAAATAGTGGGGTCATCAGTCCCGTAGTGCTTTTTTCCTCGGGATGTGCCGGTGATCTCACCCCGCTGGATAGCGAGATCCGGCGCCGACCTACCGCCGGCTAGTGGGGTTTCCCCCTAACCAGGATTCTCCCACCAGCGGGGCACCGCCCCAGCCGGGACAAGCCCTAAGCTCCCGACCGGTCTCTCGGAATATGTGGTAGTGTAGTGCATGTTAGTGTAAGTGTGAGTGTATGGGAAGAGGACAGACAAGGAAGAGGAAGGAAATAGCGTGCATGGACTGTGGCCCGTTTGGTAGGGTACTGCTCCGGCATTCGCTTGGTGTTGATCGGAGAAACCACGGAAAACTACCGATCAGAGCAGCCGACCGCCAGAATTCTCCTCCAGACAGCGACTGAATTCGACCTAGCTGAAGAGCTAGTGTCGAAAATCCTTCCGCCGTGGGGAGTGGGAGCCTAGGACGTCCCGGCCAGAGGCGCTGCAGTGACATCAGTTGATGCACTGTGGCACTCTCCCGATAACAATACGTGAGTTTGCCGGGGGTTCCCCTGTCGGGGTATCTCTGTCAGCGAGCCACCTCCCCACTGGGACAAGCTGTAGGCTCCGACTGGACTCCGACATGTGCGGCAGTATATTTGCCGAAAATTTGCTGTTTCTCGCGCAGCATTGCAGAGCGTTTTCTCTACTCTGTAGGGAGTATGTAGGGGAAAAGTAAAACTGATGTGTCAATTGGTATTGAAAGCCAAAACCACGTACGCCAAAGGTGTATATTGTTATATACTTGATATATTGATATATTGTTATATACTCCGTGACTGTTGTCACGGACACTAGGCATAAAATTATGTTTCAATATAGAATGTTAACTTTTAATTAATTCACGTAAATTGCTTACATGATATTCTATGTCTGAATTTTTGAAATTATGTTTCTGTTATTCGATGGAAGTGCAACCTCCAGTTTGTTACTCCAGCCGCTACTGCTATAGATATCGAAATGGGCACACATGTGGGAACTGCCAAACCGCTACTGTAATCACTAATTAACTAAATATTTAACTAATGTTATTATGAAAACGTTATTGTTGTCTTTTCAGATAATTTACTGGATGTTCAGAACAGATTGTAATGTTTATAGATGTGAAATGAAAAACAATGTTATCATTCTGCGAAGATTTGAAATCTCCAGTACTGACTCTGAGCGACCCGAATCAAATATCATGTTGAGAAAGACCTGTCCTCGAAAGAGGTCGAAAGGAGCACCCAAGCGTGTGATATGATTGCTCTTGACCGAGGCAACCTCCTAGGTATCAGTGATACGTAAATCCAAGAGTCTTCACTTACATCGTCTCCATTTTCTTGCTGTGATTTTTTAACACTTCCTGCTCCTGATGGCGGAGTTCAACATCTCCTGCCTGATAACGCGCCTCTGCAGACTGATTTGAGAGATTTAGAGAACGAATAAACGCCGTGCTCACGTGTTGCTCAGGCTTGCAGATAGGTTTCCTCATTGATCGATATCCATGTGAGTGCAGAAGAGGAAAATTATGACGGACAAGGAAGAAAATGCCAAAATAAGGCAAATTACTTCAAATAGGCACATGAAGCGAAAACTTGACAAAGCAAAATGAGAATCTTCTCAAACAATTCCAGACGCACAGATAAATGATCCCAATTTTTTATATTAAAATAAAGGCAATAATAAGATGGTATTGTGTTGAACTACTGAGCTCTATTTACATACATACCTGTAGAATTGTGTTCATTGTTTTTCCGTCTTTCCAATATTTGCTAAGAATCTTGAACACCATAATATTAAAATTCAATGTGAGTGGCTACGTCTCGTGGAGAGTTGATTCAAAATGTCTGTATTGCTTACCTATGATTCCTAAATGTCAGGAACTTTCTCTGTCACACAAAATTACTGATATTTAAGAATATCAGGTAAACGAAACTGACAGTTTTATCTTGTCATTCGCTTTTATCCGTCATTTCTCCCTCTAGTGTTCGCGGAATTCTGATTCCCTGTGAAGTGTCCTGTCTATCTCTATTAATAAAAATCGTTCAAACCGGAAGAGGTGGCTCAGTGCATCAACTGATGTCACTGCCGTGCCTCTGAGCGGGAGGTCCTAGGTTGAAGTTCCGACAGTAGCAGGATTTTCCACCCTAGCTTGTTAGCTTCGTCGAATTCAGTCGCTGTCTGGAGGAGAATTATAGCGGCCGGCAGCTCTGATCAGTATTCGTTTGTGGTTTCACCGTTCAATACTAGGCGGATGCCAGTTCCCTAACAAACGGACCGCGCGCGATCTTTCTTTCCTCTTCCGATTTCAGGGTCAAAGTGAAAGTGAAGTGAAGTGCTGTGCAGTACCAGTGCAGTGTGGTCTTAAGTGTGCAAATATTCAGGGCGGAAGTTTCTTTTTCTTAATGGAACTCACCGGGAGCGGTAAGCTCAGCGCATCAACTGATACACTACATCTGATGTCACTACAGCGCCTCCGACCGGGAGGTCCTAGGTTTGAGTCCTGACGTCGGCAGGTTTTTCGCCTCTATCTTTTCATCTAGGCCGAATTCAATCGCTGGCTGGAGGAGAATTATAGCGGCCGGCTGCTCTGATCGGTAGTTTTCCGTGGTTTCTCCGAGCAACACCAGGCGAATGCCGGAGCAATACCCTACCAAACGGGCCACATACAGCGCGCGATCTTCCCTTCCTCTTCTTGTCCTATCCTCTCCCCTTACACATATACACTTACACTAACATGTACTACACTACTACATATTCCGGGAGACCGGTCGGGAGCCGACGGTAGGTCGGCGCCGGATCTCGCCATCCAGCGGGGGAAGACTACACTACCACAAAAAAACATGCACTACACTAACGGGACTAATGATCAAAGCAGTTGACGCGCCCGGAAACACGAATAAATCAATCTTAATATAACTGAATATTTTATGAGTCAGATAGCTTTTATATTATTATTATTATTATTATTATTATTATTATTATTATTATTATTATTATTGTTGTTATTATTGTTATTCTTGCCAATAAGCCAAATTAAGACTACGCCATGTACTCAGATGTGTTTCTTAGACTTTCTTCGTGCCCAATTTTCTTCCATCCTTTGGCTGTCCGCCTTATTTCCCTTTTCAGTCCAAGTTTTTGCTGTTCTACACTTAGGTACTTCTTCCAAATGAATCCGTCATGAATGCACTTTAGATCTAAATGTGTTTTTATTTTGATTTTCTTCTTCTGTGAAACCTGATAATTTAAGGTTCTTTTTAATTACGTTGATATTATAAAATATAGTGTCAGTTGTTGCTTTACTTCTATTCTAATAAAATTCAAGTATTGTTTTGTAAGACGATTTGGATTCATTCTTTTCATGTGTCCATAAAAATGTAGCCTACTTTTTCTGATATCACTCTGAATATCTGCATTTTGTCTGAATTCATTTTTGCTTCTGAGTCTGTACTGCTCGTCTGTGAATTTTGGACCAAGAATTTTCCTATTGATTTTGCATTCCTTTTTTTTCTTCATATTTTCTTTGTATTTTTCCTGTTCAAAATTAGAGTTTCTGAGCCATATAGACATTCTGGTTTTATCACTGTATTATAGTGTTTCAGTTTCGCGCCCTTTGACATACATTGTTTGTTATTGACATTTTGGGTGATATGTAATACTGTTTCCACTTTCTTACATCTAGATTCATTGACCTTAGTTTCAATTCCATTTTCCAGAATTAAATCCCCCAGATATTTAAATTGTGTGACTTACTTAATTTTGGCATATTTTGACTCCATGGACTTAGGTGTGTCATTGTTACAAGAAATAAATTTAGTTTTTTCAAATGATATCTGAAGACCAACTCTCTCTCTGCCAGTTCTGTAAGGAGCTCAATCTGATTTTGTGCTGATTCAATACCACGTGTCAGGATTGCCGAGTTGTCTTCAAATGCTGAAGAGTTTATCGCTAATTTTCCTCTCGCTAATGTGATTGGTTGTGCAATTTTGAGGATTATTTTTGTTGACGCCATATTCTTCTTCTTCTTCTTCTTCTTCTTCTTCTTCTTCTTCTTATTATTATTATTATTATAGAATTAGCATGTTAGTTATATTACCTTATTTATGTGTACCGTTAGACGCAATTGCGGTTTAAATAAGTTTATCTTGATTTGTGCCGCTGCTTGCGCAGCTCTTCCTCCGCCCGGACAAAGGCGGCGCGCGCAAAAACCGCTTCGCAGGCGCTGCATGGGGCGGCCAAGTGCTTCCGAGAAGCAGCGGGCGCCGGCACCTGCGAGGGGCAGCGCTGCGGCCCCAAACACACGCACGCACGCTCGGCGGTTGACTGATTGATTGGCCTTTGCAAAAGGGAGGAGGACCGGCAGCTGTTAAGGTATTTTTTTCTTTACTGTCTGCTCATTTACAATCTAAATACAATAATTTACAATGGGAAAAATTAGATGTAAGATTACTACAGGAACAATTAGATGTGAGCTACAAGGTGTAGCTCACCTGGTAAGTTCTTCTCTGTGAGCTACCACACCTGATGGTGGGAGGCTTTCGCCCTGGATAGGGATGTTTTAGCTTTAATAATAATAATAATAATAATAATAATAATAATAATAATAATAACAATAATAATAACAATAATAATAACAATAATAATAACAATAATAATAACAATAATAACAACAATAATAATAACAATAATAATAATGATAAAACCAGAATGGCTATATGGCCCAGAAACTAATTTTGATCAGGAAATATGGAAAATAGGAAATATGGAAAAAAAGGAATGCAAAATCATTAGGAAAATTCTTGGTCCGAAATTTACAGACGAGCAGTACAGACTCAGACGGAAAAAAGAAATCACACAATATAGGGATATTCAGAGTGATGTCAGAAAACGTAGACTAAATTTTTACGGTCACATCAAAAGAATGAATCCCAACGTCTTACAAAACAAATAGTTGAATTTGATGAGAATAGAAGTAAAGCCGCAACTAATACGATAAAATGGATCAACGAAATTAAAAAGGACCTTAAATTATCAGGGATCACAGAAGAAGACATTCAAAACAGGAACACATTTAGATGAAAAGTGCAGTCATGGCGGATAGATTTGGCAGAAGTACCAAAGTGCAGAACAGAAAAAGATTGGACCGAAGAGAGAAAAAAGGCGCACAGGCAAAGGATGAAAGGAATGTGGGCACAAAGAAAGGCTAAGAAACACTTCCGAGTATTTTGCGCAGTCCCAACTGGGGTTATTCGCAAGAAGAAGAAGAATACAAGATGTAAGTAACTAAGTGAATCTGAAGGGCAGAGGCGTAGGCTGATTTTTGGCTTAGCGAATGTAACCCGAGATATGAGATAATTATTTAAAACTCCTCAATATACTCCACTCATCAACACCATTTCTGACACTCTGGTCAATTAGAGCACACAAGTATTTTGTATTTTTAAAATAAAAACAGATCAGTAAAAGTAATAATGGTTCACGCACTTCATGTACCGCTTGAACGTCAGAAAAAATTGCCAGTAAGGCATAAAGTGGTCAGTGACCACAATTATTCTATTCGGGAACACTTCAGCACTTCTCCCTCTCAGTACCATCGTCAGGAGAAATCTCCTCCCTCCTACGTCACAGGGGCGGAAAGTTATGTTGTCTCTTACGATTGTAAACAAACTTACAGCTACAAATGTTGCACATTACAACTACAATCTACTGAAAGAGATGAGTAGCTGAGACTGAAATCTCTGACTAATCTACTGAAAGAAAAAATGTTTTACTATATCGAGTGCTGTATATGTTTTTCTTTGTAATGTTCTTTCTTCTTTGTAGTATTTTCTTATAATGTATGTTTTCTTTGTTTTAAATTGTCTAACCTGAGGATGGGGGAAAATGAGTTCCCTGAAATGTCGCTCTGAAGTTTCTAAACAAACTCTGTATAAATATGTATATAAATTAATAATAGGATGTTTGTAATAAGCTGTCTGTCAAAATCTTGTGGCCAAATACATGAAGCTGAATTCAAGTGAACGACAGACAATTTTCTGTATGTGATGTTAAAAACAAGATTTACTCAAAAACCGCTCCAAGTTTTTTCTTTAAACTTTTAATAGAAATAGTGCTAAATGTACTCTATTAGATGACATTAACGCTTATTTTGCTCTATTCTTTTATTTTACAAAAATAGAAAAAAGTAGTTCTTTACTAGTCTCTCACGTCGTTAATATTTACATTACCGGGGATTTGTTCACATTATTGTATTTATGAGACCATGTGCTTTAAATAATTTCATATAAAATTTCTGGAAAACTGTCACTTTGCATTTTCTTCTGCATTTTCAACTGCATTTTCAGAAACGCTCGAACACCATTTTCTCAAAAACGGCTCCAATTTTTTTCTTCACACTTTTCGTACTTACACTCTTCGTAATTGCACTGTTAATGATCTAAAATTAATTTTGCTGTATTCTTTTGGTTTTTCAGAACTGATGCAAATGTAATGTTTTTGAAATATCTCTCATGTCCTTAATATGCACATTTCCAGCAATTTTTATACATTATTGCATTTGTGATTAGAAGCGCTTCAAATAACTTCCACTTAGTTTTTTCGAAAACTCAATAGTTTTCTGTGAATAAAGATTCAAATTTCGCATTTACACTAACACTTAAACGCCATTTACATAAAAATGGCTCCAAATTTTTCAACGAAAATTTCCATATAGGACGAGGTTTTATTTAGAAGGTTAAATTTCTTTGAATTGCTTAAAGTGTTTACTCTTCTATTATATTTTAAAGTAATATATAAAGACTGAAAAATTGAGCATATGTGAAAAAGTGATGTTTAGGCGGCGATAGATATCAGCTGAGAAGAGGACGGGGAAGTTAGATTCGGCCAAAAATATTAGGAAAGTAACAAGTAAGAGAAAGTCTGTGCCATTCTGTAGTACCACTAGTTACTTTCTTGCTACAGAGTGGAGAGAAAGTTATGTAAACTGCGAAAAAACCGCGAATTTGGGGCAGAAAAACTCTTGCTATAGGAACCATAACGAAAAAGTGGATAAATCCAGTTCTTAAATTTAGAAGAAGAATCTTCTATCACCTCTATCACGTGATGTAGCCAGATTCCATGTTTTGTGGGTCCTTGATACCGAAAAATGGAATGATGGCAAAACGTCCGTTCATCCGTCCGTCCGTCCGTCCGTACGTACGTACGTCCGTACGTCCGTCGGTCTGTCTGTCTGTCTGTTTGTCTGTGAAAATCGCTAGCATCTAAACTGTTCAGCTGATTTTCACCAAAATTGATATTCCCCAATCGATCTGGCTGATGTCGCGGCCTTTTGATTTGAAAGCGATATTTAAATTTTACGGGTACTTTACATGAAGCTCCTTGGACATTTTCCAAATTTTCAAGACAATGGCTCCATCGTTTTTGATTAAATTTTGTTCTTTGATAGTGTGAAGGAAGTTTAAGAAAATGGTGTAGGTCTCACGTTCCTTAAAAATCCTGATTTTTCGAAAATTGCAATAGTTCAGAATTTTTCGGTTTCTTCCTTTAATTAAAATATTAAAGATAGAAATTTTTCCTTTAATGAAATCTGTTCTTAAAAGATACATTTTGAAATAATGCCATGTACAAATTTTTTGGAAATTTGTGTACTTGTGCGTGAAAATATGGGCGAGAAAGTACGTGCTGTTTTAACACCACTAGCTTTTCAACTGGCTGAGAGGAGGGCATTTGTTGTGTAAAAAATTGATTCTTTATGCAAAAAAGAATTTGGGTCGAAAACGACCCCGTGCGCATAAATTGATTAATAATGTAAAGAATCGCTTGCAATTTGCAAGTCGTGCTATAACATGCTATTATGTAATTTGTTATTTTCATTACTTAATTACGTAATCCAAGTAATAGAACATACAGAAAACTCTCGTCGACACGAAGTCCCAAGGAGCGAAATAGAGTTCGTGTTATACTATATGTGTGTGTTTGACATTTTGGGTGGATTGTCCGGCTTAGTTTAATTCCCGTGCTTGGGGGGCCAAGAAAGACATGTAGCGAACAACCATAAATAGCTTTCACCGTAAATAGCGAAGTCCGCCGGCCCGAGGTTCTCTCCGCCACGTAACTACAGACACTGAGACGAATTTTAAGGAAAGCTGTAACTCTATTTTGCGTCGACCGGGAATCGAACCCGGGACCACACCACGGGAAGCTAGTACGTTACCCAGCAGCCATTCAAGAAGCCTGTGTTTTCGGATAAATTGTACCTCCTTTTCCTAGTGATTTCATTAGTTGATTAGTGATTCCAGGCGCGTGAACAGCTTTGGTCATTACTCCCGTATGTGTAGTGCATGTTTTTCCTCGAGAGATGGCGGTGATCTTCCCCCAATGGATGGCGCGAACCGGTGCCGCCCTACCGTCGGCTGGCGGGGTTTCCCCAACGAGATATTTCCCATCAGCGGTGTACCGCCCCAACCGGGACAAGCTCTAAGCTTTCGACTGCTCTCCCGGCATGTGTGGTAATGTTATGCATACCAATACCAATATACCAATACCAAGTTATTCTCCAAGGTATAATCTAGCTTTTAGAGCTACTGTACTTGCAGATAACTTCTTTTTATGACAGTATTTCTTACTCTCGTTTTCGAAGTTGGTAACATTTGCATCATATGTACGGTACGTGATAAGACATAATTGTTAAAAAATCGTATTATTATTAATTAACCTCATATAATTCCTGGCACTAGCATCTATTATCCATTCTATTCGTACAACCACGTTATTAATGAATGGTTACACAATCTTTGAGGAACTAACGTCTCTTTGTTTCTGCAAAGTCACCTAATACACTATTTTACTTCATTGAAACGCTGCACGTGCGGTTCATTTTGCACTCTCTTCGGTAAACAAGCGAGGCCAATGGATTCGGAGAAGTATGAAAATGTGTGTGCTACCAAAGGTATCAGCCGCAGACAAATACCAAGAAACGCCCCTGGTGTAAGGTTTTGTGGGAACTAGAAGTAAAAGGCAGCGTTTAACATCCGTTACTGAGCTCTGCTTTTTGCACATCTGTGTATACTCTTATCCGTTTCCTGGAGCACAAGGAGAAATGCAATAGAGTTCACGGGAGACGAACGACCTGTAGCTTTTCCGAAAGAGATGTAAAAACGCTGACCCTAATGTAGAGAGAATAAAATTTATTCTGGAATACATTACCAGGAATATAAAACGAAACATTTTTAGTGAAAACAATAATGGAACTAATTAATCACATTGCACATATGTTACACCATCATATACCTTTATTTTATTTTATTTATTTATTTTACCACCGTTTCGTCCTTAGGAAAAAGTCAAACTGATGTTTTGTATTTCGTGAACAAAGTGAAACCAATTAATTGTTTATTTTTAAAAGCTCAATTAGTAAATTTTACTAATAAATTCATCATCATTGATTAATTATCAGCAGTAGTGGAGGCGGAAATTCATATTGTGGCGATTGGCTTCCCACTTTAGAGTGTACTTGTATGACTTTTACCACCCGCAACGTCACCATCCTGTAATCAATGTATCTCCCAACCATTTTTCGATAACCGGAATGCACGAAATTCGAAATGAAATACACTTTCCCTGGAATTTTGAAAATGAATATACCATTATTACATTTTCTCAATATACAATGTCAAATTTATCATTCACACTGTGCCAAGAGCAGAGTTCAGTGTTTTCCCCTTCATTTATTTCTGCTTTGCTCCAAGGGCCTCAGCAGCCGAGTACGACACATTGACGGTACATTGAATTACATTTTCATTGTAAAAGAAACATTATTGACAGATGACTTGCATTGAGTCTACGCAGATTAAATGTGCGAAGTCACATGATGACGAGGGAGGGTCGAAGAATTGATGCAGTAATTTCCGCTTTCGTTTATTGTGGTGAGGATTTTGTTTTCCCGTTTGGATATGTACGGCTGAGGGAATCGGGTTATTTTCAGGATAGAAGCCAGAGGATAGGGGGGGGGGGAGAAATGGACGGAGAACGGAGTAATGGCAAATTCGTTATGTAACTGGGAGTTAGGTACAAACCTAGGAGCTTTTGTCTTGTACATTTCAGTGTGTTCTGTGAAGGTGGTTCTGTGTAGGGCAGAGAGCCGGTGACTCCGATAAGGCGCGTGAGATACGAGGCCGTGGCGCGATAGCGGAGAATTCATGTGTCATAACGTTGCTGCCCCAGGTGGAAGTTGCGCCACCCGCACCTGTCGCCTGGAGGATTCCCTCTGCCAACCAGGGACTCCCACGCCGCGACATAAAGATGTAACTGCATTAGATGAAAACAATGTCGTAATTCTTCGCCAAATATACAACATATGTAAGAAGTTTGATTATTTCATGTTTCCGACGGATGATCATGTCCCATAAGTGTAGTGCCTGTTTATATCACTGAAAGTGGCGATGTTCTTCCCCTGCTGGATCCGTCGCCGACCTTATACATCAGCTTGTGAGGGCTTCCCAATCCAGGTATCTCCCATCAAGGGCGAACCGCCCCTGCCGGGAAAAGCGCTAAGCTCCGTCTGGTGTTCTAGTAATGCAATGCATGCACATATAACTGTGCGTATGTAAGGGGCGAGGAGAGGAAAAGGAAGAGAAAGGAAAGATCGCGCAGGGTACGTGGCGCATTTGTTAGGTACTACTTCCGCATTCATCTGGTGTTGATCAGAGAAACCACGGAAAACTACCGAACAGAGCAGCTAGCCGCTAGAATTCTCCTCCAGACAGCGTTGAATTCGACCTAGCTCTTCACTTGTGGCTCTTATCGAAAATCCTGCTACCGTTGAGACCCGAACCCTAGAGCTTCCCAATCAGAGACACTGCAGTGACATCAGTCCATGCCTGGAAACCTCAGCAAGCATGTAAAGAATTTGTGGCCACCGGACAACTACACCTTTCAACACATGATGTCGCTTCAAGCGTCGCTGGACAGGTCTATACTATGGTGTGGTTTAGGGAAGGAAATTAACAAGTTTTTTGTTAAACTTACGTGTATATTACATTACCACGGGTAACCCTTTGTAGAACGTGGTATACAGGTTACTTCAATTGCAAACTAAGTATATCAGTTTGTTCTAAGTGTGCAAAAATATTATAGTCCACCTCAGCCGTGCAGAGCTTTTTTGATCATGGAAAATTATTATTAGCTCTGCTCCACCACAATAAACAACCTCTCTAGAACAAGTACTGGTTCATGCCCTTCATATATAAACCACTATATTCTATTGATATTCTCTTTTGTTCTTGTCTTTCAGATTATGCTCCGGATTTGTGAGTACAAGACAAACTAAATCTTAACGGTGTTTGAAATGTTTGTTCGCACAGATACTTTACCACAATGAGTTGTCTATATTGCTAATGAATGGGACACTTCAGAAATTTTAGATCAGTTATCGGTCGATATGATGATTGCTCTATCAGATTATCATAAGCCGGCAAAATAATCAGTGACATTTCGAAGAACAATCTTTTTTATCCTGTTGACTCATGGCTTACTCTATCTTGGGAGAGCCATGCAGTTTTTTTCTGAATGAGTAATGCTCCGTATTATTCCATAACGTGGTATTAGGTGTTTATGTTACGTCAGAGAAAATATTCCAGTTGTGCTACTCAGATTTCCTTCAATAAGAAGACGAGAGGAAGTGCGATCAAAATTTAGCTGCCAGAATATTATCTGGGAGACTTTGAAGAAAGAGTTGCATAGAAAGAAATTAATAAAATTACCTTCACCACAAAGGTTACGCAAATAGTACATCCTTTAAAAAAATAATTAAAAAAAGTTTGTTGATGTGTATGCGAGACTGCTTAACAGTACTCTATATCAGTTCCAGCTGAGGCGGGCATAGCTGAGGGCGATATCTGGAGGGGGAAATTCTTGCAAGATGACGTTTAGTTCGAAGCTGGGTCTCGCTGTACATCCGGAGAGGAATACCGCCTCCTCCTGGGTGTAATATACAATACACTTATACGACTAATGACCTAGTTATGTTTGTAGTTGACGCATCCGGTGCCAATACACCGGGGAAGATGGCGCAGGGCATCAACTGATGCACTACAGTTCCTCTGACCGTGAGGTCCTAGGTTTGAGTCCCCACGGTGTTAGAATTTTCGACACTAGTTTTTCAGTTGGGTCGAATTGAGTGGCTGTCTGGAGGAAAATTCCAGAGGCCGGCCACTCTTATCAGTAGTTTTCCGTGGTTTTCCGATCAACACCAGGCGAATGCCGGAGCAGTACCTTAGAAACGGGCCACGGACCGCGCGCGATCTTTCCTACCTCTTCCTGGTCCAATCCTCCCCCTTTACATTCACTCTAACATACACTACACTACCACACATGCCGGGAGACCGGTCCATTACGGGAGCTTAGAGCTTGTCCCGTCTGGGGTGGTGCCTCGTGGGAGGTTCGTGGTCGGCGCCGGATCTCGCCATCCACCGGGGGAAGATCACCACCTACTCCTCCTCTACCACCACCACTACCAGAAGAGGAAAAAACATGCACTACACTTCCGGGTCTAACTTACACTTACTAACCCTAGTAGTTGACGCGCCCGGAATCACTAACAATCAATCAATCGGAGTCAATACTCGTTGACTTGGCCGAAACAAAAAGAATCAGTCGTCTGGATGGGAGTGGAGTTGGCCTGTTCATTATGCACTCCGGCTTCCACGTTCCCGGAAGGCCCCGCCCCCTAGCTGGGCGTGGGGCGCGGGGCTCACCGCGTGGGGTGATCGAGCCGTCGCCGTTAATGAAGGAACTCCTGTAACTCGGCGCGCGCGCCCATCCGTTTATCGTGGGTTGGGCGGGGGGCTGCTTGAGAGCCGCTCCATTGGGCGGGGCGGGGCGGCGGCAGGGCGGGGCGGGGCGGGGCGGGGCGGGGCGGGGCGTGTTCCAGAAGTCGGTAATTGCTTCGCCGCGAGGAGTGCTCTTGAGCCGCGCTGTGCTCGCGTCACAATGCTCCTCCAGAGGGCGCCTCTCCGCATGTGTTGGATTGTTCAAGGTCTAGGCAGGCCTCAAGGGCCCGGGCCCAGGGTAGTTCCTAAAAAATTATTCAATTCATTTAAAAATAAAAAAGGTGTACAAAAGTGATGTATGATTAAACTATACGCAAAAAATGGGCATAACGGAGTGATGTATCGCGCATCATTGGATACTAATATTTATGATATGGAATGGTTGTGTTTCATACAAAACTATGGCTTGAATATATTACAGGCAAATATATATTATAGTCTTTGCAAAACTGCAACAAACTGTTCCAAAGACTGTTATGTATATAAGTGAAGTTCAAAAGTAGTGAAGTGCATAAATAGACAGCTAGTGTCCTCTATAAAAACAGTATGGAATGTTGCTGGATAATGCCTTTCAAAAATATGTTGTACAATTCAATAAACAATTAAAACTATTTAACTTGTAATGTAATTATAAATCTGTTATTTGAAATCAGGGTGGGGGTGGGGATTGGTGAAAGAAAGAATAGGAACCTCCAAATTAACCTAGGACCAAGAAACAGTGGTACTAAAACGGCTCTGCTCTCCGCACGTGATGGATTGTTGAAGTTCCAGGTGTCTGAGTTGCGACGGGTTAGGGTGGGCGTGCACCATTTTATACCAAGTGTAGTTTTGAAATATTGTTTCATACAAAAGCCAAATATTCTACGTACATATAAATATACGGAATCTGATTACTGAAGCAGGCTAACCGGTTTGAAAACAGATTTGCAAGTAAGTTGTGAAAAAATTAATTAGAATTTAAAGCAATTATGTAATTATGTAAATGTTAAAACCTAACAGTTTCTAATATTTCTATGTTTTCTTTCTACCGCTTTTTGCTTATTGTTTCTTAGAGTGTTTTCAGAATTTGAGGCAGTCTTCAATCAGTTCACATTTCACAACTAGACATCCCTTAAAAAAGTTTAATTCTTTTACTGGTGTTTCCAAAACATTACTAAAACTGACAGCGTTATATGAAGGAAGAAAAACAGGAGAAATATGCGAAAGGCTTGAGACATTAACAAGATAAACTTCACTAGCCATAGCAACTACGTCGCATTTATAAATGTGGTGGAAGTGTTGCTTATTTTGCTGATATAGTACGTGTTTTGTTGATATTTATGAAGGACTGGGGGCACGATGATGTTGAAACACACTTTGACTAAAATATATATAATTCTAGACATTTCGATACTTCATAGCGACAGACTTGTTGTAGCTGATGTGATTTATCTAGAAAAAGACCTAGTCTCTTCCTATTAATTTTAATGTCAAATATAGGAACAATAATCCTACATAATTACTAGCAAGAATTTATACTCAAAGGAATATCATTTTTGTTTATTTAATTTTCCATAATAAAAGTTTAAAGCCAATCTGTGTTAAATAATAGTTAAATTCCATTTAACTCTTTTGTGAGATCTCTTTCACTTTCCTGAAATTGAAGTGTGTCCTAAATCATTCCCTACAACCACATAAAGCAGAACGCAGTTGCATAAAAGAATAATCTGTTTTGCGAATTGATGTGACGATAATCCAAACACAAACAAATTTTTAGACTAAGAGTATTTCTTTTCTTCAACAATACATTAATATTTTGGACGTCTTTCACAATTATCCTGAATTCAGGTGATACTGCAATACTCCTAATGCAAGGGTCAAAAATCGCAATATCAATTGATGTCTTCTTTTCCACTGCATCGGGATTGCAGTTCGTCCTCATCGATAATTGCTTTGCCGAGCTTTATTTCCTCTTAATCCTTTTCAATTGCTGATTGCTGCAAAAAATAGTTCTCCGATTTTTTCAAGGTGTGGGAATGGAAAGTTCGAGTGTCAGGTGATTACAATTTCGAAATGTTAAAATTTCGAAAAATTGATGAGGGTCGCTCTGATTGTGAACAATTTGTGATACCAATATAACTGCACGACCATGCTTCAAATCTTACGGGGAACCAGGACATGATGGTCTTTTCTCATCTTCTTAATAACGGTAGGAATTTTGTTGACCTAAAAGTTATAAACACTTTCAGTAAAATAAACAGATCATCTAAATCTGAAATAAATCCCTAAATATGTGAAAAAAGAGCTTAAAATGAAAGAAATTATATTTTCTTCATAGAAAGATTAGAATTAATTGGCTACGAACACTGCATAAAATATAGTTATTTGAAAACAATGATAAGACATTGGAATGATTATTAGGATTTTAAAATTATTTTTTTTATATGTTAACTGGCTTTCTCGTTCTGGAACGTTTAAAAAAATCTATATAATCCTATCAGAGGTTTAGTTGGAATAATGTACTGAAGTATCAGAAACATGGCTTGTGTTAGGCCAAAGCAGGAATAATGTTTATCTATCATGGAGATTGTCTGGATTGTTTGAAAACAATTGAAATGCCTGGCAGGTGAATGGGTTCTTTTATCATTAATGGATATTCAATTCTTGGATCACTAACGATGGATTATAAAACATTTTCCGTGGGACTTCCTCTTGCCTTCTTGAAAGCGATTTACGAAACATATGACCCAGATAATTTCCTAAAAGTATGACACTATTCCGTTTTAAATAAAAAAAATAAAATATGCATGTGAAAGTTGAAACTAGAAACTAGAGAATGGTTATTTACCTAAAAACTAGGATGCAACGAACAGAGTACCTCAACTCTTAATATCCTGATAAAACACTTTAACTGGATTCGAATTTCTGTGGCGTGGTGACAATATGCAGAAGGAGTCTTTCTGTCCAAATACAATTTAGTATGAAAAGTTTCTGCAATTACTTTGCATAAACTAATGCTACGATAAACATTTATTGGGAATCCTACGAAACACTGATTTTGCACTCTATGTTCATAATTTTCAGGTACAAATTCAATTGCATCGGCGATATATTATGATACATCAATTAAATGATCCCTAACTCAGCAGAAGGGGACATGTCGCGTCAACTTGCAGATCCAAGAAGGGAAGATTGGGATTGTTATCAAGTATCAGTTTAATTTTTTAATAAATTATCACAATTTTGTTACAGGACAAACTTTATTGCGCACAGGACTTCCTTGAATGTGATACAACGAAAGGTAATAATACTTTTAAAATGATAAATTGTGACGTAGTCGGCAAGGAAAATCAACCATGAACCTTATAATTTCATCTCTTTTGTACTCTTTCATTCATTTCGGTCATTTCCTTCAGTTCGTTCGTTCAGTTCGGTCGTTCCCTCAGTTACTCAGTGCGTTAGTGCTAGTTCAGTTAGTGCGCTCGGAGCTCTCAATTTATTCAGTTCGATTCGTTCGTTCATCATTTCGATTCATAAACGCAATAAACTTCAGGTAATCGATCAAAATATTACTGAACTGGAAAGTCCAGTAGTTTATTGTTAATTCCTGTCCACACCAATCATCTCTGAACGTCTGTTTCTTTTGTGGAATGCACAGTTGTGAAATTCATGAACACAAAGCCTCCCAAACTGTGAAAATAGATGTTTTCTAAACATGCTAATATGATTTTTTTGTGGTTATTTAAGGTCGCATCAACATCTAGGTCATTAGCGACCACTATTGGAGTTAACGGTATGGTTACTATAAAGATGAAACGAAACGGTGATGATAAGGGGTGAAAGGACGAACACAAATACAACCATGCTCGAGGCGGGACTCGAACCCGCGACCCTTCGGTCCGAGATCACTACCTTAAGCGATCTCGGCCACCGGACCGGCAATGTGATCTTTGTAGCACGATTTCCAGTGTGCTCTCCAGAGGGTAGTCGGAAGCCGGGTTCATCCTGCGATTTGATTCCCTCCGCCTGCAACTGCGCCGAAGTGTGAGCGTCGCATGGCGAGTGGAAAGCGCACGCGGCCGCCGCCGCAGGGCGATCCGCGAACGCAGGCGGCTGAGAGAGGCGGAGCGTACAAGTGCACTGCGGGTTGCACAGAGCTGCGCTGGAAGTCAATCAGCTGTTTCCGTGCCATCCAATCGAAAGGTTGATCGACACAATTATGTGTAAGGCCCCTGATCCAATGTCAGGCGCAGCAAAGTCAGAACCGCAGTATAGTCGCAATAGGCTTGTGGAGATTGGCCGTGTGGGTTGTGGCGGGAGAGCAGAGGCCAGATAGTGAGGGGTGGGAGAGAAGTGTGCGAACTGCGAGAAATGAAAGTAATGGCAGAGGCGGTGGTGGTATAGACATAATTTGGGGACGGATTTTCATGACCTTAAACATCGCTAAAGATGATCAATAAAATGAATTTAAAAAGTTTTTTAAAC
The DNA here is from genome assembly GCA_011170035.1 of Teleogryllus occipitalis. Lineage (NCBI taxonomy): Eukaryota > Metazoa > Arthropoda > Insecta > Orthoptera > Gryllidae > Teleogryllus > Teleogryllus occipitalis. Next base: position 29,717 of record BLKR01000514.1, read on the forward strand.
GCTCTAAAAGCAAAGAAAGACGACGTAAAAATGTGATCAAAACCAATTCGGATGAATAACTGAAACTGTTGGATACGTTACTGATGATATCGAGGTTTCTTCCTTTCGTTCAAGTGACCTCAACTTGCAAACGTTTGGTTTGGACCCTTCTTTTCCAAGGAATCTCTGTTTTCTGTTATCACGAAATCGGCTGAACCGCCAATGGTGTTGACAGCCGTCACAGGAACCTTACATTACATACTCACAATAACTGACATTACAACTTCTGAGCAAAGAAATCGAATAGGCTACCAGGTAAAAGTATTCAGGAATTCTGAGGAGAACATTTGTTTCCTCTCGTAAATATTATTTGAAGAAGTACCATTAAAATGATATTAAAATCGATGAAATCTCCTAAATATGCATAAAAATGACGAAAAAGGTAAAAAATGACCTATTAGTAGAAATAGACGAAAAATGAAAAAAAATGACGCATAAAAATGGGTCATTTCCTTTGTCATAACGTAAAACAAATTTCTATGCTAAACGACATTTTTCTAAAATGAAAAGAAAAAAGGAAGACATTTCACTAAAATCCGGTCTCTAGTGATATTGATGGTGATGTCTGTGGTGGGGAGAGAGCAGAACCCCATGTGGATTTCTGCCGTGGGAAATAGAGGCGAGCGAACGCCTGCTGCGATCGCAGGTCGGAGTTCTAAGTGAAGTGCTTTTGAAGCGACCACCCACCTGCTGGGGCTGGTGAACTTGCTGCGAATAGATAGGGGAATAGATACTACACAGGAAGGAATATAGAGGACGGCACCTTTGATCTTCATTAGCACGCGCAGCGCGGACCGCCATCTTGAAACTGTGCGAAGGAACCACGATAGTCAGCTCAAATGACATTTTCTCAAAGACGGCTCCAAATTTGTTCTTCTAATTTTTCCAACGGGCAGTACTAATTGCACTGTTTATTATGACATTTATTGTAGCTAGAGCATGGGACAAGTTTGATAAACTAGCCCAGACCAAAAAAAGTAGAAATCTAATACGAGAAAGTCTGTGCCATTCTGTAGCACTACTAGTTGTGTATTTATAATTATTTACATTTTTATCTCTATTTTTATTAATATTTACCCATACGAAGCAAATTTCCCCTCGGGTTACGTATTTTTTTGCTAGTTATACACACACCAAATACAACAATTAAAACAAATAAAAGGCACCTTCACCACAACAAATGCCGGGTCGTACAGCTGTTTACACACTTTCAGTACGGTGACAATACGCATCATATCGGCGCACGGATTGTGGGTAGCTTTCCTTTCCGTGTAGTACCTATTCTGTGGCCAAATATCATGTCAGGCCGGGAATCACAACATGCACAAGGACAACTTGCAGGCAGCACAGCCCAGCAGTAGGAAGATGGACAAGACGGGCTATCCGTCAGGTGCTATAACAGCAGCGTTGGAGACGAAGATTTGCTCGAAAGGTTGCGCCCGTGCACAACACACATTCACATACGTGAGGTCACTTTATCATTTGTAAATAGTACTTCCCAATCATATATTAAGTTCTTACAAATAAAATTTTCATTGTATGTTTGTGTAACCTAAAGGTTACAACTCTGTATTAACAACTATCACTGTCATTTCTAATTTCTCTTGTAATTATTTGTAAATAGTAGCTTTAAGTCTTATGTTAAGATCTTACAAGCAAACGTTTCGTTGTATATTTTTGTTTATGTATCATGAGGGCTACATCTCAGAAATAACAAATATAACTGCCTTTTCTAAATTTTCTGTTCGCAAAAAGAGATTTTGTTCAACACCAAGTTTTCAAAGGCGAATCTGTTAAGTAATAGGCCAGACTGGCATGGACACTAGCGCCCGGCAACCGGTCTTCCTACTACCGATAGGCCAACGCTTTCGGCCATGTACACTTTAAGTTATACAATAAACGCGTGTACAACTATACAGCGAATATATCCAGCTGAGGCTGGTTGAATGGAGGTGTAGGTAGAATAGTCTGAATAGGGTCATGGAGATCGTGAGAATGGGTGAGTCGCGGATTGTGAAGACGTGGGCTTGGGTGAGGAGTGTGGACTGCTAGGAAGGAATGGCGGAGAGATGATGGTGTTGATGGAAATGGTAATAGTGGTGGTGGTGATGTGGATTGCAGGGGTGATGATTAGAGACCGGGAAAATATGTACTATGAGACGTCAAAATATGTACAAAAATATGTAATGAAAACAGTGAGAATATGTAATAAATATGTACAAACGGATATAATATGTAATATTAAAATAAACTAATTATAAAACACCTACACCTAATTTGAAATTACATTTATCAAGAATTTCCTAAACAAATTTTAAAAATAACACAAACCGTTTAAAAATCATTAGGAGAGCACAAATAGATGCACATTTTGCATCATTCAACTCTCCCGTCAGTAATAAAAGGTAATATTGCTAACCAGGATAGTAGATTAGCAACCAGACTAGACGCAATAGAAGCTATCGTACAAACTGACGATATCTACAACCAGCAAACAATCACTGCAGCGTGCAACATTCTCATCCAAGTGTTACACGTCGGCCATCGCGAAAGTTTATCGGAAATTAAGGTTAAAGATCACGAAACCCGGCGTCAGAAAGACTTTTCTCGCCTGAAGGTGGAAACGATCTCAGTCGCTGAGTCGCGCTTCCGCCGCTGAGAGTAAACTGAAGCAGGCGCACCAACTGCACGAACATCCGACAGCATCTGGACGCAGCGCGTCTCGATTCGACAGCACTCGGAAAACATTTTGTTATTTGTAAAATACTTCTTTTCATAAAAATATTTGTATGACATAGAAAAAATAAAGCAAATTTTGTGAAAATAGCAAAATTAAAAAAATGTCATGTGTACAAAATGTCTATTGTTTCAAGTTCTAAATAAAAAGAAACTTAAATCATACAGTTGTCTGGTTCTTTCGTCCTTGGGCACGCAGGTTCTCATTTATTAAGAATTAAAATTAAATAATAAAAAATACAATGTGAAGCCGCAACTTGCCTGCTGTTGTCAGACGTTCTTTTGGGCGGCGGCCTCTGTCCACCGCAGAATACAGAGTTGGAGAACCTCACCCGAACGCGTCCAGAAGAGTGTTCTCCAGACTTTATTCTTTCAGAAAAGTATCAGATGGGTTAATAAAGAAAATTCTCACATTTTAATGCACTATGTCTACAATATACTATTTCGTTCATATAGATTTATATTATAATATAATTTTGTAGTTGAAATCATTCTACAAAAGGGGATTATTTCATTAGCACTATCGTATGTGGTACAAATAACAAAATGGCGATATAAAACAATAATTATCCTAATGGGTGGCTACGCTGACGATGGGCCTTTTTCTTCCAATTACTTCAAGGCCAGTATACTGAGATGGTTTTAATTTTTTCCTTTGATGAATCAAATTCACTTCTAAAAAAAAAAAACAGAAATATTCATTTGTTTGTTTTAGGGCCGATGATTCTAACGATATACACCATAGACTTGAATAAAGATAACTTGCCGTTTGGTTAAATTAAAAACAGTTTCAAATTTCAAATCAGAACAAAACATTAATTTACAATATACGAGGGCAAGTCAATAAATAAGTGGCAAACGTCATAACATGTTTAAATTATGCGTACATATTCTTCTTAGCAGCTCATGTATGCTTATCATAGAGGTCGCGGGTCATCGTGGTCGCGGCCAGGATCAGTTCGCGGCAGCCAAGGCTGCGTACGTACTGCAGTGCGTGTGCTGCGGTGTGTATTGCAAGCGTGTGTACTGCGGGTTGCAAGAGTGCACACCAGAAAAATAGCGTGCGGTCGTGCGTGTTATGAGCCAAAGACTTTCCCAGAAGTAATGCATTGCAAAATGCTCCCCGTGTATGATGATTCGGCCCCTAAAATGTCATTTAGGTGGCCGAAATTTTGAAAATTATTATGCTGTAACTGCAAAGGGTACATGTTTGTTGCATCTGCAGTCAAACGACTTCTTTGCTGCCGAGTTTGAAGGACTTGCAAAGAAATGGGATAAGGGTCTGAATGTTCAGAGTGAATAAAAAAGATATATATATATATATATAAGTTAAGAAGTTACGTTCATTCATATTGCCTTTATACCGTTTTGCGACTTATTGACTTACCTACGTATACACCAATAAAATGAAAAATTAAGGAAAGAAACTTTGCACAATTAACAATTAGAAAGAGAAAACAAACAAATCTAATTCTAACACTTCACTGAATATAATTACAGTTTGTTCACGTCTCCGAACACAAACCCTCCTGCTCACATCTATAAATCATCGAATCTTCAAATTTCTCCAACACATATATCCTCTGTTGGTAACTTAAACTTTCAGTTCCTCTCTATACTTGAACATATATCACGCCTTACATGACACAAAATTATTTTTCAGTCATCTACCAGACCTCGAATCATTTTCCATTCAGTCAGACATCTACTTTCGATCTGGTTGTTGATTTTCTTTCTCAGGTTATCTTGTCTGCCACTATGGTGTCCGGCCTTGCCAACCTGTAGTTTCAGTCCAAGCAGGCCGTGCACACTCATGTCTTCTCGATGTTCATAGTTTCTGACATCTCGACTCGTTACAATACTGTAAACAGGGGTGTGCGGGCAATACAATATCTAGCGACCTGTGCCATTCATCGGATGGATATCGTGGGCCTCATTAGCATCACATTCATCTGTCATCACATCGACCAAGGCCACGGTACCAGAGCACGTGGTTTGCGCGACCACCGTAGATAGCTCTAGAAAAAGCAAAAAACATCCTTTTTTGGAAAATTTCTTAGATTTCTTCTGCATGGACCAGAAAACAAATGATCAATTCCCAACCAGGAGACCGAGTCGCGTCGAATTACACCTCACTTACCTTGATTGTTGGAGGGAAGCGGTCTAAGCGCGAGTGACGGACCGACACATGGACGGTTGGACGCAGGCTATTCTAATGCTCTACTAGGATAGCACAGGTTACGGTGGCTGTGGTTAAGACAGAGCAAACTGGAAGACAGGTTTCTGGATGGCCCGAAAGGGGAATCGATGGCAAGACGTAGCGGGACGGTGGGGAAGATGGGGAGAGAGAAAAGAGCAAGAATTCCTTGGTTGTGACATGACGGCGGAGAGGATAGGGCTGCGATTGGAGCTAGTGAGTGTCGGGCGAGCGCAAGGGACAGGAACTGAAAGGTCCGTGGCAGCGGGCAGATATGCAGCCGTTGCCAGAGGTAATTGCCCGAATGCGGGTTCTCAAGCGCCGCGATGCGGATTTTTCCGGAAGCTGGGCAAAAAAATGGGGATATGAATGTGTATTCAATACACTTGCGTTTTCCACTCGGAAATTAGAATACGCATGCGCACACTTTGCTCTCTCTCTGTCTTACAGCTGTAACAAAACTTCGTCTTCTATTTTCTTATCACATATACAGAAATTTGATCAGTCTTTTTCTTTCTTTAGTAAATACTAATTAGAAAGAAAAATAGGGAAGATCCACAATGTTATGTCTAAATTCTCAACATTCTCCAGACTGTCAGATCTTCATAATGACATAGAAAAGGAAAGTTTTCCGTGTCAGTTGAACGGCAGAAATAGGCCACTTTCGTATATTACTAAGACAGAAATAGACACAACCCCAGCCTAACTACACCGTGATTACGCATCGTCACAGACACGTGACACTGTGTGTCTTTCTCTAATCCAGTATCACTATATCTGTCGCTTTCTTTGTGTTACAAGACACACAACTGGTGGTTCTGCACATGCGTACCTTGACAGCCGAGTGTCTCGACTACGGGAGTGCAAGATCAGCCAAATTGTCAACTACAAAAAAGAGAAAGAAAATAAAAGACCATAAATTTCATACATAGTAAAAACGGTTTTTTTTACTCGTCCGCATTACTCGATGCGGATTGAAAATGCGGAGGAAAGTGCGGCACTTCTCGCAACATTGGCTAGAGGTCTCGGCGCTGGCCGCCAGGGGGAAGAAGGGGTTTGGGTGAGGGATGTGTCAGGGCGACTGGCGGACATTCGGAGAAGAGGAGGAATGCAATGACGCCCTCATGGCGAGGAGATGGCGAAACCGGTTGGAACTGAAAGCAACAGTTCCAGTAGATGAGGTGCTGGAGTTTGTGCATGTCCTTGGCATCATGAAAAAGATGGCAGTGGTAGATTCATTGATTGTTAGTGATTCCGGGCGCGTCAACTACCAAAGCCATTAGTCCAGTAAGTGTAGAGATGTTTTTTAATCGGGAGATGACGGTGATCTTTCCCGCAGGCCGGTGAGATCCGACGCCGACGTACCGTTGACTAGCGGTGTTTCCCTCAACCAGGTATCTTCCACCAGCGGGGCGCGGCCCCAACCGCGACAAGCTCTAAGCTCCCGACAGGTCTCCCGACAGGAGTGGTAGTGTGCATGCTAGTGTAAGTGTGTGTAAGGGGTTAGAATACAAGGAAGAGGTAGGACAGATGGCGCGCTGTCCATGGCCAGTTTGTTAGGGTACTGTTGCGGCATTCGCCTGGTGTTGATCGTAGAAACCACAGAAAACTACCGATCAGAGCAGCTGGTCGCTAGAATTCTCCTTCAGACAGCGACTTAAACAAAATTCCAGAAATTTCCCAAAATTCCTCTAGACAACGACTGAATTCGACCTAGCTGTGTAGCTAGTGTGGAAAATCCTGCCACCGTGGGAAGTGTAACCCTAGGATCTCTCGGTCAGAGGCACTGCAGTGGCATCAGTTGATGCCCTGAGCCACCTCTCCGTTGGCGTCATGGAAAAGGAGGCAGAGGTGAGGCTTGGGCAGGCAGACGGGGGGGGGGGGTGCCAGTGGCATTGTCACGCTGGAAGCTGTTACTCGGAATCTGGCTGCTTGCGCTGTTCTCAGGTTACAGATCCTCGTTATTTTTTTTCTTCTTCTTGTCTTCCTCATTGTACTCTCGTCAATCCGCCAGCTTCTGCTTTTTCGAATCTTTCAAAGCACTCGTATCCATTTGAGTTGAAGTTTCCAGAAGAATGAGCAGCATACGTTTCAAATAAATAATTGCGATCTTTTAGGGTTGTGTTAGACACAGTTTTCACTGACGGAATTCTTTTCCTGTATATCTCAAACCTTTGGTTGTACTAGTAAAACAACTTTCTGGTACAGTGTCTGTACTTTTTTGGTTGTTACAACCGACTTTCATACACTTCGAATTACTTAAAAATATGTTTTTCAATACATTAAAAACAAGTTGTTTAGCTGCAAAATCTTACAGGAGCGATAGAAAAACAATCACTTGTTGATTTCCTGTGATCTTTAATAAACAACAGAAGGCATGGGGAAGTAGGAAACGGTCGTTAATAAGTAGCAGTAACAACTTCTGACGGAACAGTCAAGCAATACGCCCTTTTAAAATTTGAGAACACTACACACGAAAACAAAGAAATATTTATCTGGAATTGTATGCTGAAGGCAACAAATTGCACATGTAATTAATTGTTATTCTGTTAATCGTCGATACAATGCCTTAAAAGTTATTGGCAGTGCCATAACAATTTCCATGTTTTTGATTATTCAACATTTAAGTTTGCAATAATTTGATATGTTCGAATTCGCGTTATTTGTTATTTCAGGTTGTTTTCTTCATTTGGGGGAGTTCTTAATAGAATTTTCAGCTTCTCTTGCACTTCGGTGTGATATTACTCATTCAACTTCTTGCTTCATTTAATTTTCTTCGTCGTCTTTGTCTTACAATTTCTTCGCTTTCATCTGTGGGAATATGGTCATTTAAAGTACAGGAACGTCTTCTCTGATGTAGAAATATACAGTCGACTCCGGTTATAGTGAACGTCTGGAGACTAACAGGTATGGTTCACTATATCCGATGATATGAAAATTAAATAGATTTTCTCTCAAATGATTGATTTTATTAATATACAACAAAAGTCATCAACAACACGAACTGAAATTTTCAATATCTTTATTTGTTCTTACAATATCAATTATTTGTAATTGTTTTCTTCGTACATTTTTCATTAGAAATTTCTCTATATCCGTCTCCAGAGTTCGTTTTCTCTCCCTACTTGACTCTGCATTGTCCTCTGTCTTGTAGTATCGAAATGCGGTCTTGACACCTTCCAATGCCTCTTCCACTGTTGGAACACCGTCCCACTCTCTGAAATCCCTTCAACTTGCCTAATAACATATAAGACCCACATAATTTCCAGAGGCTCATTTCCAACGTTTACTATTGCCGAGCTTCAGATTCACTATATCCGAATCTTCGTATGCTCATGTAATGTAAGTGAAACGGAATCAATGACTAACACTATAACCGCGGGTTCACTACATCCGAGTTCACTATAACCGGCGTCGACTGTACTATTCCTCAGCACCTCTAGGTTTCTTCGAGGTAGTTATTTACGTTCCATTTCTTCCCTTCTTTGTTGCCAAGACGCAATCAGCGGCGAGCTCTTCTGTGCGGCAAGAGGCATTAAAATTAGGCGCCCTTTGCTCGTCAAACGCTTCTGAGAAAGTCTCTCACCCCTTTCTTTGTTCAGTTAACGTGTAAATACGTTATCGGGCTTTGTTCGATTGTTGGAACGTCTCTCGCAGGATGTACGATCAAAGTTCTCTTGAGTTAATTCTTTCAGTCGACTGACTCACTTTTATTGTGTTTTGTTTCTTTTTCCTTCTACTGATTTTCTCGGTTTCGATACGAAGGCTCCACTTGAATTTTTATTTTTGCATGGAATGTATTATCTGCTTCAATATATTCTCCATTGACGTTTCCTTGTAAAGATAGATGAACTTCCCCGCTATTCGAGATAAAATTCCTTCGTAATCGAACGTGAGTTCTTGGGAATCCAGTGGTATATTAGAATATGCTTGGTTCTATCATAGTTTTAAATTATGTTTTCAAACTTTCTTAGAAATATAACATTTATTAGCCATGATGGTTTAGATATTTATGAGAGAGAATGAAATGAATGCTCAACGAATAAAAAACTGATTCTTTTAATTGTGGTAGAGTTATTTGTTACCGAATTATTATCGTTTCATGTTTCCATCTGTATATTGGGGATCATGCTGATGCTCTGATCCTTGTCACCGATAATCAATAATTTTTATTGATGCTTTTTACTTTTCCACTAGAAGTAGTGAAGTGAATTATATGGAATTCTATCCAAAAATTCGATGTCGACATATTATTGGTAAAATCCATTTTGACGGTCCTTGAAATGGAAAACAAATTGTGTGTCACGCATAACTCGAACAGATTACAAACTTTTGAGCTCTAATATAGAACACTCGTCAGGTGTAAGGTTTGTTTGCGCCGTTCCAAAGGTCTTTAAGATTGGTATTGGTGCGCATGTAAAAACACTTTCGTACCAACAAAAGTACAAAATTCATAAACATTGCCTCATTACCCTAAAATAAGGGTTATGAGACAATGAGATAAGATTTTATGCCACTTCTCCTAATCTCACTCACATTCTGTAGTTTATAAGATGGGGAGGGGGATTAATTCTACCCTTTAAATTTTTTTTAAAGGGTAGAATCAAAAGTGCCGAAACCCGTAAAATTCTTCAGTTCTTCAACCTATGATAGCGGGGACAATGGAATTGACCGTTTGGTAATGTTCTGATATGTAATAGGTCCTCACCTATTCTCCCTACGCTACTTTCTAATAGGTGCTACTTTATTGAAAACTGACCAAAAGTGTAAAAAAAAATTACATAACCTACGAAGGCGGGGACTATAGGATGGTGCGAAGTTTCACACAGCCGAAGTTTCATACCACAATGCAGGAACAGATGTAGAAGAAAAATTCGATATATCGGTATTTCGGAACATATCGATATTATTGTGTTACAATACATAAGTATAAGAGAAATACGAAATCGTATAACACGATAACAGACACACCGAAATTTCACTCCACAAATGCAGACCCACTATTAAGTACACAAAACGTGGGTGGGCATAAAAAATTCCCAAAAATAAAATCTACGCCGCAGGAATGAAATTTGTATGGGACGCACATTTGAATGTACGCTACTTGACAAGAAACGGATATCCGAAATTAGAAATTTACTAAATGTGGAAGAATTGTATGTAAAAAATTGAAAACAAGTCTAAAATGGTAAAATATCTAATATGAACTCAACTAAATAGACTTCCGTTACTGAGAATGAATTATATAACAAAAGAGAGAAGGGACACTCGTTGAGCGAGAAGAAAAATGAATGATCATCAACTCACACGACATAAACCTTGTTAGGAACTAGGAAGAAGATATCAAGTGATATTGGGAATCCGATTAAGGAACTGCATAAATTCTGTAAAGGCTGTCCAAAAATGTAGTTTTTTATTACGAGATCTTAACTACCTACATCAAAATACTAATTTCATTTGAATATGTTTATAAACCATTGTGAACAGGTGAGTGAATTCAGAAGGGTTGTGAATACAATAGATGCTCAAAATACTATCGTCTCCTAAATTATTTCAGTAGTATCCATACCTTTTGCGACTTCCTCACGCAACCAATCTTTAAAGATGGGGCCTCTAAAGGAAGAGAATTTCATGGGGACATGACGAATTGCACTTTAACTTTAAAAATATGAAGGATTTGTTAAAAAAAGTAAATATTCATGTCAAATGCAACTCGCAGCACTCTGCAGGATTTTAGAATCTATGTCGTTAAACATCTCCCAAACAAATCTTTTTAGGGCCTTAAAAACTAAAATTTTGAAACAAAAAGCCTCGAAGAAACGTTACTCTTACCGTTATGTACAGGATGAGATTCAGGATGAGATCATCTTGAACATTCTATTACACTTTTTCTGGTTCGCGTTTATCGCTTCTACCCCACCTGTTCAGAGCCTGTAGAATCTGCAACTGTACGTGAAATTAAACTAATTACTTGATATTCTACGCGATTGAATTACACGGGTGTACCTCTTTGTTCAGTAATAAAGTTAAATAAGAATAGTTTGTATTGACGAGGGTGTATTGTTTTGTTGTGAATTACAAGGAGACATAAAACAAGTAACGGAGGATAAGAGAAACATTTATATTACAGGCTTAATATGGAAATGGAAAAATAGGGAAGAGGGTGAAGATTAACATACGAGAGTTCTCGCACGGGTACGCTAGTTCACTCATCTAGTATCCAATGAGCGTGAGGCAGCACTCGCTCGGTGGCGCTCCATTGTCTCCGCGCCCGCTCGCGGCGGCGGCGGCGTCTGCAGCTGGTCTCCTTTCCCTGAAGCCGCCCGCCGCGCCGCGACGCAGCGACAGCGTTTGCAGCGCGCCCGTTTCGCGGAATCCGCCGCTCCTCCTCCGACGACGGAGCGCCGCCGCACTCGGCTGCAGCCGCAGCGCCAGGAGACCCAACGCTTTCGGCGCTTTCATTTGTACATTTATTAATCGTTTAGTAGTATTTGAGAAGCACGGCACGATTTAATTAATAACATTGATTTATTCTTTATTTAAATAATATTCATTCCACACACGTGCTCATGACAAACGACTTTTAAACCGACTCCGTTTGAAACGTAGAATTTCTAGATACAGTAACACCAATAATATTGTAATTCAACGATATAGTACTTGGTTGAGGATGATTTCAGGAAAACTGATAACTCTGCCTCTTTCTTATTTCATACTGAAGATAATACCGTCACTAAAATAATAGATCAAATAACAACTTTTCATTTTATTAGTTTTACTAACATAAAATTAATGGCGTATGTTTGTCTCTACTGTTTTGCAGTTCGAGACAGATGAACAGACAAGGAATTTGAATTAAAATAATCGAGCTAAAAATCGTAAAATTAATCAATGTATTCATTAATAGGTGTAAAATAATCGTTTTCAATTTTTTGATTAATCGTATAAAATAATAATGGATTGTTGTACTAATCGCAATTAAATCGCCCATCCCTACTTTGTAGAGTCATTCCATTTTCACGAGATCACGATATTTTGCTATTCGATCTTCGGATCCACTAAGGGCCATCAAGCAAACGAGTGGGGGAGCCCCCCCCCCCTCCCCCAATAATTTCAACGTTCGGATTTCTACTTTTACTTCCTCGTATAACTACGTATGTAAAAAGTAATTTACACAATACAGAGAAAGTTATGTAATTCAATGGAAAATCAATTTCGACGAAACGAAATATATATTTAGATATATAATGAATTACGAATATATATATATATATATAAATATATATATATATATATATATATATATATATATATATATATATATATATATATAGGGATCCCCTGATGCCGAAAAAGTTTTTCTTAACATCAGTCCGACTGTCCATCCGGGGTAGGGGGATATACATAGGTGGACACGATCTCTGGCGCAGAGTTGTAGACGACCCCCCGTGCCCTAAGTTTCACGCGGCAACTCAGATCGTTAGTCTCCAGGTGGAGGCAGTGCGTAGGCACATGCTCAACCCCGTGTTGCCGGGCATACCCGGTAACCCACCAGCTGGGTGGCGCCTACCCTTAGGATGGATTGGGACAAGGGCCGTTCGCAAGAACGTTCTGGATCCCACACATAGAAGTCCAGAAGGGGAACCCCCCCTCGGATAGCCTAGGTCCTGGCGACACGTCAATAACCTTAAAGTGTAGGTACAGTTCCGTAGCAGTGGGTGTCAATGTAACAGATAGCCAAGCATACAATTACATAAGCAAAAAACATAAATAAAGTATTTAATACATACTAGTCGAATCTATACGTACACGAACAATACAATTTTTCAACGAAGTTCAATAATTTAACAATTACTACACGTACTTTTGAGTGCTAACATTAAAGTTTCGAAAGCGCATACATACATACAATTAAGTTAATGTGAATTGGATGACTAACGAACCTTCAATGAAACTTTCTTTCAATTGTTCAAGTGTCACTGAAGGACTTCCCTGAAGGGACTTATCCGTTCTACTGTGATATAATTATAGGTGTTATTATAAAATATTCAACACTATTCATTGTGATAGAAGTCATTCTCGCTGAATATTAGTCATAAACAATCAAAGCAAATCCGGGTATTCTCTGTACGAGTCGTGTAGCCAGCCACTTCAATGAGAAAGATGTCATTATTATACAAGCATATCAGTATTAGCATAGAAGCATATATAAAACCAAAATGTCATATTATTTAAAGAATTTGTCACAGAATAAGTAATGAAAGATTCCGTGCTCATTTCAATCGGTTCAAATCGTAGGTGCGACAAAAATATGAAATGATGTTTAAATTTTTACAAGATAATTATTTATATTAATAATAATAATAATAATAATAATAATAATAATAATAATAATAATGTAGAAGATGTCACCTGTCCAGTGAGACAATTCAGCATATTACATCCGGCTGCAAAATAATTACCCACACAGACTACAAACACAGACATGACCAGGTAGCCAAAATTCTTCACCAAAGGATTGCATTATACTGGAATCTTCTGGAAATCAAGCAGCCATATTACAAGTACACACCAACAACAATAATGGAAAATTCTGCTTGCAAGTTATACTGGGATAGAACCATAATTACAGACAAAACAATAGCACACAATCGGCCAGACATCACATTAATTGATAAAACTAATAAAATCACCTACTTAATAGATATCGCAATCCCAAATACACACAACCTTCGGTCCTCCCACATGGAAAAGATTTCCAAGTATACTTAACTAGCAATAGAAATAAAACAGCTATGGAAAATGGAGAAAGTTTACACGGTACCCATCATTGTATCCACAAATGGAGTCATCCCAAAAACCTTGTATAATAGCCTACAACAGTTAAACCTGACAAAATCATTGTATATAGAATTACAAAAAGCTACAATCCTCAACACATGCAAAATAGTTAGGAAGTTTCTGGATAGCAGTGTGACTCACGCCTAATACATATATCCTACTCCAAAATCAAAATCGGAAAGGGCCTTCACTTGGCAAAAGCCCGTAAGGTCACTTCAATCCTGGGACAACATCCAGAGACATAATTGTATAATAATAATAATAATAATAATAATAATAATAATAATAATAATAATAATAATAATAATAATAATTGTGAAGTTTTACCGCGCTGGGCGGCCCGCCCCTCCCGCCCCACTCTCCTTCGCCACTGTGTAGGAGATGTGAGGAGATGGGAAGGGCCGCCCGGACCTCAGTTCGGGTGCCCCCGTGATGGGCCCTCGGCTGTGGCCCGATACCCTGGGCAAAGAGGAGGGACTTGTTCCGGCGCATGTGTGTGGCACATTGTTTTGACTCAGTTACTAATCCGGATAGCTAGGAGCTCTGAGCTGGCAGGGCGGCCTCACCCAGGCATTGAATGGGGAGGTTGCGGTCAGGGTCAACTGCATTCTGGCTGGATAAATAGGTAATTTTAAAATTTAAAATTTTATTTTCTCATAAACAGCACGAAATATTTTATTTTTCTCGTATGTATCAGAGAACTGCAAAGAAAGTGGTGCTGGTTCAATTTTCGGCGAACTCCTATGTTTTCAAAAATTGTAAAAATTCGAAGTTGCTAATTCGAATTTCCCGCCCATTGGTTCAGACGCTGTCAGTTCGCAAAATAGCAACACGGCGGTTTCAAATGTTTCTCATTGTTGCCGGTGGCGAAAATCGTATGGTGTAGATAATATTATGAAAGGAAATAAATTTAAGCAAGGTGAAACATTTAACTTAGAACCAACGAATACAGTTCTTTATTTTAAGAAAATTTGGTCGCAGGTTATGGTCTTTAAAAAGTGTAAGCTCACTTATATGTAAACAAGGCAAGCTTGTGTGAAATTATTGTTTCGTTTCTGTAGAATATACTACAAATACTGTAACAATTAAATAGATTAATGTTTGTTTCATTTGTAAAAGTAAGAAATGACTACCGTCATTGACATTGACAAGTACGACAGAAATTGTAATATTAAAAACTGAGATAGCTTTTTCCAATAATGCAAGAAAGTATGTGCTGTTGTAGTACCTCTAGTTTTACTCGGAAAGAAATATATAGTTTTACATAGTAATTTAGTTAGAGAATGGATTGCTTTCATAATATAAAAATTGTTTCCACTTTAAACTCTAAAACCAGGGAATCTTGATACATAGTTACGAAACTAAACAAGTATCTAAAAGTATTATATTAATCATGGAATACAAAAGGAAATTTTGAATGTAATTTAGTCAACGAATTTTTAACAGTGAGTATAAACTGAACAAAGATCTGCTCACAGGAGGCCTTCCCTTTCCTTTGATGATTTCAGAAGAAATGCTTAGAACGAAGGTTCTGGTTCAAATTCAAAGGTAAAATATTATTTCTTTCTCGCTCCTCCAATCCCCTCACGTTCAAAGGAAAAATATCTTAGTAAGGTGGCTGCCCTGTCTTTCCAACGTGTGCGCTGCAAAGTAATCTTCCAGGAAGTACAGTCGACTTCGGTTGTAGTGAACTTGGATATACTGAACCCTCGGTTATAATGAACTTAAGTCACTGGTCCTGTTCCACTTACATTACAAACAAGTACAAGAAGATTCGGTTATAGTGAACCCTAACCTCGGCTTTAGTGAACGTAGGAAATACGTCCTGGAAATTAATGCCCTGGAAAAGAATATATCGCCTCAGTGCCACAAATTCCAACACTAGATCGTAATCGAAGTTGTCTCCCCTAAGGTGAGGGTAGCTGGCGGAAATGGGCACCTGACGACCGGAGAGTGGGGCGTCGTTCCAACAGCTCAAGAGGCTTTGAAAGGTGTCAAGTCGATACTTAGTGCATTACGATAGACCCAGAGGACAATGCAGAATCAAGTATGGAGATAGCACGAAGTCAGGAGAAGTATCACAGAAATGAATAATGAAAAACGTACGTAAAATAATTGACTTTTTTACGGACAATTACGATACAGAAATTTTCAGTTAATGAATTTTGCTCTATCTCTATATTAATAAAATCAATCATTGCGGATATATTCTATGTAATTTTGACATCATTGGATACAGTGAACCTCTGATATAGTGCACGAAACATGTGAGTCCCTAGAAGTTCACTCTAACCGGAGTCGACTGTACTTTGCGAAGTTCCGAGATATTCCCCGGGGAAATGAAGAGTTGAATTGGTCCCGCGTGCATGGCAATGTCGCGGGTCGGTGCTTCTACATCATCTCATGCAGATATGAAAGGGTGACCAATCCGCGCTCACGGCCATCTAAAAAAGGTCCTCGACGCGGTCTCGGTATCGTCATCCGTTGCTGCAAGTTGAAGCTCTTGCGATGTCTTTCCTCCACTCGCTAACTTTTTGTATTTTACAGAGCAATTTATAATTTCTGTTTTACGTGACTGTTTCACTCATGTCTGTCCGCGTCGTAAGTAACTAATGCTAAGCTCGAATGTATTAAAATTTAATCAATCCCAGTATCATTGTATGATTGTCACTTTGTTTACCTTTTGCACTTCCCTATAATTATTTTGTTTATCTTTTTAAGATGAAGATGGAAATTGTTTTAGGTCCATAATAGTTTGTGAGCATCAATATAATATTAAAATGTGTGATTTTGGTAATGTTTAAAACTCTCAAATATTATCAATTATTGAAAATTCAGTGCCGAAAAACAGCAAAAGAAACAGAAAAATTGTGTGGAAGCAATTTCAAGAATTTTGTGAAGAAATAAAATACAAATGAACAGCACAATCTACAAATCAAGAAATTACACATATTTTAGGCAAATAATCTAAGAAAATTAAATTGGTGAAGACTACAAAGAATATACTATCAAAACTATGTAAAACGTAACAACCAAAATTATTTAGAAAAATACTATAATGACTACACACGTGTGTGCAATCCATTCGAAATTGGCGAATCCCTCTACTAATTCAGCTTGTATATCTTCCATTTCAAATACTTCCACAGATTATCAAGACATGTAAAACTCAACTTCCTAGAACTTTAATAATTGTATTTTTAATAAATGTTCTTGTTAGTAGATTTGTTATAATTGTTTTTTGAAAGTTTGATTACCATAAAATCGAACATTCGTTATAATATATAACATTACATATTATGTTTAACATAATATTACATATTTTGTTTAATATAACAACATAATATATAACATACAATATAACATTTCGATATCACGGAACCTCAAAACGTGTATTTCCGTTGAAATCTTGAAATTGATTTTCCACAGCATACATAACTTTCTGTATACTACGTATACACGTATACGTGTATATACTCCGTATATAATCGTATGTATACGAGAAAAAAAAAATAAACCAATGAGCGGAAAATGTTAAAAACTTGTTATTACTCTCCTGATGTTTCCCTTTATCAATTGTATGCTTTAAATATGAATTTCTTAATAAATAATTTGGAATTGAAAGGGTTAATATTTTAGTTGTAAGAAGACTCCGAAAAACGTTTGAACTTTTGCAATTTTCAAAAAATCAGAGTTTTCAACAAACGTAAGATCTGCAGCATTCTCTTAAACATCCTTCACAAACCATCCAACAACAAAATTTAATCAAAACCGATGAAGCCATTTTTTTTGTTGAAACTTTTGATGATATCCCAGAGGCTTCATGTAAAGAGCCCTTTTAAATGCAATATCGGTTTCACATTGAAGCAGCCGAGATATCAACCAGATCGATGGGGGAATTTCAATTTTGGAGAAAATCGTTACCGTTGACTACAGACGGACGGGCGGACGGATTGCCGTCATTCTATTTTTCGGAATGATCCTCCACAAAACAAGGATTCTGGCTACACCACGTGTTAGAGGATTTATTTCTGAGTTTAGCCTCTGGATTTATCCACTTTTTCGTTACAAGTGCCCTGGAAAATTAATACAAGTGTCGTGGAAAATTAACACAAGTGCCCTGGAATAAGAGTTTTTCTGCCGAAAATTTGCCGTTTCGTCGCGCAGCTTTTTCATAACTTTCTCTCTACTCCGTAGGGAGAACGTGAAAATTAGCCCTTAATCACATTTATTGGTGCTCTTTGCTATACTACAAAGTATAAATGTTTTTGCTGCCTGATGTTGGAGATCCGATTTATACGTTGGAGTATCAAAGAAAGTTTCAATTTCCCGTGATTGTAGTACGTCAACTTCAGTTGCACTTTCGAGGCACTTCCGAAGCACTTCCGAGGGTTTTTGAAGATAAGACAAAACCCTATGTGAACATCTTCGTGTTCCAATTTAAGACGGAAAAAACTTACTGCTAAAATCCAGAAAAATTCTAAAATTAAACCACAAACAAGTAAAGAAAATATAAAAAGGAGGCATTAGTGAAATCTACTTTCTCATTTAGGAAAAATTAATTTTTCCGCCGAGTTTAAATTGCCTTGGGACTATCTTATGTCATTTAAATTGAAATGACAAATGAAAGCAATTTTTACAGGGAAAATGTTTTCTTAGCAAAATATTTGAGAGAAACGCATGTCTCTCGGAAGAGATGGAGTGGTCCGTTTACTTTCTGCAATTGTAAATACAATGTCAAATATTCAGAGAAAGATAATTATTTGTCAATTGGGAACGGAATTTATTGTAATAAAAATGCAATATATGTATTATGTATGTACTTATTACTTCCAAAACATATAAGAAACTAGAGGTGCTACAAAATGGCACAGACTTTCTCGTAGTAAAGTTTTCTAATTTCTTTGGAGTGGACTGTTACTGTATATTCTTGCCCCTCTTGGCTGCTGCCATCTATCGCCGCCTACAGTACATTTTTTTGAAATTTCCTCAACTTTTCGGTTTCCAAATAGTAGAACTGAAATATTTATATTAAGAATATTAAAGAAGGCTAAAATCTTGACCTAAGTAGCAAATTTCATTGAAAAATTTGGAGCCGTTTTTATAAAAATGGCGTTAAGCATTACAATAAATGCGAAATTTGAATATCTTTTTCACCGAAATCTATTGAGTTTTCGAAAAACTTCACTTGAAGTAATTTCAAGAACTTCTACTGAGAAATGCAATAATGTACACAAATTCATTGAAATGTAACATTTTGGCTGTAGTACCTTATATATTTTAGAAACATTTTTATGTATATAAACTAATCAGAAATTTATACTGTAAAAGAATTGAATGCCTTCATGTATATTAGTTTTGCAATATCCGAGGAACTAAATTAACCCTCCCTCCATTTGACAACTAGGAAAATAATTTGCCCGTTAGTTCCTTACTAGTGAGAGAACTCACTTTGTATGGGAACTTGGGTGAACCCCCAAGTCATTCACAAGATATTGGAAGTGCAAGACGTGGCTTTACAGGGAACAGTTCACATTTTGCGCAAGTATTGTAGAGGCACGGACAAGCCCTTAGATCTGCTCCTTACCAAACTGGTTGCAATCTGGAGTAGATTTTGTACTGAACCGACTCATAACGTCTTTAGTCTTGAATTAGAGGAATAATAACAATATCAACAACAATAATAATAATATAGATAAGATATAAATAAGATTATAATATAAATATAATCGAAGAGTGCTTGTGAGTAGGAAACGAGGGCTCCGAGGCAGCGGTCGTCGCCGTCGCCTCCGGGGCTCAGCCGCTCGCGCTAATTGGCTCTGCGCAGCGCGTGGCGAGAGCCAATTAGAAGGCCCCAAAGAGGGCTGGGCTGTGCGAGGGTGGGCTGGGGCTGGGCGGTGAGGGGTGACGACGCTTCCCAAGGGCGCGGGGGGCGCAGGGGCGCAGGGGCGCCGCGCAGGGCGCCACTTGGATTGTCAACCACCTCGTTACGTGCGGCAACTCGTGCGCAGTGTGGTCTGCTGGAGAGGCGCTTCTCAGAATTTCGACAAATTCTTTTACTGAACGTCCTTGACCTGTCTGTGCAAGGAATTTGGAGGGGCCACTGGTTTCAATGGTGCTGACCAATTGTTGGATGCAACACAAAATCACCACGCTTACCCTGAACGGGTATGATCTGCTCACATAGAAACTGGAAGTCTGGCAAAACGCGTTTTTATAATTGTTGAGATTTTATGGCTTTTAACAATATGAATCACTTAATTGTACTTCTGAAGTTGGTTTAGCAGATCTTTATTTTGCCTTTATTGCCTATTTTAGTTTTTGAAGCCAATTTTTTGCATTTTGCCATTTTCTGCTTTTTTTCTTCCTTGTTTGTGGCCTTTTTTGCCTTTTCCGTTATTATTTTACCTTTTTTTCTCGTCTGCCTCCAATCTCTATCAAGTTGGAAACATACCTGCTATCCTGGACAACATGAAGTTGTGTTTATTCTTTCAGTAGACGCGGAGGCTCCAGAGTCAGGTTGTGTTAAAAATATGAAAGGGGAAGCATGATGATACCAGTGAAATGTTTCATGTTTTCATTGATGATTATGGACTTGTTCACTCACGAGAAATCTCATCCTCCGTTTGTGTATGGCCTCCGATCCCTTTTGAGGGCAGAGCTGTCTGTACATTATTGTACCCTTCTCAGTTCCTTCTTGTTCTTTCTTCCCTTCTGGCGATTACACAAGTGCAAAGAAGGAAATCTACAATTCCGTTTTCACTGCTACCATTTCGAGATTCAAAAGGTCCACAATAGCATTTCGTAGTGACAGGGCCACGAGTAAAATAAATTCGCAGTCGTGAACCGGATGGTCAAGTGCGATCAAGATTACGAAGATAAGGTAGTTTCTTCAGTGCTAATGTAAATTTTAGAATTACAATAAAAATGTGAATCTATTAATTTTTTTACACTAATTGCTTTTAAATAGTGATTTGTTAATGTGTTTTACCCCATACTTTAGGCAGAATAAATGCCTTTTTTGCATGCCTATTTTTATAAAAATAAATGACTTTGCCTGCTTATTTTAGGTAAAATAAATGCCTGACTTTCCGGGCCCTAACAATTACTTAACTGCAAAAAGATTAGCAGATGTTTCCAGAATCAATCAAAAGAATATTTCACTTAACTTCAGTATTTGTGACAACTGCATTTTAAAGTTCAGTGAAAATTGAACTTGTTACTATATGGTATACAAACATGTTCTTCAATAAACTTTTATTGGTACGCTTATGTGGAAAATGTCACCGCTTAGAAGAATTTTTTCAATGTAAAATTACGTTAGAAATGATAATACCAAGAAATTTCACGGTGCTTTTGTCGACATTCCTATTCATGAGTTAAAATTATTACCATGTTTGTAAAATAAAATTCACTCTTGTTTAAAAAAAACTCCCACAACCAGAATTAATATGAATTATGCATTTAAAAAACTGGTACACCATTATCATCTTTCGTCAGCTTTGTCTTCCGAGGGAAAATTGGTGTGTTATGAATATTCATGACAAATGTCAGTATCCATTTGTAAAGGAAAGGAAATTCAAATGAAGTTCTTTCGCGGAAAAGCAAACCCGATAAGACAATTTGAGTTGTAATCCTTAATCTACTCCAGGAGGCGCCCCTAAAGCTGTGAACTAGGATCCTCGTGGATGGTGATCAATAGGGGGATTCTAATGAAATGTTATTTTCTTTTCACTTTAAAAAATACCGTTTAGTATAGAAATTAATTGTATGTTCTGACAAAAGGAAATAACCCATTTTATGTAATTTTTTTTGCATTTTTCGTCGATTTCGCCTAATAAGTATTTTTTAAAACTTTTCCCGTCATTTTTAATGCATTTTCGCTTATGTCATCGATTTTAATATCATTTTAATGGTACTTGCTTTAAATAACTTTTACTAGATCCAACAAATGTTCTCCAAAGAATTCCTGAGTATCCTTTTCGATTCCTTCGCTCAGAAATTGTAATGTCAGCCGCTGTGAGCATGTAGTGTAAGGTTCCTGTGACGCCTATCAGCGCCATTGTCGGTTCCGCGATTTCGGGATAACTGAAGACTGAGATTTTCAAACCAAAAGCTTGCAAGCTACGTTCACTTGATCGAAGAGGAACAGCCTGGATTACATCAGTAACAGACCCAACATTTTGACTTATTCATCAGAACTGGTTTTGATCACATTTTTACGTCATTTTTATTCGTTTTTAGGACATTTTAAAAACATTTTAAGAGTATTTTATTGATCATTGTTGGCGATGTTTTAGATTATCAAATTCCGCCCCCTAGTGATCTCCAGCTCGGTGCTCCCCCACCAGCAAAAGGCTGAGGTAATTCAGTGACATCTGATCTTTGGAGCGTCTCTGACCAGAACAGGTTTACCAGATTGGGCAGAATTCCACTTTTTGGGCTGGAAAACGGCTCTCTCTTGCGGGACAAAAATTGACTTCCCGGAATCCCGCTTAATGGGTGGAAATGCATCAAAGCATGTGCGGTTTTGGGTGGGTTTTCAGTTTACGACGAAATTTTAAAATGAACAACTACAACGACGTTTCAAATGAATTTGATTTTTTAGTTTTTACTTTGTACATGATTTTTAATTAATCATTTGTTACTTCGTTCAAATTTACTTTGAGAAGCGAATAAAGTTAGTTTCTAGACCTTTAGTATAGGGTGTTCTAAAAGCCATAGCGTCTATGTCGTGCACAACATGAGTATATACTATATCACAGTGGCAGTAGTTGCAGTTAATTTTAGAACAGGTCATTTAAAATTCGTCATCTTTTGGAAGTGCGGTGTCACTGCCAGCATTTTGCGTTAAGCCATGTGGAATAAGCATGCATATGTAAGCAAGTCTGTGTAATCTTTTTATGCGCGAATATTTACGAGGAGCAAGGAGAGTGAAAATGGAAAAGTGGGGAAAGTATTTAAATTCTTTTACTTTCCCCACTTTTTGAAGGGATAAAAAAATTCTTTATTTGTTCCTTACAATATTCCTCCCATCTACTGTAGTCGTAAGAATTATTTATGACTACATTAGTTATGACTATCACTAATGTTTAAATATTGAAATATAACTTATTATTACAAAAAGTATTTTTTACATAAATTATTAATTGAAATATTCAACTTAACTAATCAAGCATTTTATAGGATCACTACCTCAAAAAAGCCTTCAAATACAATTGTTTTAATGCAATTTTAAATTTCCCGCTTGGAAATGTTTCTTATTTGGCGGAATTGGGCTGATTTACATCCATCTAACAGCGGATGTTCCAGCGAAGCATCTGGCAACGCTGGACCAGGAGGTCCGGAGCTCGCGGGTTCAAACCCGATTGAATTCTTTGATTTTTGAAGCTGAAAAGTCATTCGTATGCCTTTCTTCGGAAGGGAAGTGATGCCGGCGGTCCAAGGTTGTACCTCGCAGGCGGACATGGTTTCTGGAAGAGCCACCCGGACCCTGAGTTTACCGGCGCCACTCACGTCGTTAGCATCAAGGTGGAGGGAGTGAGTAGGCTCCGTGTTCGCCAGGGGACCCACCAGTTGCGCCCCTGGCGCGTCGACCTTCGGGCGGGATTGGGACTTCTCGGGAATGTTCCGGATGTAAAAGTTCACAAGGGGCCCATGAACTCCCTGTCAGTTTGCTTAGGTTCCGGCGGTACTCACGTCGATAGATTCAAAGTGGAGCAATGCGGAGACCCGGGTCTTAGTCCTGTAGGGACTGCCACTGTAGGGACTAGAACCAAGGACCTCCCGATCAGAAGCACTGCAGTTTGCTGATGTGCCGATACCGGAGCGTCCATATGCAACTTCTTTTACCCCACACATTCTTTTCTCCAGAACTTGTAATGATATTCCCTTCGGTCAGTTAGAGGCAAATGAACTAGCTTCAACTTAAAGATGAATAGTTAATTTAATTAGTACTTTTTAATATTCATTAATTATTAAAATTAGGCTGGCTATTAAAACATTACATGCTTATTATGTATTTAAAGATTTGTATAGATCAGCCTAGTTTCACGAGCGGCTATGTAGCATTACTAGATTCAGTTAAGGCGATAAATGCCGCTGTAAAAACTCAAATGGTCGTGCCCATCCCTTACTACTGTACTTACTATGGGAGAGATAAGGAATACAACCTATGTTGTTCTTGATATATCAGACAGAGAAGAAGAAAAGAAATTTAGCTTACAATAAAATTTTTATTAAATGAAAAGAATCAAGGTATTTGAGGATACTCATCGATACGATTTCATTTATGTGTTATGTACACCTGATTATTTAATATTCATGAAAAAGAAATGAATGCGTTTGGCGAAATATTTTTTTGTAGAAAAACGCCAAAGCAATATATAATTACGTCAAAACGTGAAGAACTTGTGAGCGGGGTACTTCAATTCTCTACTTTCTTATAAATATGATTAAACTGTAAGATAAACAAATAATTTAAATATTTGTCGAAACGTTGCTCATTTCCTAATGTGTGTTCTATGGTGCTTCGTGACCTAATACGGAATCGCAACACTACTTTCACCACAGCACGCATAATTCAAAGCAGAATTAACTTGCCATTTTCCCAGTTACGTATTCTGTGGGCTTCCGGGGCTACTGGCGGTAGCCCGAGAAAATTGCAAGAACAAAATTATGTCAAGATTAATTGTATTAAAATAATTATAGGGTACATTCTTTTTCAGTGACATTCATGAGCCGAGATTCTGTATAATCTATTCTGTTGTGTTCTGTATTAAATTGCTCATCAGCGCATCGGTGCTCTTAAGAGGTGGTAAAGCCGAAGAAACCACTGGCAGCCAGAGGCATACACACAGCGTGCGTTCGGTGCATGATTCACTCCCCCTACTACTGGCAAGATATGGGACGGCCAAGGGCTCAGATTGCCGATTTCCCGAGCGGTTTCTTGACACGCTCGGAGGTAGTAAACTGCCAAAGTAAATAAAATGTGCGCTTATGTACAAGATATAAACTTTTTGTGGTAATTGTACTTGTACTTGTAACTTTTTGTGGTAATCGATAATATTAAGCGTGTTTTAAGTGTTAAAATTTCAATATATTAAGTATGTGAAATGTCGAAGTTAACAATTGTAAGATATTTTGAAAAGATGTCGCAGCAAATGTCGGAAAGTTTATCTGTTGACAATGAGTATATTGTGCATTGATTGATTGAAGTATATTGTACAGCTTTTATTAGAGAAGTATATAATTCGTATAATGAAAAATTGTAAAACTGATTGCTTCATTAATATATATATATATATATATATATATATATATATATATATATATATATATATATGATTTAATTGATTATTCCCCTTTAGGAGAGCGATTGAACTTGAATTCATGATTATATGTATACACGTACAAAGTAGAAAAACCACATAATGGAAGATTGTGTACAGTTATATATTCAAAGATTATTTCTGAGCTCCGCTGTAGCCCAGAGCATGAAAGCAGTATACTCCGCTGCCTTTTCCAACAGAGACGACAGAGGTGCAGCCAACGGACAGCCCAGTCTCCAGGCAGGTCTACCGCTCGCTCGCTCGAATGACAAAAACCCTCGGACACTCACAAGTGTGCGTATTACATTGAAAACGAGACGGACAGCCCTCCTTTTACAACCCTCCAAATAAACGAGCATCGGCGATGTAATGTACTGAGATGTGGCAAAAAGGTCGAATGCTCGTGATGCGTATTACGACTTTCCATTGTTATTCGCAGCAGCGGCAAAACAGACGAAGGCGCGCGCGCTTCGCTGGAAAGCAGAAGTTGAGTCTCGTGAAATGCGCAATTTCCTTGGGGAGCTCCTGCCTTTCCAGGCGAATGCGGCAAGAAACTAATTGAGCGCATTGTTTTTGGGCCTCCCCCAGAGGGACCATTGCGCTATATGTACGCGGAGTAGAAGAAAAATTACACGCAACAGACTAGGTGCACAGCCGATACTGCTAAGATTTCATTTTCATGGCGACCTCTTGTCATTTCTCCTCGAGAGAATCTAGTAAATGTAACAGTTCCCTTTCTGTGCACCCATTGAATATTTAACTCCCGTTCCAAGAACGAGAAAAAGAACTTGCCACAGATAACAGGAGGGACCGGTCACCCCGAAAAGGAAAGAGACATCATGAAGGGAAAAAGTGCGAAGTGGAAGGTAACAATAAGACGCAGCGCTAGTGCTTCCCCGGAGAAAAAAGACGGGGGTTCTGCGAATGCAGAGTGGGAGGCAGCGTAGCCGCTCCGGACAAGCACCGAAGCGCTGCAGCCAGCCCCACGGGGCGAGGAGTGCTCCTGCACGTGAACAAGGCTTTGACCAGGGGCTCTCCTCAGTGGACTAGTTTGTCACCGAGGTCGAATTCAATCGCTGTCTGGAGGAGAATTTTAGCGCCCGGCTGCTCTGATCGGTAGTTTACCGTGGTTTCTTCTATCAACACCAGGCGAATGCCGGAGCAGTACCCTAACAAGCGGGCCACGGACTGAGCGCGATCTTTCCTTCCTCTTCCTTATCCTATCCTCTCCCCTTACACACACACACTTACACTAACATGCAGTACACTACCACATATTCTGTGAGACCGGTCGGGAGCTTAGAGCTTGTCCTCGCTGGTGGTAGGTACCTGGTTGCGGAAAATCCCGCTAGCCGTCGGTAGGTCAGTACCGGATCTCGCCATCCAAAGCGAGGGAAGAACACCGTCATATAGAAAAAGCATGGACTACACTTACGGGACTAATAACTAGTAGTTGACGCGTCCGGAATCACTAACAATCAATCTTCTCAGAGGAGGGAAGGGAGGAAAGTCCTCCTCGAGTATTTTCTTCCTCGTTACCAAATAAAACATTTGATTAGATGTTGCAGACAAAATGCATGATTTTTGAGTTGATAGCTACAGAAAGAGAGAGAGACAGACAGACAGACAGACAGACAGACAGACAGACAGACAAACAGACAGACAGACGGAAAGAGTGAAAATTTTGGAAAATGTGAGAAAATGTGGTTAGGGCAAGTGTGGTAGATGTCAGGTGGGAAGAGGGTGATGCAAAAGTAAAAATCTAGCCCAGACGAAAGAAATTGGAAAACTAAGTAGTACGAAAATGTTTCCAGCATCACTTGTAGCCATGCTGTAGCATCACTAGTTTGAATTTGATATTTAAATAATGTCATACAGGTTTTTGAAAATGAGTACTTTTCGTGTAATTTGGGGTGAAATCATGCCAACTTTTAAGAATTACGATTTTTTCAAGACGAGACGTTTTCTTCATTTGTTTACTCGAACTCGAATGATTTCATTAAAACCTCTGGATTTTTCAAAATTCAAATGTAAATAATAATAATAATAATAATAATAATAATAATAATAATAATAATAATGATAATAAACGCTTGCATTGATTATCCTAATTGGTTGCTAAACCTAATTGATTTCGAATCCCGCTTCGAGAAGTATAATATTACCTAACCCTTACAAATAATGCGAGGAAGTGCATTCTCTTGTAGTACCACTAGTTTAAATGTAATATTAAGCATTTAAATTGTTTGAATGTGTTGTGTGCCGTTTCGAAATTCTCTTTCTTTCATAACTTTATCTTTCCACATTAAATTTTTGCTAGGCCCCGCAGCAATTAAACAAAAACTAAACAGATAATACAAAATCATTTTGTTAGCAACCGTATGGAACATAATAATACTCTGGATTATATTATTGTAATTCAGTGCAATTATGAAAAGTGTAACTTCATGTTTTTCTTTCTTGTTTTTAATTGTATTTTCCCTATTCACCGATTCGAGGCATTCAATAATCCGAAGAAACCACGACTTCATACAACTGGAATATCTGGTGCTGAGCGTTCAGGAGAGAGATCTGGAACGAACAAAGAGTTTTTTTATTAGTTTTATTTTACATTGATAGACAGCTGTGGTGCTCTTCAGTTCAGCTCACCGAGCAACTTTGTACCAGCAAAGTATGTAGGGGTAACTTCTCGTCATCTCCCTGATAGTGATTCCATTAGGTTATGCCTTCAACCAAGGTCATTGTGGAGAAATTTCGTTAGAGATCGTTGACTGAGTTAAGAGGAACTACGATTGTAGAGGGAGGCAAATGCAAGAAAAGTTCTTACCGTACCTAATGTCGGAGAGCTATTGAAGGGAAATGTGGAATGGGAGTCTGGTTCTTAGGCGGGGGTGCATGGGTTGATCAGTTCTGTTTTTCGTAAGTGAATGCTCCTTGTACATGATTTAAATTATTGAAGAAATTATGTTCCACTTTCGTAATAAAGGAAGTAATTGCTTCCATTGCAAAATCGTTCTGTAGTGTTTTATCGCTGACAAGTCAGGGGGCATTTACTGTTATTCTTAAGATTTTGTTTTGAAAGATTTGTAACTTATTTCATGTGGATGGGGTAGCTCAAATCCATACAGGGCATGCGTAAGTTAATTTCGGACGAAGAAAGGATAAAAATTGTCAAAGCGGAGTGAACTTGTGAAGCGGAGTGAAGAGTTGCGGTTGAGATTACGAATTAAGCGTGCAGACTAACTCGCGATTTTCCACATTTATGCGAAAACTCACATGAATCTTCATGTAGCGCGTGACATCGCTGGCGGACTTTGCGTGGCGTTGTAAATGTATGCAGTGCACTGTAACATTCCAGGGTAACTATATCTCGCTGCTCGCCTGTATTTCATTCCGCCTTAACGTTGCGACTGTTTATAATGAAGACTTAAAAGGACAGAATAAATTACTTTTGTATTAAAAGCTGCATGTCTTTAATTAAAAAAAACTGTGTTACCGACAAAAAATTAAAAGCAGCACCTCCATTACTTCAAATTTATCCCTCGGAGACCTGAGCAAATTTACACTTTCTGAGTTTTGAATTGGTATGTTTTGTACCCCATTTTTTTCTGATCACTATTTTCACTTTAAATTGATTCAAAACTTTTTTCTTGACTAACTTTTCTTTAACTAAGTTTAAGATAACCAGATAACAATATATAAATAACTGTTTAGTTGGAATGCTTACTGCTCACACTATTTTTACATACACAACATTTATTATTTCAACGTAGTCACTGTTGAAAATAAGAATCTTACAAAAAAACAGTCAACAGAACACAATATTAAGGGATTCACGGGATTGGTCAGTTACAGACATAGGAACAATTAGTTTGCCAACGTTTCGGAATTTATAATTCCTTCATGAAGGCTGAAGTACAAAAAACAAGGCATAAAGACATCTATTTAAAAATATTTTTACAGTACACCAGGTTATACCTAAACAAACAAAAAACCAAGTAATATAAAAGGATAAAAGGGACACACCTTACTAACATATTAGAACCCACTCCGACATGGAGTTGCTGCAGCACGCGGGTCCATCGCGAGACACGTCTTTATGGGGCCACGGCCGTGAACGTAAGTGAATGAAAACGTGTTGTGGTGTCAAAACCACGTGCTGCAGCCACTCCATGCCAGCCATGTATCAGCGGGGCACCGCCCCAGCCGGGACAAGCTCTAAGCTCCCGACCGGTCTCCCGGAATATGTGGTAGTGTAGGGCATGTAGTGTAAGTGTGTGTGTGAGGGGAGAGAATAGAACAAGGAAGAGGAAGGAAAGATCGCGCGCGGTCCGTGGCCCGTTTGGTAGGGTACTGCTCCTGCATTCTCCTGGTGTTGATCGGAGAAAACACGGAAAACTACCGATCAGAACAGCCGGCCTCTAGAATTCTCCGACTGACCACTGACCTGACTGGCTCCGACCGACTGACGTCGACCTAGCTGACATTCTAGTGTCGAAAATTTTGTCACTGTAGGGACTCGAACCTAGGACCTCCTGGTCAGAGGCACTGCAGTGACATCAGTTAATGCACTGAGCCACTTCTCCCAACCCGCTCAGTTCAGCTCAATCACTCCACAGCCGACTAAAATGACCAGAGTATCATTTAGTTGACAGTTTTGAATTATCCTCTCGAGAGCATAATGAGAGAAACAGTGGAAAACGGTCAAGTCCTCTTCGAAATATTAAATTTAATTACGATTTACATGAAGATGCCCTGAGCCACCTCTCTCGGTAACCCACTGTCGGAGATTTGTGGCAACTGCGCGTGCGGGAGGCCGCCCAGCCGGGAGGCGAACCTGGGCAGCGCGCGCAACAAAAGACGGTCGGATTCCACGTCCACCTCCGCTCTCGCGGCGCACAAAAGAGCCAGCGGGCGCAGGACGCGAGGCACCCGCCCACTGCGGGGGGCGGGGCGGCCGCGCGATGAAAGCAAGAAAAACCTAATCGCCCCCCCACCCCACCCCCCGCTCAAGAATTTCTTTTGGGCGGGATCCCCCGCACAGGGGTGACCAGCGCGGTCGCTCGCGGGCGGAGGGGGTTCCCCGCGAGGAGACGCCGCGCCGTGCGTTGCTTGAGTGGGATTCGCCAACTAAGCAGCTCATTAGTCCCGCAAGTGTTGTGTATTCCTCATCGTGAGGCGGCGGTGATCTTTCCCCGCTGGATAGCGAGATCCGTCGCCGACCTACCGTCGGCTAGCGGGGTTTTCCTCCAACCAGCGGGGAACCGCCCCAGCCGGGACAACCTCTAAGCTCCAGACTGGTCTCCCAAAATATATGGTTAGTGTAAGTGTGTGTAAGGGGTGGGGTTAGGACAAGGAAGAGGTGGGAAAGATCGCGCGCGGTCCGTGGCCCGTTTGGTAGGGTACTGCTCGGGCATTCGCCTAGTGTTGATCGGAGAAACTACGGAAAACTACCGATCAGAGAAGCCGGCCGCTAGAATTCTCCTACAGACAGCGACTGAACTTGACGTAGCTGCGAATATAGTGTCGAAAATCCTACCACCGTCGGAACTCAAACCTAGGACCTCCCGGACAGAGACACTTGATGCATTGAACCACCTCTCCCGGTGTCTGCGTGGGAAACCTACGTATGTGAAGAGAAGCCTATTTCTTCAGTAATGTCTTAAAACATCGTTTTCTTCGAGCAATGTAAGAAGTGATGTTGAAAATGCTGTTTTTCTGGCATCTCAACACTCGCGCTTCGTTAGAAATTTCTCCTTTTAAAATAGTATCTACTGATAAAAACCAATTTTCTCAACTTGTTAATATCCTCACAAAATGTTGTGTAATTATCATTCTAATGTTTATTTTTTGTTAATGTGAAGTTGTGTTTAGTGATGAATAGTTCATTCTCCTAGTTATGCTACAATGAGCAGATATGTTTCTTTATTTTTTATGTGCTGAGGAAAGTATCAAATTCAATTAATCTAAGATTTATTTGAAGTACGTTGAAATTTTAAACTTGTAAATTTTTATAATATAAACGAATTCACTCACTAAAAAAATGACTAGCAATATTCCTTAGTTTCTTTAAATATCTTGAAGATTTTCAATTGGCAGTTTTAATGAATCCGTCCTGTACTTTCATATCCAGAAAATTGTAACGAGAATCTGCTGCAAGAAATAGAGCTTCTGCAGATGACTCTGCTTATTCCGTGACGAAAGACAGAGGTTTAAACAGACAAATTTTCAAATATAATAAGTCACATAAATTACTCATAGAGATTGTTTAAGTTCAGAACACAGTGTGCCACAAGTGCGTTGTGTTTAACATTTCTGTACAACACAATAGGCCACCATTTTATTTCGTATAACTCTTTCATTCACAAATTGCAAATTAATTTCTATAATTTCATCACGCTCTTGAGCTTTACAACATGTCGAGTCATATCCTCCATTACTCTACTTCTCTTCATTACAACTTTTACTCTCCTTCCATAATAGCGCGACGCATGTGGTCAGGGAATTAATTAAATTTTTTGTTTTGAGAACTGCTTCTCCTGGAAACATGTAAGTAGAGATAGGAAGTTCAGGCATTATTTCACCTAAAGTAGGCGGGCAAAAAGGTATTTATTTTTATGAAAATGGGCATTTATTCTAGCTAAAGTATGGGGTGCAAAAGGCATGTAAACAATAAAAAATCACATTTTAAAGGATTTATTAAAAAAAGTAATAAGCAATATGATTTACATTTTTATTCACATTCTAAAATTTACTTTAGTTCCTAACGTGTACCGAAACGGGAAATCTCGATTCCACAGGACCTTATGGTATTGATGGTTAGGAATTTGTTTTATTCGCAACGCCCTCTCTTCAAAATGACATTGGGACTCACTTTTGCATCTTGAAATGGCATAACTGAAAACGGAATTATATTTTTTGTTCTTCGCACTTGTGTAATTGCCAACACTGATAACAGAGACCTGTCTTTCGAAGGAATCGGAGGTCTTACTCAAAAATACGATGGGATTCCTCACGAGCGAACAAAGTCTGCCCGCATTAACAAATAATATCGAAATTCTTATCTGGTATCATCTTCCTTTTTCATTTAGGGTTTTAACCCAGACTCTACTTCCACAGAAAGACAAAATATGACCGTGTCTTCATATTCCAGGCTTGCAGGTATGTATCTATCTTGATCGAGATCTGTGCTAGGAACAAAATGCAAAATAATGACGTAAAAGACAGAAAAATACAAAAATTAGACAAAATGGCAAAAATAAGGATCAGAAGCTGAAATAGGCAGAAAAAGGCAAAATGAAAATCTGCTAAAACAACTCCTAATGTACAATTGTGGAATTCATAGTTGTAACGGGTGGGGGCGGCGGTGGCGTGTCCGTACACCGGCCTAGCCCGGGCCCACCGTTGTGCGGCCACTTGTAATACTTTCTACAAGCCCGGCACGTCAAACTGCTACAATTCAATTGTTGGTCTGCATTACTTATAAACAAACAAACACTAGCCTCGCGTTGGGTTGCCACATATAATAATCTTCCCGTTCTTCTACTCACAATTGCCCGTCTGCTAGCTTACCTGGCCTTTTGACTCACCTGGGCGTGGTCTGCGGTGCGTCTGTACAGACGCGAGCAAGGTACTGCGCTCACGTGCGTGGATCAGTTCTAGTGCTACGTGAATGACTACGAACACATATTGATTTTACCAATCATGACCCCAAAGGTGGCCATGAAATTTATTCAAATTTCCTCTTTTCTCGTGTTTTCTTTCAATTCACAATATCTAGTGCTGTAATAGCACTGGTGCCTCTGACGGCACACATTGACATAACCCAGCAACAAAAGAAACAACAACAAATAGATAATTCTCTTCCCACAATACACGAAACATGGACATATACTTTCTCATTCACACAGATTATTTACAACAAACAAAAACAAATGCCATTCACACATATGACTAAAACCCCAGAATGCATTCTGTCGAAATTTACGTATTAAATATCTATTAATCACATGACTTGATCTTCGACAGAGCGTTCTTCACTTCGTAAAAAAAAAAAAAATGTCAAAATACTTTTGCTCACGTATGATGCTGCTTCCGCGAAGAATCCGGGTGTTTTGTGCGATTATCCACGCACAACAGCGCCTCCCGTTGTCGCCACCAGTCACGGAACACACTCGCGTACGCATCACTGTTCACGCAACATGTCGGAATTCACGCTGCCACCTTTTCTCATAAATATTCCAAGTTATTTGAAAATCTCTGAGTCCCGAATTGAATTCCGCGCCACTAATCGTAAATGCAATGTCGCGCTCCCCACCGTTGCAAAATTTCTCATATGGCCACGCTCATTATCGCCCGCTCTCGCGAGTCCAACGGGCGTTGCCGAATTTCACAGTAATTCCGAAAACTCCTTTTTTATGAAATTCTTTTTCACGAAATATTAAATAATTTACATGAAGTATTCCCAGTTACTATAGCAAATTCTGTCCATTACTTCCGCACTTTAAAAAAAATTTCCAAACATCGCCTACGCGAACACACGTCTTGCCTCCACCAAGTTCAGGCATACTCTGATAAACTTTTTTCCAACTTAGCATTGTTATTTTTGCTTCAACACTTTTCCCGATCGCTTGATAACTGACGATCGCGTCACTTTGGTTCTCACAAAATATTTAATTTTTAACGTTTCCCGAAACACTTTATTTCCGTTTTTGTTTTAATAAAATTCTCCCGGCAATTTCCTAAAATTCGATGTTTTCCTCTTGTTTTCCTTTGGTCAAATTCCTTTTATTTTCCCTATTTTCCGTTTTTGGATGTGAAACGGAACGCACTGCAATTGTTCGCTAATTGCTTCTTCTTGCTAAACTTTTGCTTGAATTAATTTATTTGTTTTATTAAAATTTTGATACTTCCCGTCAAGATATTTAAATGGGATAAATTTTGCATGATGCCGCTAATTCTCTTCTTTTTCCCCCCGAAAGTCTGAATTTGATATCGTATCGCGTTCTCTTGCATTATTCGAAAAACCCTCTTCTTTATAAGCGTTTCATCGCTCCAACAATGGACTCCATTAATATTCTCCTTAACACAAATATACGAAATACAGAATTTTTAATTACTTCTTATTGCCTGACGCGATTTTACTGGGATAACTTTTAAAATGTTCCTACATTAAAGCCGGATCTAATGTCTATGGTCAAAACTTGCACAAGTATCGGGTTCACTTTATTTTCTTCCCCAATCGGTTTTTATTTATTATGGCGCCTTTGCTGTAAATGTTTTCAAATTGTTTATTATCCAAACGCATGCTATCGGGGATCGTGTAAATCATTACATAGTCTACACATTCAAGGTCCTTCATTGAAGGCAGTCATAAGCTATATTTAGCAACATTATCAGCCAATTTTCTTCAAAATATAAAAAAGCAATACTATATAGTGCTACAAACTCACCAATTCAACCAGTTGGTCTTACATTACATGAAACAAAATAATAACTTACATTAGGGTGATTGCAATAACAAACAGAAACAGTGAATGTTAACCATTAAGTTGTTTACACCGGTCTCTCTAACCCTGCCACAATTTCTTGTTAACATTGCTTACATCGAACGCCGTGCTAATGCAGTATTCAAGAGTCTCTCTTACACGTGATATAACATTGTCCTGTAATTTTTCTCACTCGTAAATTTGCCACGGAAGCCTCAGAGGTCGGTATTACTGTAAACGTAGAGTACATTACGAAACGATGATGTAATGATGGGTATTAATACACGAGTGAGATATTACGACACGAGCGAGTGGCTGGGGTTAACAGTCCGCCTGCGAGGGGGTACTCGTCTAGTGAAATAGGACACAAAGTGAGGATAGGATACAATCAAGTTTATTTTAAATAATATTCACGAAAAAGTACTATAATAAACAAATTAAAACTGACAAGCATAATATAATATCAAATGCAATTGTAATGTACGCAATCGAACGAAACATTTACTAGAACGATTCTCAATGATTAATGAAGTTTCAATTCTTGGTTTGTAATCTTCTCTGTGATTGGTCAAGAACCTGACTCATAATGTAATCTGTATGATAATGAGTATCATCATGCAACTGGTTGCAGCCAACAAATGACAACATTATACAATGGGAGTAGAAAAAGTATATTTTACGTACTACCTTTGTGATGATCTTTCTCACGGAAAGACGTAGTTTTCTTGTGTGTTTCAACAAATATTTCATTCTCTTAGAAAACAACCAAGCTTATGTGATGTTTATTTGATTTTACAGGGAAACTGCCCCCCCCCCGCACCAATCTGTCTACGCCTATGACTGGGAACTTGATTTATATATTTTTAGGCTAAGCGCAAATGGATGGGAGATGTGAGGGCGGAAGATGTGCACTTAGGATTAAGTGTATAGTCGACTCCGGTTATACTGAACTTAAGTCACTGGTCCCATTCCACTTGCATTACAAATAAGCTTAGGGAATTCGGTTAGTGTGAACTTGATCCTCGGCTGTAGTGAATGTAGGAAGTACAGTCGACTCCGGTTATAGTCAACGTCTGGGGACTAACAAATTTGGTTCACTATATCCGATTATGTCAAAATTAAATATAATTTCTCCACAATTATTGATTTTATTAATATAAAGATTCAGTAAAATACATTAAAAGCCTGAACATAAAATTTCAATATCTTTGTTTGTCCTTAAAAAAGCTATTATTTCCAATTGTTTTCTTGGAAAATTTTTCGTTAGTAATTTCTCTAGATCCTTCCCCAGAGTTCGTGCTTTCTCCATACTTGATTCTGCGTTGTTCACTGTCTCTAGGTATCGTAATACAGTCTTGACCCCCTACAATACTTCTTGCACTGTTGTAAGTCCCACTCTTTCATAGTATGACCTTTGGACGATATTTTTTCAAACTGCCTAGTGTTTGAATGTGAGGTATTGAGATGAAATATTTTTTTTCCAGGAGGGAATTAATTTCCAGATCGTATTTCCTAAAACCGAGGTTCACTATAACCGAATCTTATGTTTAATTGTATTGTAACTGAAACGGCACCAGTGACGTAAATTCACTATAGCTTAGGGTTCACTATACCCCCGTTCACTATAACCGGAGTCTAAGTCCTGGAAATTAATTGGATCTCATATGTTATTAGGCGATAAAAGCGGCCTTTGGAGAGTGGAACGGCGTTCCAACAGTGCAAGAGTTATTGAAAGGTGTGAAGGCTGCATTACGATACTTAGAGACAGAGGTCAATGCAGAATGAAACATGGAGAGAGAACAAAATCTTAAATCTTAACTTAAAAGTTCAACTCAAAAGCCACGAAGTTTCAACTCAAAAGATCACGAGTTAGTCGTGACACTTCTATCCATCCGTCCAAACAAACTACATTCAGATTTCACGATTTTCGAGTACAAAATTGTGTGAATCACTTCGCCACCCGCACCGATTTTAACCATCTTTGGAACAACACCAACATACATTAATTGTGACGTTTGTGCACATTTACATATCAAAAGACCTATGAACATGGATTTTACGACCGAAAATTTGTATTGTAGAGATTCCGTTATAAAGATATTATTAAAAATATTTTAAAACAGTTCTAGGTGTAATCTTTAATCGAAACTTCCTCTCGAATATTTATTGCGGAATGTAAGCAATTATTGAACCAGTAGAACGTATAAATCATGTAAGGTAAGGGAAGTATGTCGTTTTCTTTTGATACATCGTCCAAGATGGTTTTGATACTTTTAACGTTCATCTTATATTTTTAGGAGGCAACTAATGTAGTTTTTCTTAACAATAGTGTCAACTTGATAATTAACGTAAAACATATATAAAAGATTGCTGCATTAAATTTATGAATTTTTACAAAGATTGAACGTTGCTAATATTAGTATAAAGTAAATATGTTAAACATTTTGTTAGTTTTAAGTGTTTGTAATGAATTTTTTGTATTTTTGAGTAAATGTATTCATATTATTTTTTTACGTATTGTTCATTATTTCCATAATTGTATCCAGGCGTATAACTAAGGTTATGGCCAATAAATTACTTACTTAAAACTTCCTCTCGAAATTCTCAATCATCGAAACACCTTCGTCATTAAAACAAAAACATTTCCTAGCAAGTGACCTTTCAATGAAATACCATCCCTAATCCGAACCGTTCACTTTCTTCACCGGCGGAGTGCCTGCAAGCGTCGATGGCTCCGTCATTGCAAGAGTGACCGCGCGGCGCGGGTGGGGGGTGGGGGTGGGGGGTGGGGGTGGGGGCTCCTCATTCGGCGAAGAGGCATCCTCTGCGGGATGTCCGCGAAGGGCGTCATTAACGCAGAGAGACAACTGCAGGCGGCCTTTGCGTCATTCATTCACGCGCGAAGGCCTAACCGCTAATGATTTATTCAGCGGGAACCCGTTCCTTGTGGAGCAGTGTTTATGGTGGCGTGTCAGCTGCCCCAGTTCCTCACTGCTCATTCGGATGTTCGCGGAGAACTAAATTGGTTGATTCAGGACAGCGTCACTTTCCATTTGGAGTGAACTCTCAATGGGCTTGGGCGTTGTTCTTGTGACTGAACGAGTTCAGAATTGTAGTATATGGACTATACAGGCTGAGTCACGTAACTCTAGCATTTCCTGCAGTTTTTGAAAGGTTGAAATTATTGCAATGCAGTTTTCATGGAAGTGCATGAGGGAACGGGGATAATTAGTGCATCTATTCATTTTTATCTCATCATTTATATTTTTCGAGATATTAAGGTAACTTTTTTTTTCAAATGGAAATATACATATTTCTTTAGTCTATCATGACGAGAGTAAAAAGACGAATCCAATGATATGCATATTGCCATATGTTAGATAAGCATTTTCTTCAGTAATTTTGATCTTGTTTCATCTCATGTTTACCGGATATTGTAGGTCCCGAGGACGTGCTAGCAGGGAGACCGCTGTGCGACCTTGGTTGGTGGACTGTTATATTTCAAATACACGTTAAACACGGGTCGCAAAAAAATCAAAATTAAAAAAAAAAAAACTTATCTAACATATGACAATATGCATATCATTGGATTTGTCTTTTTACTCTCGTCATGATAGACTGAAGATATATGTATATTTCCATTTGAAAAGGAAAACAAAGTTACCTTAATATCTTTTAAAATACAAGTGATAAAATCGAAACGAATACATGCATCAATTAGCCACATTCCCTCATGCGCTTTCATGAAACCTGCATTGCAATAACTTTTAAAATTAGAGGAGGTCCTAAAGTTACGTGGCTCATCCTGTGTAACGTTAATCTTTTTCTATGATCGTAATAGTTTTAAAGAAATGGATATGAAACGCATAAAAGATTTGGTGATGTTTGAAATTAGTTCCAATATCAGTTTATGCTTAACTGCAATGAACAATCACAGCACTGTTCAGACGTTTATGGAGTCCTCACTTGGTGCATTGCGAACAGCGTCAGTTTCATTTGGTGTGAATACATTAATGGGATTGCACATGGTTCTTGCAACTCCTCTTCACTTATACTTTTAAAATCAGTACTACATTCATCGTTTTTCATTATGAGTGTAACTTTAAATATATCAATTACGAAATGTATCAAAGGTTGAAGGTTATATAATTTGTGTTGTTTTCATTGCAAGCATGTGTCTGGCTGCAAGACTTCCCGCTTGAAAAACATTTACTTACTATGTCTTGTTTGTTTAAGGTAGTTAGAGCAAGATATTCTTTAGTAGATAGAAAGTCCATAATACAGTCAAAAATATTTATTTGCGATATAAATGGGAATTGTGAGACCTATATAAACAAAATAGAGACTCTTGTGGAGAATTTTGGTTTCGTAGATGGAAAATGAAAATATTTCAGTACCACATAAAGACCTACCGTTAACTAGTTTCTTAACTAGTAGCAACAGATCGCCTGGCTAAGGAATGAAAGATTGACACATAAGATTGAATATAAAAAAAAGCACTATTACACAATTATCAAAAGCAGAATTATAAAAAGTAACACCATAAACATATATCTAAATTTTATTTGCGGTGATCGCTAATAATGGCCAGAATTTTCTCATCTGAGTAGGGCTAAAAGTCTTTGGGCAACGCCGTACTGTCCTCGAGATTGGCATACTTGCTCAGTAGTCACACTTCTTCTAAGTTTCGTTGTTTTGATCACTTTGAATACCGTTCATGCCTGGTCGACCAGTTTCCACTATGAGCGAATACTATGAGCGAATTCATGGAATATTTGTTTCCATAACGAAATTTGAGAGAAGACGAAACAATTCCTCTCAATGTCACACAGAACAGTGAAATAATAGAAAGTTTTCAAATATATTTCAATACTTGTTTCTCTCTAATTTTTATTTCTTTAATTATCTGAGCCAATGGTAAGATAAACCTTAGATTATTCGATTGCTTAACGAAATCAGAAGTTTGGTTCTCTCCAACTTTGTATAAAGCTTTATATTGTAAGTTAACAGTTACTATTTCCATATTTCCAGCGGTGAGATTAAGTAATTCACAGAAGCTATTTGCTATTTGCAATGTTTTCAGCATAATTTTATATCATGTTATGATATTGATTTATATGAAGATTATTGTGAAAAGTACATACCAAACTAAAAATGATAAAATGAAATTACATCACATAATTCTGAGAGCTGCATTATTTATACCCTCAAAAATAAAATTATAACATTGTTGGAGATAAAATCTTCAAACGAGATTTCCAAGTGACAAGGTCTTCTGTAATCGTTTGCCTTGATGTTGCACTCAAAATGAAATGTTTTGGAAATAAGACATGAGATCCATTCAAAGGCATTACTATTGTTATGGGAATGCAAACAATTAAACAAAATATAGTGGTGCAGAGTGAAGGGGTTTTTATTATAAATACTAATACTACCAAAAGCTGAATTTATCATTCCTCTTACAATTTCATTTGC
The DNA here is from genome assembly GCA_011170035.1 of Teleogryllus occipitalis. NCBI lineage: Eukaryota > Metazoa > Arthropoda > Insecta > Orthoptera > Gryllidae > Teleogryllus > Teleogryllus occipitalis. Next base: position 69,823 of record BLKR01000514.1, read on the forward strand.
CCATGGCTATATGTAGATACAGTGGGCTTCCAAGTACAAAATTGTTTTGGAAAAATTCTTCAGAAAAAGTCTTTAATTAACTAAAAAATACTTATTATGATAGAATAAATCCTTGTATAAATACAGATGTAAATAAACTAATTGCTTACAAAGTGGAAATTACGTTTTTCATTTCTCATTTACAAACGCATGTCTAATGATTTGGTGAGAAATGAACGTTATGCAGACTTATTAGTATAATTTTCTCAGCAGAGGAGAAGCATAGCGAATAGCTGCAACGGCAGTTAATATATTTAAAGGACAATCAACCACATTATATAATTTACGTATTCATAAAGGCTACATTTGAATAAGAGAACCGTTGATCTCTGGCTTATAAGCATCAACCAACATGGTAAAGTAATTCCATTTAGTCAAGCTCATCATGAGCTTCGAGCATTCGATCATGTAATTCGATTAATTCGAACCAGGAGAATCTTACAGTACTCCCCTAACTACCAAATTCCCCCGATTAAAACCCAATCCACAATCTGTGGGACCATCTCGATCGAACTGTTGGCGCCAGGGTTGCCAGATGCCTTGCGAACATCCACCGTTTGAGACTGAAAATCCGCCCAATAAGAAAAAATCAACTTTCCAGGCGGGAAATTTAAATTTGCATTTAAAAAATTGCATTTGGAGTTTTTTTGAGGTAGTGGCCCTATGAAATACTTCATTAGCCTTATTTGCTGGTTTGTGAACAATGTAATTAATAATTTATGTAAAAACATACTTTTATCATAATAAGTTATATCTTAATATTTAAAAATTAGTTATGATTCCTGCAGATGGGAGGAATACTTTAAGCGATAAAATATTTTCCCATTTTCACTATGTATGCTCCTCTTAAATATCCGCGCTTAGAAAGATTACCACAGAAATGCTTACATATCCTGCTTGTTCCCTAACTGAAAATACTAGCTGTGACTCCGTACTTCCAAAAGAAGACTAATTTTAAATGACGTGTTCTAAAATTAATGGCAAGTACTGCGACTACTCATGTGTGACTTTTAGAACACACCTTATGCTAGAAGTAAAAAAACTAACATTTGTTTCTTTGAAATATTTGGTTATTTTTTAAAAACTTCGTCATGTTCTGAAAACCCTCCCAAAACCGCACATGTTTCAATGCATGTCCGCCCATTGGGGAGTATTTTTGTCCCGCGAGAGAGAGAGAGAGAGCCGTTTCCCAGCCCAAATAGCGGAATTCCGGTCAATCCGACAAACCTAGGTCGCGCCTTGTACCCGCGACCGACGAACTAGGGCACTTGAGTCCGCGAGGCTCCACACTCTGACAGGACCATCCAGCTCCTAATGGACTCGCCTGCGCGCCTCGTACCGGCCAGCGCTGCAAAAGGGGCTCATTGAGGAATTTGACGGTTGGTCACATTAACCCTTCGACTCTGTTTCTCAAATACTTACGTGGACTCTGTTTGGGGTCTTTTCTTACCCCAAACGTTTTGCACAATAATTTACAACTATTTGATGATTTCGCAAGAAGTTTAAAACTAAATACATTTGTGCATAAAGCCTACCTATTAAATGTAGTCTTATGCTTAAATACATGTACAATTTCTAGCTAAAGGAACAAAATGCATATCTAAAAATAGAAAAACGAGCTCTGATATACGAGTACTGATACATCGTATTTTCATAATAGATGCACATGTACAAGGTATTCAAAACTAAAACACTTGTGCATATACTTGGGTTTTCGTAACGTGGCGCCTGAGAGTATTATCTTCATCATGGAATATGGCACGGCTTTTTCGCGTCTTTCTTGGTCCTGCCGCAAGATGTCGCATGATCGCGACCGTATCAAACAGCTCTGCAGATCAAGCGACTATAGCGGCATGAGCGAGAAAGACGCTCAGGCGCTAATACTCTCAGGCGCCACGTTAGGAGAAAGCAAGTGAAGGCCATTTCTTTCAGAAACCGTCAATTCAACATTTTGTTGGAAATTGTGAGTATTATTGACGATTTAAATAAAAAAAAGAAATAATATCGCCCCAAATTCAACGAAACAACGTATTCCGCCCAATGGATGGAATCCCGCAAAATGCGTTTTTTTCGCAAGTCGACGCTTGCTTTTCGCGCAATTGGCGGTATTCCGCCCAATATGGCATCCCTGTGTTCGTCATCAAAGGAAATGAACTATCTCGTTCCTTTGAACTAGTTCACTAAAAAGAACGATTGTATAAAGAACCGTTCACATAAAAGAACGACTTTACCTATCCCTAATCCGAACTGTAGACACGCATGCGTGTTGATACGTACCGGAGACCGAAGTTTTCTCGGCACATCGCAATGTCAGGTCTCCAAATGTCTGACGCAAGCAATGCTATTATTTGTTAAATAATTATGTTTTGTAATTTCTACATAATTTTAATTAATATTCCAGTAATCCAAATATATAAAAAACTGAATTAAATATATGAAAGCTATACCACTAGTAAAGTGGTTAAAAACTGCCGTTCATTTGAACTAAAAATGTTATTGGAACGTTTATTGGGACCTCTTTTACATTTTATTACTATCATTTGAGACCCCGTCTAAGGTTAGGCCTCTAGGGAGCTGTTTGCCTAGGTAGAACCCTGCCTTTGTGCCTAGCTTGAAAACGCATTTCTTGCCTATTGTTAAGCAAGAAGGCAAACGAAATGATCAGTTGTTGCAGCACTGGCAGGTCTTCGCATACTTGGCAACATGGTTTTGTCACCAGTCATTATTTCAGAAGGCCACTATTATTTTAACCGCAACAGCTGCAGTGTGGAAAGAATCAAGAACCCGCAATTAATTTCGTAAGCTTGACGAGGTCTTCTACGATATCTTGACATTGAATGTTCTGTGGCGCTAGACTTACTGGAATCTAAGAATTACACTCTTTCCGAAAGTCCACGTAATTTGTAATAATCACTTTCAATTGAAATTGTCATCATTGCATGTTTTATGTGAAATAATTTGCTTGAGCATTTTAAAGCTAATGGTCTCAATTCTCGATGGCGTCGTTTCTTTCCTCAATGAGCTTCCGAGAAGAAGCAAAAGTAATGGGAGCAGGAGGCCGTGCCTGGACAAAAGGCTGCTAATTACAGGAGGCCGTTCCCGGAACGCCCGCCTCGCCTTCTGCGGAGGCAAGAAGAAGCACGCTGGCGAGTTGTAATGATTGCCATGTTTATTGCCGCGAGAAAAAGACGGGCACCGCGCGGGCAGGCGACGGCGGCCAGGGCACCGCCAGCCATGGCAATAATGGAAACGCTCTGCGGCACCGCTCAAATGAGGAGTTGTTGCGGTAATACAGTCAACTCCGGTTATAGTAAACTCGGATAAAGTGCACCCTCGGTTAGAGTGAACTAAAGTCACTGGTCCCGTTTCACTTACATTACAAATATGCATAAGAAGGTTCGGTAATAGTAATCCTGAACCTCCGCTGCAGTGAACGTAGGAAATAAGTCTTGGAAATTAATTGGATCCTTATGTTATTAGTCGATTTCAAAGGGCCTTCGGAGAGTGGGATGGTGTTTCAACAGCATAAGTGGTAGTGAAAGGTGTCAAGACTGCATTACGATTCTTAGAGACAGAGGTCAATGTCGAATCAAGTATGGGGAGAGCACAAAATCTGAAGATGGATCTAGAGAAATTACTGATGAAAACCGTACAAAGCAAAGAATTGAAAATAATTGTTTTAAAGAACAAATAAAAGCAATTTTCAGTTTGTGTTGTTAATAGATTTCGCTGTATTTCTATATTAATAGAATCAATCATTATGGAGAAATTCTAATTAATTTTGACATCAGCGGATATAGAGTGTCCCCAAAAGGTCACTACAACCGGAGTCGACTGTACCTGCTGATATCATCAGCGTTGCCATATGATCAAGTGTTATGTGTATCCCAGTACCAACATTCAAAACTCCTGGTACTTCCACTAAAATTCCCGGTACCATTGGCAATTGATTCTGAAATTGTTTATATTTATTCTTAAACGGATTGTAAACCTTACGAGAGAAAATTGATACATAAAAGCTTTGAATATTGAAAGAAAAATTACAAATTTCAGCTATTACGTACTAAAGGTACATAATACAAGGACACAAAATATCAATAAGACATGTAAGCAAATCATTACGTAATATCGAAGAATTAAAACTAGAATGTAACAATGTAATTTCTGTAAGACACACACACAATATATATATATATATATATATATATATATATATATATATATATATATATATATATTGGTTTATTATAGTCGCATCAACCTATGGTTCTTAGCGACTTTTTAGTATTTTACATATTCATATTTGATTTTACATTATTTATATATACATAGGACAAAATTTACAATAGAAAGGAGGTTATTTTAATAGTACAAAACTTGGCTGGTATGATAATATGTACAGGGAGTCACTTATATTTTATTAAATATATTAATGTTCTGACAAAATCTTATGATTTCCTGTTGATAGGACTTGGAATATACAACTGCTTCGAATTGTTGCTCCAGTGATAGGCCATCTCTTTCTTCCTGGAACTTAGGACAAACGTTCAAAATATGAGATATCGTTAGTTCAACCTCACAAAAGTCACAGAGGGGCGCGGGTAGTTTGTGAAACAGGTGTGTGTGTGTGTGTTATATTAGTATGTCCGGAGCGAAGTCTGGATAGCACTACTTGTTCTCGCCTAGTCATTTGTTTATCTACAAACACTGAGAAGAAATCTGATTGCGTTTTATGGAGGTGGGTGGCTTTGTATTTGGTCCATTCTTGATTCCAGTTAGTCAACATTCTTTTGTTCATAAATTTTAGGATGTCAGTTGTAGTGTTAACTAGGTTGTGAACTGAATTGTCTTGTTTGAGATTTACCAAGAAAGAAGCCGCAGAGCTAAACTCTTGAGTAACCTTGTTTTCCAAGGATGTGGGGATCCAGGCAAATGAGATATCTTTTCCATTAATGATATCTGATGGTAGAGTTCAGTGATTGTTTGTAAGATTTCGCATTTGCGCTTACAATGGTTTAACTGGAGTAGGGGGCTTGATCAGTTAGTTACAATTGAGAAAGAGGGGTGCGTAAGTTCTTTGACCAGTTTTAAAGCCTGCATGATTCCATAAAAACTCGTAGTTGTTAGGCTTGCGTGAGGTTTGAATGTATACAATGTGTTGCGGTCAGCGGTATACACATTGACTTCTGGACCGTCAGTCTTGAGAATGGGCTTGATACCGATAACAGTGTGTGACTTGTATTTCTCAGCAAAATCGTTGAGAATAGATATCCTGTATTCTTCTGAGGATTAACTTTTCTCAAGTTTCAGTAGAGACAGGTCAATCTTGAATTCTTGTAACAGCCAAGGTTGAATTTTGCATGGGCGGTGTTTTTCAATCTGAGAGAGTTGAATATTAAGTATTTCGAGAGGTTCCTTGATTTTTAGATAAAAGGGAATGATTGATTTTTGTTTCTTGAAGAGATCTCGAAGGTATGGTGAAACATTGTTGGTTATAATTGGATTGATAGACGAGCCAGCTTTAACTGCATACTTCATGCCGAGCAATTGGCGTCGGAATTGTAGAGATGGCTCCTTGGCTTCAGTAAGCTACCAATAGGCGTGGTGCGGAGGCATCCTGTACATAAGCGGAGCGCTTGATTGTGTAGAGTGTCTAACTTGCTAAGAACACTTAGGCTAGCTGAGTTGTAAATGATAGATCCATAGTCAATCTTACTTCTGATAGTTATTTTATAAGTAAGAAGCAAGATGTCTACATTCGCTTCCCAGTTGTTGTGGTTAACATATTTGAGAGTATTAAGCCGTTTTTTACAGTTGTCAATCAGCTTCTGAATATGTTGTTTCCAGCTCAATTTGTTATCAAAATATAGGCCTAGAATTTTAGTACAGTGGACCGCAGGTAGGGCATGGGAAACCAGTAAGAGATGCGGCAAAGTATGGTGCCTATTTCTTGAAAATAGGATACATTCAGATTTTTTGGTGGAGAATTTAAATCCTGACTTCAGGGAAAATTCGGAGAGTTTGTCAAGAGCTTCTTGGATGTACTTATGGGTGTTCAGCAAATTATTGCCTTTACATAGAACAATGATGTCATCCGCGTATTTCCTTATTGTAACAGATAAGGCAATATCCTTATCCACGTCATTGATTGCAATAAGGAAAAGTGTTACACTCAAAACTGACCCTTGTGGAAGACCATTTTCAAGCATCCTAGGTTGAGATATTTGGTTATTAATTCTGACTTGAAGCTGTCTATTAAGTGTAAAATTGAGGATGAACTCGAACATTTTTCCATGAACACCGATGTTGTGAAGAATTCTAAGTACTCTATAGATCCAGACCTTATCATAAGCCTTTTCTATGTCTAAGTTGACAGTAAGTACGTGTTGTTGATTGATGAATTCTTCTTGGATGAATGTGGCAGTATTCAGTAGACGAGATTGTGTGGAATGTCCTTGACGGAAACCAAACTGGTTGATAGTCAAAATTTGTTGGGAGTCCAGAAACCAACGTACTCTATTGTTGATGATCCGCTCAAGAATTTTACACGTATTAGATGTTAGAGATATTGGACGGTAGTTATCAGTTATAACCGGGTCGTTACCGGGCTTAGGAACAGGAATGACAGTAGCCAGTCTCCAGGTGCTTGGGAAGGTCTTTTCTCTCCATATAGAATTATAGATGCGTAATAGAATAGACTTTCCTTTATAAGGTAGCTTTTTAAGGAGAATATTTGGAATATTGTCGGGGCCAGGAGAAGAATTGTTGGACAATTCAATAACTTCATCAATTTCATGTGGTGAGATATCCACGTTAAGTTGGTATTTATTTGCTAAAATTTCATTCCCTTTGGGGATTAGTTCTTCAAAAAGGCAACAAAAATGAAATTCAAAATTATCGGCCCATTTCTCTTCTATCAGTTTTTTTAAAATTTTAGAGAGGCTTTTTTACGTACGAATGGAAACCTTTCTCAGTAAACACGACGCGCTTTTAGATTGCCAACATGGATTTAGAAAATCAAAATCAACGGAAACAGCTATATTTTATTTCCTTAAACATGTCGCCACATCATTGGATCAAAACCAGGTACCTATTGGATTATTTTTAGATCTCTCAAAAGCTTTTGACGTCATTGATCATGACATTTTACTTTCAAAATTACCTTCATATGGAATCCGTGGTATTGCTCTAGATTAGTTATGTTCGTACCTTAAACAACGATCTCAGAGAGTTGAAATACCTTACTGGAATGATGGAACATTACGTACGCACCTTTCCGACTCTTTGCCCATTACACGTGGAGTTCCTCAAGGATCGATTTTAGGCCCTATTCTGTTCCTACTTTACGTAAACGATATGCCCTCGACGATTCGAAACGGAAGAACGATTCTCTTTGCGGATGATACGAACATCCTTTGCAATAAAGAAACCGTAAATAGTACAATATCAGATGTTTCAAATTGGTTCCGAAATAACAAATTAATAGTAAACGAAAAGAAAACGGTTTTAATGCAGTTTTGCATTTCAAATAAACAATTCTGTGCTCCATTGAAAATGAACGGTGTACCATTGACTGATGTTAAGGCAACAAAATTTTTAGGTCTCTCAATTCAGTCAAACCTTAAATGGAACGTCCATTTAAATGAATTGAACACAAAATTAAGTTCATTATGCTACGCGTTCAGAATTCTTGCAAATTCAGTCAGCCTTCATACTGCTCGTTGTGTATATTTCGCGAATGTTCATTCCCGCCTGAGATATGGCATAATATTCTGGGGAAATACATCTTATAGCTCCCAGACTTTTAGATTACAAAAACGAATTGTACGAATAATAACCAAATCCCACCCACGTGATTCTTGTAAGCCTCTCTTCATTAATCTAGGAATTTTACCATTACCGTGTCTTTTTATTTACGAATCAGTGGTTTTTGTAAAAAATGACTTGCTTAAGGGCGGGAATATATTTTCAGAAAATGCCGATGTCTATTACTATAACACTCGACGTAGAAATCATATTCATCAGGTGACAGTATCAACAGCTCATTACAAAAAATTCACATACAATACAAGTACATTATTTTACAACACTTCGCCAGATGACATTAAACGATTAAAATCAATAGAAAAGTTTAAATCCCAAGTGAAATCGTTTCTGTTGCATAACTATTTCTATACAATTAGAGACTATATTGAGCATCACAAGAAAAGTAACATTAATTTTAACAATGATACATAATGCATTATTTACCATTTGGACTGTAAAAATGTGTATAAACAACCTGTAACAACTATTGTACTACAGCCTCAGGGTCAATGACCCTCATCTCGATCAGGTTTTTCGTCCAGTTTCCCTGATCCATTGAGCAAAGGCTGAGATGGTACCTTGTTTTGCTTCTGGACATAAATGTAACTTCATTTTCTGTGCACGTCTTCGAGAATTCTGTGGAAAATACAATTATTCAAATTATCGTTTCCTTGTTGTCACGGCAGGAAGTATTATTCCGAAAGACAACATGGATAAGAGCCAAAATTTATTGCTTATTTATACTTGAAAATAGATTTTATTACATGGGAGCTTTTTTTGTTTTTTGTTTGTTTTTTTTCCAAAATTTAAGTAGTGCACCCAATTCACTTTTCCCCATAGCCCGTCATACGCAGTTTTAACTGTTTTTGACGTAAAATAAATAAATAAATAAACGTCTGTCTGTCCGTCCAACTGTGAACAATACTAGCGACTAAACTGTTCAGTCAATTTTCTCCAAAATTGATATTCCCAAATCGATCTGACTGATGTTGCGGGCCCTTGAATTTGAAACCAATACGAGTATTTTAAGTTTGAGGAGGGTACTTGAAATGAAGCCTCTGAGACATTTTTTAAAATTTAAAAAAATGGCGACAACGGTTTTGATTAAATTTTGTTGTTGGATAGTATGAAGGATGCTTAAGAAAATGGTGCAGATCTCATGTTCGTTAAGAACTCTGTTTTGAATGTTGCAAAGGTTCAAATATTTTTCGGACTCTTCTTACAATAAAATATTAATGCTAGAATTTTTTCCCTCAATGCAATGTGTTCCTTACAGATACATTTTAAAATAAGGTCGCGTACAATTCTTCTAAAATTTCAGTACTTTTGGCGTAATTTTGTCTGAAAATACGGGTGAGAAAGTACGTGCGGTTTTAGCGCACTAGTTCATAGAGATCATAGCTACGGTAGTCAATGGCGGTTGCATTGCTAGTGGTGGCAGACAGGCAACGAAAGTGACAGCAGTGTGATGAAAAATTTAAGTTACTAGCTACAGATAGACATAGCGGTTGCAACGGTTGTACTGTTTGATCCTCGACTTGTGGCTGGCGTTGCCGGAAATCTTCCCTCCGGCACGACTACATTCAGTCGACTCCGGTTGTAGAGAACTCCTGGGGACTGACATGCTTGGTTCACTTTATCAGAGGCTCTCTATAGCCGATGATGTCAAAATTAAATGGAATTTCTGCACAATTATTGATTTTATTAATATATAGCAAAATTCATTAAGAGCACGAACTGAAAATTTAAATATTTTTATTTTACGTAAAAAATAACGATTTTCAATTATTTGCTTCGTACATTTACCATTAGATCCTTGTACAGAATTCGTGCTCTCTCCATACATGATTCTTCATAGCTCTTTGTCTTTTAAGAATCGTAATGCAGTTTTGGCGCCTTTCAATGCCTCTTGCACTGTTGGAACACCATTCCACACTCCGAAGACCCTTTCAATCGCCTAATAACATACAAGATCCAATTACTGTCCACTTCCTACGTTCACTGTAATCGAGGCTCAGGTTCACTATAACCGAATCTTCTTATTTTACTAGTAATGTAAGTGAAATGGGTCCAGTGGCATAAGTTCACTATAATTGAGGGTTCACAATATCCGAGTTCACTACAACCGGAGTCGAGTGTACATACACATTCGTACACAGGCATTGTTATTGCCGAGGCTTTCTGTTGCCTGTCATTTTGGTCAGTTCAATTATATTCTCCTTTTGAAAATTTGTGATAGCTTGTTCATCATGAGTATGCGTTTTTCTGTAGGACAATACACTAGAACTAACCGCATTATTTTTCGTCGAACTAAATATTCCAATTATGGTGAACTGGATCGTGCTGTGTATGCGAAGCTAAATTAAAAAAAATCTAGAACATACAATTATTGGAAATAATAATGCAGCCTTGTAATACGATTTTGTTGATTTACAGCACATGTCTACTACGCACAGTTGTCGTGAAACGGATGTCACTGAGGTACAAAAGCATCCACCTCTAATTCCATAACATCGCAATCTCATTTCCCTGTCTTTATTTCGTTGATTTACAATAAAATAAACCACGGAACTTATTCCTGAACTTCACATGGTATAGAATCTATTAGCACATACAACGATTCCATGTTGAACTCGTTTTTTTCGCTCAGAAAGGCACAAATGTAACGAGGTTCGTAGAATTTGTTGCTCTAGTATTGTCGAGATACATCTGCTCGTCATTACGAGCACGAGCAAAAGTCTAATTAAGTATAAAGTGTGCAATGTTATGTAAATGTTTTGTCATTAATAGACAGCGCAACTTTTCAAGACACGTAGCTCTTGGAGTAATCTAATCTTTTAAATTAACTACTGGTAGTAATAGATTAACAAAATAACTAAACAATCTCCAAGCTTAAAAAAAGTCCGCAATGTACCTTTAATGCTTACAACAAGAGGTGCTACAGAATGGCACAGACTTTCTAGCAGCAAATTTTTCTAATTTGTGTTAATGAGAGAACCAAATAAAAGAATGGAGTGATATAATAAGGAGAAAACAGGGAGAGGTGGCTTAGTGCATCAACTGATGTCACTGCATTGCCACTGACAAGAGAATTGAGAATTGTAGAGGTCGGCTGCTCAGGTATTTTTCCGTGGTTTCTTCGATCAACATGAGGTAAATGCTAGAGCAGTACCCTAACAAACGGGCCAAGGCGCTGTCTTTCCTTCCTCTCCCTTCTCGTATCATAACCCCTTACACACACACACACACACACACACACACACACACACACACACAAACACACTAACAAGCACTACACTATCACACATGCCAAGAGACCTTTCGGGAGCTTAGAGTTTGTCCCGGCTGGGGCGGTTTCCTGCTGGTGGGAGATACCTGGCTGGGGGAGCCCCACAAGCCGACGGTAGGTCGGCGCCGTATCGCGCCGTCCAACGGTGAAGAACACCACCACCTCTCGAGCAAGAAACTTGCACTACACTTACTGAACGAATGACCTCAGTAGTTGAGTCACTACCACCCAACCAACCAAACGCTGCCTTGTAGTGAGGGGCTCCGGACGTGGCGTCGTCCGCACGAACGGGGGGCGCCGCGAGGCAATGAACCTGCTCCGCTACGCGCCGCACACGCGCACCGCATAGCGACAGTATAGGAGAGTGTAACAAACCACCCACACAGCTGGCGGAGCGAACAGCCCCACCGGCAACGACAGTATTGCCAAGGCAAAGCAAATGACGAAGGCTGGTTGTTGGTTTGCTTCTTAGTGATGAGGGGCGCGTCAACGACGGAGAAAATTAGTCCCGTAAGTGTTGTGCATGTTTTTTCATTGAGAGGTGACGGTGATCTTCCCCTACTGGATGGTGAAATCCAGCACTGACCTAACGTCGGCTAACGGGGTTTCCCCCTAACCAGGACTCTCCCACCAGCGGGGCACCGCCCCAGCCGGGACAAGCTCTACGCTCCTGACCGGTCTCCCGGAATATGTGGTAGTGTAGTGCATGTTAGTGTAAGTGTGTGTGTGTAAGGGGAGAGGATAGAACAATGAAAAGGAAGGAAAGATCGCGCGCGGTTCGTGGCCCGTTTCTTAGGGTACTGCTCCGGCATTCGCCTGGTGTTGATCGAAGAAACCACGGAAAATGATCGATCAGAGCAGCCGACCGCTAGAATTCTCCTCCAGACAGCGACTGAATTCGACCTAGCTGAAAAGCTAGTGTCGAAAATCTTGGCACTGTCGGGACTCGAAACTAGGACCTCCGGGTCAGAGGCACTGCAGTGACATCAGTTGATGCATTGAGCCACCTCTTCCGGTAAGTGACGAAGGGTGACTCGTTTAAGATTTGCTTTATGGTATTTAAAGTCATCTGTTTCAGCTGCGACGGTTCCATATAGGAGTGTCTTTTCAAACCCTCTTAAGAAAATGCTCAGAATTCGTGAACAACTCCTACCAAGAAGAATCGTACTGTTAAATTAGACTTTTATTAATGTGATTATATATTTTGGAATCGTTTACGTGGCAATGGATGTAATTATTGTGTTTTTTGTTTGGGATCCCGAGAAAATGCCTGCTTTGTTCAAGAGAGTCTCCTGTTCTTCAATCACCAACAAAATAAGATTGTTTCGGCCCATTTTGTATTCATGTGCACTGAAGTATGAAACTTAGATCGCGTAGTATGACTATCGCAATTCTTCTTTCTTCAACTAAGACTGGGACATCTTATTGGCTCCTTATGTATCTATGCAAATATATGCCTTTTGTTATGCATCTTAAATTACAAGTTATTCGACGTGCGTATTTGTGGAAATAGATCTTTTTCTTATTAGGAAATAGACGGGACACGTACAGAGGAAAATTGTTACAAAATTAGAGTACATTGAGGAAAATTGTACAACCAAAAATTTCATGACGAGATTTCGGTAGTAAAATGCTTTAAGATTTCTTTAAAGAAAAATGTATTTTTTCTATGCTATCAGTGTGCATGGATGTTAGGTCACGCATACGTAGAGATAGAACAGTTTGAGCTTGGTATACACGTAGTAGTATACACGTATATACGTAGAGATAGAACTTGGTATACACATCAGGAATACTTTAGTTCCTTTCAAAAGATGTTAAAGATCAGTTCAGTGACGAGGAGATTCATGCTGACTTGTACGAAAACGTAGCGCAAAATGGAAAAAATTACCACTTAGCCTTCAGTAAAGGAATCAGGCGAATATGAAATTGAAGCCAATATAGGTCAAGGTCAATTCTAACACTTCCAGTGTTTAAGCCAAATCTTCCCATTCAGTGAAATGGTTGGAGTCATTTCTTAAATAGTGTGACCGGTTGAGGTGGTTCAGGGCATCAACTGCATTGCCTCTGACAGAGAGGTCCTAGGTTGGAGTCCCGACGGTGGCAGGATTTTCCACACTAACTTGTGAGCGAGGTCGAATTCAGTCGCTGCCTGCAGGAGAATTCTAGCAGGTTGCTCTGATCGGTAGTTTTCCGTTCCACACCAGGCAAGTCCCGGAGCAGTACCCTCACAAACGGGCCAAGGACCGCGTGCCATCTTTCGGTCCTCAACCTTGTCCTATTCTCACTCCTTACCTACATACACTTATGCTTACATACTACTACACATATCGGGAGACCAGTCAGGGATAGATTGCCCCGCTAGGGGAGATTCCTGGATGGGGAAAACCTCCCAAGCACGCATGAATGTTGGCGCCGGATCTCACTATCCAGAGGGGAAAGATCACTGGCACTTGCCGTGATAAAACATGAACTACACTTACGGGAAAATACCATAGCACTTGGTGTGCCCGTAAAAAGTCACGTGAAAATACAAATTCCTGTTTTCGTGAATTTGTTGAACTAATTAAAATGCAGTCTAATTAGTAGTGTTTCAAATATTATCATCTCCTATATTATTTCAGTAGTATAGATTCCTTTTGTGGCTCTCACAAGCCACCTACCTTCATAAATCAGGTCTCTAAAGAAAGAGAACCTCACGGAGACGTGACGAATTGCACTTTGGCCTTAAAAATATGAAGGACGTACTGTATAAAAAAACGCATCTAAATATTGAGATCAAATGCAACCTGCAACACTCTACTGTATTTTTGAAACTGCGTCTTTAAATAACTCCTAATAAAGTGTTTTAAGGCCTTAAAACTAAAAATTTGTGGTCAAAAGCCTCAAACAAACATTTCTCACATCGTAACCTACAGGATAATATCGCCTTGAACATTCTATTACATTTTTGCTCGTTCGACGCGTCTCGATTCTACCCCACTTGTTCAGAAGCTGTAGAATCTGCAACTGTACGTGACATTAATCTAATTACTTGATATTATACGCGATTGAATTTCACGGGTGTACTTCCCTGCTCGGTAATAACATTAAATAAGAATAGTTTGTAGTCAATACAATGGTGTATTGTATTGTTATCAATTACAAGGAGACATATGGAAGAAGTGACGGAGGATAAGAGGGCCTTGAAGAAGAAAGATTTTTCACTGGCTTCATATGGAAATGGAAAAAAAAGGAAGGGTGGGGTTTAACAAGTGAGAATTCTGGCATGGGTACGCTAGTTTCGTTATGTCATAATAATAATAATAATAATAATAATAATAATAATAATAATAATAATAATAATAATAATAATAATAATAGTAACAACGAATAATGTTATTTCGCGAGTTCCACCAGCAGGTGAAAACAAACGGGGGAATCGTACGTAGCACATTACGACATTCGAATATTTATTTAGTCTTCTGAAAAATAAATTGTCTGAACTGGTTGCCCAATAGCTCTTTTGGGGCTACGCTTCCTCGAAACAACCTTATGAAATATACTAGAACTAAATCAGGCCATTACCATTCAATCCTTTGTTTAGTACCCGAGATAAATTTTCTCGTAGCGTGTAGCGGTTGCGTCTCACCTTATCGCGCAATTTATTGGCCCCCAGGAGCCCATACACGCTCAGGCGAGAGTTTCGTTGAAATGTGTGCACGCGGAGTTGACGTTTTCAGGGATTTCTCGACTACCTTACTTGCCCCACCGGGTACCATTGTTGAAACTAGTTGCAAATTTAACTTGAAGCCAGTGGCGGTTTCTCAGTAAAGGGAGGGAAGGTAGGACCTCCCCATACATTTTCTTCTTTTGAATGGAATCACTAGACCTCGGATTTTAGGGCAAAGGCCTAGTTGGTTCCTTTAGGAGGCTGTGGAAAGTAAGTGCAAATCTTTACGAATCATGAAAATATAGATCTACTGAAACCATCTTACAGTGCCTAGAATGACCTAAAAGGGCGGTTGATGCCTATTGCAATATTTCCTCCCTAAAGCGAGTAATTTTTTAAAAATTTACCCTGATACGCAAATACTTCCCTGAATTTCCCGAAACGCGAATATTCCCTGATCAAATACGCAAATCGACTATGCACCTAAATCTCTCACCAACACACTGAACACAAGAAGCTCTGCAAGTCAATATTCAGAGAATGTTTCACGCTCGTTTCCGATCTGCACGCACTTCGGCAATTGCACCCATTCCTGGCGCAGCTTCGCTTTTCGCAGGTTGAGAATGTAAAGTGTGAAAGAATGAATGAAATGAAAGTGAATAAAATAATATGCTTGTATTCACTCTCGTAAATGCAAATCTATTTGATTTTCCTAAATAATAAAATGAGCCTAAATTAATCTTTTTGTGATCTTGTCTGTTTTTTAAATGCCTGGTTTAATCATTTTGTAACCTATTTTAAGTGCCTAAAACGTCACTTTTCATGACTAATAATGCCTAATCTCATACTTTTGTTACCTATTTTAGGTACCTAAATCGTCACCTTTTGTGCTTAATATTCCGAGGTCTAGTAGTACCAATGATGAAAACAGGTAGATTTTTTTTAGTTCGTAGTTATCAGAATGTCTTTGATTTAGTTCTTAAACTGCGCCCGATTTTTGGGCGACGCGAAAACTCGAAATCGCTTTGAGGAGGGATTCTCACCGTTTCCTCCTCTCGTGTAGTAATGGCCTTCATAAAACTGAATTATATGACCTAAAACCTTATCTATTTTAAATTATAAGATTGAATGAATAAGGGAAAGACAGTCGCAGATTAACAATGAAGTTGTTGTGGAGTTGGAATGTTGATGGTAAGATTCGAATAATATATTTTTAAGTATTTAAAAATACAGTCTCGACGTTTTTCACATTCTTCGCTTGTCATTTAAAAAAAAAATTCTGAAATATATTATGTTAGTACAGGGTCGCTCATGATCAATTACTCGTTATTTTTCTTCATACGAAAGGAAAGAAAAGCACTTATTTAAAAACGTTTGTACTACTTTTTCACTATCCATATCAAAGTAACACTAATTTGAAGAGAGTATCGGTAAAGGCTGCAAACCACAGCGGAGAATATCTGGAGGAGTTCTTCCTATAGAATGACATTTACTTTCAGCTATTAGAATGAAATACACACTCGGCGCTTGCTGTTTGCCCACATGGCCCAGGGCAGAGGAAGAGGAACGTTGTCATTTCAGCTCACACCGTAGCTGCACCGGGGGCTGGCGGAAACCCGGGTGAAAGGACCATTCGAACCGATACGTCTCTCTCTCCCCTTTCCAATGTCAAGGCTACGAACAACCACTGAGGTCATTGGTCCCGTAACTGTAATATATGCATTTTCTCGGGAGGTGGCGGCTGTTCCACCGCTGGATGGCGACATCCGGTGCCGAACTACCGTTGGCTAGCGGAATTTCCTCAACCAGGTATCTCCCACCAGCAGGGCACCGCCCCAGGCGGGACAAGCTATAAGCTCCCGACCGGACTCCTAGCATGTGTGGTAGTGTAGAGCATGTTAGTGGAAGTGTGTGTAAGTAACGGGTGAGAATAGGACAAGGAAGAGGAAGGAAAGATCGCGCGCGGTCCGTGGCCCGTTTGTTAGGGTACTGCTCCGGCATTCGCCTGGTGTTGAAGAAACCACGGAAAACTACCGATCTGCAGCCGCACTAGGAGTCGGCCGCTAGAATTCTCCTCCAGGCATCGGCTGAATTGGGCCTAGCTAACAAGCCAAGAGTCGAAAATCTTGCCACTGTCGGGACTCGAAACTAGGATCTCCTCGTCAGAGGCACTGCAGTGACATCAGTTGATGCACTGAGCCATTGGGTTGAGGGGTGCGTGTGGGTATCCCATAGCGATCCATGCGCCGTATCTCTGGTCGTCTCAACCTCAGAAGTGGGCTTTCTCATCGTCACACAACAACCGATACTGGAACATTGCACAGCTAATTTTTCCCCGACCGGGAATGGAACCCCGGGTTGCGCCGTGGAAAGCGAGCACGTTAACCAACTCGCCTCCGAGGGCGGCTCATGTAATTCACTCACACGACTAGTGACCAAAGTAGCTGACGCTCCCAGAAACGGATTGATCATTCACGCGCGTAAACGTCACATTCAGTTGTTCAAGCGAACGCTGTTCGTCTGCAACGCACATTTCCCTGTTTAGGATTCACGCACGCAGCTCCTGAACACAGCAAAAGCGCCACGCGCAGGCAGCGGAATCGACAACGTGTTGGCACGGCGCCGCCACACCGCTTCCTGCCAATCCAGTTAAATTGCAACGTATTTGTACAAACACAATTAACTTCGTCTCTCCACTTGACTAGTTACATTGACCACGTAATTATATTGTGTTTCCTGACAGTGTACACTAATTTTGTTGTTCTACCTTTCTTATTGAGGAAAGATGATTCTGTAAATTCATTATCAATGACATGACATTTTCATAAATTAAATTACTTTACTACAATTTAGTAGGCACTAATTATTAAACTACTCATTTTATTGAACTGATCTATTTCCTAGTTACGTAATCACACTTAGAAAATGTCCATTCAATGACATAGTAAGATTATGTAATTTATGTTTACTTTTATAAATTGTATTGCTCTCCTCTTAAAGGAATTACATTTCACACCATTTGCCTTGTACTTTCAGTGACAGAAAAAGTGAACAAAATGTTTTTCATTTCCATAAAATTGCGCGCGGAGCTGCAGCCATCTGCCATCTTCAAATTGGTGCCGCAATGGAAGTCCATTAGCTGTTCCCAAGAGTAAATTAATTCAATACACGTAGAACATTAACGACCTTTTTATTCCTAATTGAATAGTCAGAGTACAACGAAAGGGACACGTCTAAAAAATTGTCTTTTGTTTTTCAGAATAACGTTTTTTTTCTTGAACGGAGCTGTCAATTTTTATGGGCTAAAATCACGAGTTTTGCTCTGTGCCCCGGCTGTTGTATAAACTATCTTTACGGGAAAATTACTAGTAAAACTGTGGATTTTCTGAACATATTTAGTCACTTAACTAAACGCTTACGATTCTTAGGGGTTTTACATTTTTGCGAACGATGCTCAACATGTGATAGTTACATGGAGAATCCTTATTATCATAAATGTAATGAAGGCTGGTTCATGGAGCTTGGTTAGTGAAAATTAAGAGACTGTTTACATGTTTGCTAACTTTCGGAAAATATATTTCGATTGTCAGAGATTGTACTAGATCAAACTAACACAAAAACAACTTGTAAATTAACCACTCTAGCCTACCCTTTCTCATGCAATTAATATAAAAGCATGGAACATTATTTTCGTTTTTATAAAAACATGGAAGGAAACAATAAAATACAAGTACAAGACTTTGCAACTACAAAATACACCTAACTGGAGTTACATAATATTGCAAGTGGTACAACGTACGTCATATGAGGAACATTAGCAAAGGATCACCACTCCACCACACACCACATTTGCTAATTGTAAAGTATTAGGAGGAAGAAAATTTTGTATTTAACAGATATAATTGTGGTTAATTAGCACGTAGTTTTTATGTTTTTGGTCTTGTACATTAGAACCCTGATGTTGGAAATATATTTTACGGAACGTTGGCAAATTGGTAATTAGACATTTAATTTCCTCTGTCCAATCACCTTGAACCAACCTTTAAATGACTGTTGAAAGATATAGACATTCTCTTGACTGGTATTGTTGGGGGATCCAGTTGAACACATGCTAGTAGTAATGAAATGTAGTTATCTGAAATTGGGGGCGAACGGAAATTGGGTTGAATGGAAATGAACGTTGATTAAACTGAATTAGGTGTTTGATTACAATGCGTTAGTTGGTACTTAGAACCAGTAAGGTTGAAGTTGCAGCCATAGTTCATTGTTGGAAATTCCCAGATATTACACGGGCTGTAATGAAAGCTGGCAAAGTGAAAAACTAGATAATACAAGGAGGGAAGCACACTGCAATTTTCTGGTGTATATTACTTTGTTTAGACTTTTTTGAAAACTTAGGCTTTTAATTTAAGGCTTTAACAGAATAAGTGATATCTGGAACAATTACAAGGTAATTTCAAAAGGATGTTTGGCACTAATAATTTTATTGATATCAAATTTGTACTTTTTTTGTTTATTTTCCGTTCGAAATGATTCTTTCGGGCGTTTTGATGTAGATATGATTATAGTGAATTTATTTGTAGATAACCTCAGGCGAATTCACATCTCTAACAACCCGTTTCATAAATTCTTGCTCAATAGAGCAGTGTTATTAAAATTTTGACAAGCCATATTTTCATAACTCTCTTGGAAATTTCGAAAATTGTGAAAGTTCGACTTTGCTTCAAACGTCTCCAATGATGAAGCTAGATTGTCTTAATTCAATATATTCTACGATGTTCCACATTTAAACACTTTTAAGCATACGTGTTGGTTACATCAGTTTTCGAGTGATGTTTTGCCAAATTATATCAATTTCCCACAAATAACTGAACAGTCTCCTCTTTTCCGTAACTTTTACTTTTCGTCTGTATCTTGGTCATCCGAGAAGTCAGACTGTTGTATACGTGCGTGAGATGTAGAGATGTGCCCACCACAGTCTCTGAGTGACCTCGATGACACCTGGAAGGTCATCCAAAAATAAGCTCTACAGAGAGTTTACATCCACAGGAATCGTTCATAACAGCTGTACCGGAAAAGAGAGGGGGGAGGTTTGAGGCAGTGTTACACAGGGGTTAGTTTCGTGTGACGTAACGCTGAATTTATATTTTAAACTTTTTCATAATTTGTTCAAATAATTCCTTTTATTTAATCTTTTACTAGAACATTGTTTTATTAACAAATTAAATTTAAAAATATATAAATCAATTAAACTGTTACAAATGGTTACAATAAATGGAAACAATTTTTCATTAATGTTATACCGATTGAATCCACTAGATTGCGAAGAAAATATTCAATACTGATCTATATTATATTCTAGAATCCAATTAAACAGGAACAGAAGAGTGGCCTAAATGTCTTTCATAATAGCGCAGCACGGCTTGTCAGAAATGTTCTTCCCTGTACGTCCTTCCTTATAGTTAAAATTGCCCTCAATCTGATTGTCAGGTGCAGTCCGCATTACCAATTAATTTGTAATTTCATTATCATAAATTGCAATTTATAACACAAATTAATGCAATTATTTGAAATATATAATTTATTTTTACTCAACATAAATGGAGAGGGGTCTTGCTGTAAACATTAAGTAATTATTTACGGAGAACTGAAGTGCCGGTTACGGCTGTGTCATAAGGGGGGGAAGGGATAATTCAAAATATTCCAAATTTACGTTACGTAATTTATGGACGGCCCTATATATGCATTTTGCAGACACGTTCATGCGTGCACGTATCTTGAAGATTCATCAGTGGCGGCTCGTGCTTAGTTTGCACAACCCAGAAAATGAAAAAGATCTCATAATATCTTAGGAATATACATTTTCCTTTTAATGACATTCAATATTCAAAATATTGCAGCAATATCGATGTATATGAAATCATTCTGAAACCAAAGAGCATCAAACGGCCCTCTCTCCGGTGTGTGGTGCCTTGCCAGGGATTGTACCTCCCTCTAGGCTCTTGACCATGTTACTGGGCTTAATGGACTTACTCTTTGGCACTGCGACTTAACACGGGGAACATACAGCCTTTTGAAGGCAACCAGCTAGTGGCGCTGTGGAGCTCTGCGCGGTGTCGGATGGAGTCTCAGGGGAATTTCCAAATTCTGCCTTGGTCTGACTCGCTGCAACGTAGTTTTATGAATTTCGCTTGTTAATGTAAGTACACAAGTGAAGTCAATTATTGACGATATTCAATGCATTGTTTGTGATATTTAGAGAATTTTTTTTCATTTGACACAAAACACTCATCAAATGTACGTTTTAAATCAACAATCCTAATAAGGATTGTAGATTTAAAACGTACATTTGATGAGTGTTTTGTGTAACGGTGACCGTTCTGAATGGAAGTTCCTGAGTGTCTCGTGGAAGCCAGTGTGGCTGCAGCTGGCCAACGGTTTGCGAACGTTCTTGTGATTACGAATATGCGTCGAAGATCTTTCATTATTGCCAAATATACCAAGGTAGTGAAGTTTTCGAAATAAAATATTTTTATTTGTGTGAAACGTGCCGAAGCAAAAGTGCTTGTTGCAATGTGCTGGAGTCGAATTAAAGTGCTCCGTGGAAATCAAAGCCAAAACCACGTGCGTGGGAGGTGTACATACCTTAGTCGGGCACAGTCACAATGTGTAAAATTATGTAAGTTGTGTTTCAACATGGATTTTTATTTCACTTAGTTTTAATTGATTTGAATTGCTTACATTTTTATTTTATATATTGGTATTTTCAATTTTGGAAATTACATATCCGTCATTCGAAGGAGGTGCAACCTCCACTCTGTTGGGGCACCAGCCACCACTGAAATTCATACGCCGATGGTATCGTTGGCAAGAAAGCGAGAGGTATAAGACGCAAGATCTTCCAAGATCAACAAACATAGTAATTGTGCGTCGAAAAGTTATAAAATAAACATTATAAAGAAGATAAGGGAAACGATTTTTGTTTTGCATAAACCTTTTGCGTGGGCTCCGCCTTGCAGCCTGACAGAAATTTTCGCCCTCGTGTTTACTATAATAATTTTCTCGATATAGAAAAGTCATTATTTCAAAACATAAGAGACTGTATGAAAATAATATAAATATTGTTACATTTATGTAATTTTATATATAACATCTCTCGAAATTATAATAGTTGGCACCGGGAGAGATGGCTCAGGACAACAGCTGATGTCACTGCAGTCCCTCTGATCGGGAAGTCCTAGGTTCGAGTCCTGACAGTGGCAAGATTTTCGTCACTAGCTTGTCAGCTAGGTCGAATTCACAATCTAATTAGAAACAGAATGCAATTATACCTTCACATGTTAGATAGCTGGGCTTCCAAACTGAAGATACAGTTAAATCCAAATAAAACCTCCGCCAAAATATTCACACTAAGACCTTACACTCCACCCACTCCTATGACATTGAACAATAACACAATAGAATGGTTACCTCCCAACAAACCGGTTAAATATCTCGGACTTCAACTAGACACCAAACTAAACTGGAAGCAACACATAGATAACAAACTAATTCAAGCCAAAATAAAATTACTGCAGCTAAAACCAATAATTCACAGAAATAGCTCGGTACCATTCAATTCCTCCATACTAATATTCAAAACAGTCATAAGACCGCTACTGCTGTACGCCTGCCCCATATGGATCAACGCCTCCAAAACTAACATTAACAGAATTCAAGTAATACAGAATCAGTTTCTTAGAACAATTGCCAGCGCCCCATGGTTCGTATCCAACCTCCAACTTCATAAGGAATTTAACCTCGAACCGTTATCACAGCACATAGCTTATCTCTCCACTAACTTTTACTCCAGCTTAAATCAAATCCCCTCCCTGGCGCCTTTCAGACTCGGTAAAAATCCCATCCATCAAACCAGAATTACAAATAAATACCCCTACCATTCATTTCTCATCAAATTCGCCGAATTGGAACCTGATTAGAGGACCCACTAGGGATTCCTCTCCCATTGTAATAGTTGTAAGTTAATTTTAAGTTAATTGTAAGTTAATTTTAAGTTAGTCTATAAGAAATCAATACATATTTAAAGTTGTTAACAACTAATCTATGTACCTACCTTCAAAACCAATAAATTGAAAAAAAAAGGTGGAATTCAGTCGCCGTCTCGAGGAGAATTCTAGAGGCCGGCTGCTCTGATCGGTAGTTTTCCGTGGTTTCTCCTCTTGCTTGTCCCATCTCATCCCCTTATACACACTTACATGCACTACACTACCACACATGTCGAGCACTATACTTACGGGAAAATGAACATACTACGCGTACGGTATATCAATCAAAATTGTTGTTAACATTGATTTCGAAATTCTCCCCACTGCCGTAAAACTGGACTTTATCCATGAAGTCGGATCTGTCGAGAAAATTACCTCGTTAGTGCTAAATTATAAATATGAGTTGTAATGTGGATCAGATAATAATTTGCGCAAGATAATTATTTTTGCTTTTCTGTCCTTGCCGATGGGGTTTCTAAGCAAGTATTTTCAATTTTTCAAGATAAATGTTAACATCTAATTTACTTGTTGGTAACCTGACTGCTTTCCACGACTGTGAACTTAATACGGTTGTTCCATGAATGCAGGATCCAAAAATGATGCTGCAGAAAAAGAAACGTCACCAACAAACAATTCAGTCATCGCTGCTTTCAGGCAAAAGGAATGTTTCTTATTTTGCTTCACCCCACCTTTGTTCTTGGAATGTATCATATCAGACTGAAGGTCATTGGATGATTATCAGTGAAGGCACGGAGATTCGAAGTTTCAATTACGGTGTATGAATTCAATGCTTTCTTCTCTGTTACGAAGAAAACACGAGCATAGTGTGATTTTTAATGCAACGTGAGCACAGAAGAAATGTGGTCTGTGGTATTGTTTTGATCTCAGATTTTATGACCTATTGTCTTAGGTTTTCCTTCTCCCAAATTTTGGTGACAATTCCTGCTTCTTGAAGGTAAAACGTGATGTTCAAAACAGATACGTTGCTGGTCACAATGGCAGCAGCCCAATGTAATAAATAAACTTATATAAATGCACAGAACTGCGATAAAAAAATCAAGGCAATTGATAGCTGAACTTTCTGTATTTTTTTGTGATTTAAAAAATTAAAAATTTCTATTACGACATATTAACTTGAAAACTTCAATTTTATTTTTATTTTATGAACATTTATCATAATTTTTTCGGGCCTTTCGAAAGAGGTAGCTGAATTGGTGGGCTCCAGATTGAAAGAAAAAAATATTTGCGAAAGGAACCTCTTTCTTGGTACAGGAATCGAGAAAAGTCCTTTGAGGAAGAGGAGAACCTGGCCTATTGTTCTGATGATCACGGATTGATGAGCAAATTTAATACCACCTACAATAAACACGAATGGAGACTGTTTATAGATTCATAGAAAAGGAGCCTTAAAGCTTCCTTGCTTCATCACGGAAGACAATATGACCAGTATCTACCAGTTGGACACTCGGTGCATATAAAATAATGTTATGAAAACCTAGCTCGTCCTCAACAAAATAAAATATGCCGACCTCGCTTGGACCATTTGCGGTGATTTGAAAGTAATCTCCAAGTACCCAAGTTTCATTTGTGAGTGGGACAGCCGTGATAAGATAACATTGGAGCAAGAAAGAATGGCCGAAAAGAGAGCTTCTTAAACCAGGCACCAAGAATGTGATTCGAAACAGCGTAGTTGAGCGAAACACGTATTGTTACCCCTTCCGCTTATAAAATTAAGCATAATGAGTTTGTAAATGCTATTCTAAACGATGGCGATAGTTTCAAATACTTGTGTAAAAACGTTTTCAGGCTTATCTGAATCCAAGATGAAAGACGGAAACTTTGTTGGTGCAGATATCCGCAAACTTATGAAGGATAATGAATTTGAAACTATCACGATAGCAAAGGAAAGATCTTGGGTTGTATTCAAAGATGTCATTAGTAAATTTCTGGGTAAGTACACAGATCCTGACTATAAAGCAATTTATATGCTGGACTAATTTAAAGCGCTGAGGTCCTCAATGAGAGCCAAAATTCATTTCCTTCACTCACATGTGGTCTTTTACTCCCAAAATGTAGGATCAATCAGCGAAGAGCACAGTAAGTTTCCACTAAGACTTGAAAGATATAGAGTGCAAACATCAAGGAAGTGAGGACAAGAACGTGCAAAGGAAGGTAGAAACGAGAAAGATAGGACAAGTAAATTAAAATAATATGTTGGTGATTTCATTAAGGAAAAATCTATATCTTCAAAATTGTAGTTATAGGAATACTCCGAAAAAATGTTGAATTCTTGCAATTTTCGAAAAATCAGGGTTTTCATAGAACATGAAATCTGCATCATTATCCGAAAAGTTGTTTACACTATTAAACAACAAACTAATAAAAAACAATGGAGTCATTTTTATGAAAATTTGGAAAATGTCTCCAGGGCTTCGTGTAAAGTACTACCCAATATTAAAATATCGATTTCAAATTCAAGGGGCCGTGCCATAAGCCAGATTGATTGCGAAATGTCAATTTTGGAGAAAATCGGCTGAACGATTTAGCCGCTCCGCTAACGTTGTTCAAAACGGACGGACAGACGTTTTGCTGTCAATCGATTTTTCGGTATCAAAAAACAAACAAAACATGGATTTTGGCTACACCATGTTAGAGGATCCCCCCCCCCTAAATTTAACAACTGGATTTATCCACTTTTTCGTTACCAGGGCCTGGCAATAAAGAGTTTTTCTACCGAAAATTCTACGTTTTTTCGCACATTACTTCACTCCGTAACGAGGAAGTAAAAGTTAAACGCGGTATTTTTTGTTTTTCTCTCGATCAGAGGTAGCTAGCGCAATCAGGCAACAGTGGTTTTCATCCACTTGTTCAAGAATTTGTCTCAACACGATTCGATTATCTTTTATACATATACACATACTGTTGCCAAATAAACACTGTTGCCACATAGTACAAGCAAAATTGTTCGAGAGAATTCCTTTTCATATGGGATTTTAGCAAAAATGTGGATATCTATTTTACTGAAAATCCTGACGTGATGGGAAAAAATAGATCTCATTTTCGACATGAGCACACTGAATAGCATAGAAATCAGCGAAAGCCTCTCTTGTATTTTCCAAACCTACAATTTCGGAAGCATTTGTTATTAATGGAATTTGAATTTGAGATTTATTGTTTTTGAATGCTATATGTAAAATTGTGCATGTTTGGATGTTATATTGTGATTATGGATTGCCGCACGGCGCTAATAATAATAATAATAATAATAATAATAATAATAATAATAACAATAATAATAATAATAATTTTATTTTCATTATTCATTTTCCTCATAAATGATGGCAATAGTGTGTCATGCGAAGGTTTTTATAAACAATGTAATGGTGGTTATTATGAATTCCGCATAATAGATTGAAAGATACACAAATAAGAAATTCTGTATTTGTGCAGCATGACTTCCAATTTATTTATTACTTTACTAATGTAATAGAAAATGAATAATGATAACATATGGATTTGTTAACCTGTCCTTTGAGTATTACTGTAAAATCATAAAATGTATCGAGCAAGTGTTTAGTGTTATCTGTGGACGAAAAATGTTAAAATAGTCCAGTCATTTGATCATTGCTCCAGTTTTAACTAGTGGCCAATGAACTGGTTATCATCGCAGGTGCTTTTGACGATACTTCCCCGCATTACTCTATTCCCGGAAAGCAGGGTATCTTATCTTTCAGCTGCTATTCGTCGCTGCATTATTTGAAGTAAACACGCCTCACCTGCTTTCGTGTCCATTTTCCTTTTGATCAAGGAAAAATTTAAAGTACGTGCAATTAATCGGATTGTGCTCGATTCTGTTTTCTTTGACGAATGTTTGTACTCGAATTTCTGCTACTCTGAGAGGAAATGATCCCTGAAATTTTGGTTATTGGTGCAGTTATTTCGGACAAATTTTATTGGTTATATATTATTCGGCAGAAAATGATAGCTCATCTTAGTTTCTTCATAATTTCAAAACTTCGCACATCATCTGCAGGTATAATGTCGCTCTTTTGCGAGCTTGCTTCCAAGGGTGCTTAGACAAGATGCGATGATAGTCACATAAACTCTCTTTACTCTGGAATATTGGTGATTCCATTGTTTAATATGAGGCCGTTTTTGGCAAATTAGATGCGAAAAGCCAAAATCAGGTAGCTGGATCCAGTTGAACTGAAAGCGAATCTCACCAGACCAGATCTTGTTTTGTTGGAAACTCTGGAGACTTGGAGGAAACCTACAAAATAGTGGAATACAAACAAAAATAAGTTAAACACATTGAAATAAAAAAAAATGTATTTGAAATTAAAGTAAGAAAAATAAAGAGACAAAAATGTAACAATACTAAAAGATGATTTTCAGTATGCTGATCCTTAACCCTGTGGATTCCTGAACACGAGTCCAAATCCTGCACTACTTCTGCATATTTTCAGATGCAGATTGTTTTCCTTTGAATGTATGCACATAGTATCATCTCACCTCACTATTCTACATTCCCTCCTCTCTCCGACATCATGGTCGTCTTCCAAGTTCGCAAGATCCACGGTTAGTCCCCAATCTCATCGGCTTTCGGAGGAGGAAGCCTTTAGGCCTTTTCTTGATCGAAAACTCTGGGAGAGATGAGGAGATGACTAGGGGGCGGATTTGAAAGAAATGTCATTTTTTCCTTTTTACTTTAGAACAGTGCCGTTTAGTAGAGACATTAATTTTATGGCATGACCAAAGGAATTGATCCATTTTTATACGTCATTATTTTGCAATGTTTGTCAATTTTGACTAATATGTCATTCTTTTACCTTTTCCCGTAATTTCTAATGATTTTTTCGCTGATTTTATTGAATTTAATATCATTTTAGTGCTTCAAATAATATTTACGAGATGCAATAAATGTTCTCCACAGAAATCCTGAGCAACCTATTCGATTTCTTTGCTCAGAAATTGTCATGTCAGCTGTTGTGGTGTACGCAACCTAAGGTTTCTGTGACGCCTATCAACGCTATTGTCAGTTAGGCCGCTTTCGGGACAACTAAAGACAGATTTCGTGGTCAAGAACAGTCCAAACTAAAAGTTTGCAAACTGAGTTCACTTAAACGAAAGTAAGAAGTCTCTATTAATCAGTAACTTTTGATACTTGATGGATGTTAGATATCCAGCAGCTCAAGATGTTCATCCGAACTGGTTTTGATAACATTTTTACAATGTTTTTCTTTGCTTTCAGGGCATTTTAAAAACATTTTAAGAGCATGCTATTGATCATTTTTCGCGATATTTTAGGTCATCAACATCCGCCCCAATGACCTTTCGTACACTGGAAGACATTTACGAGGTAATCCACCACAGTGAACACCTCGCCAGGAAAATGAAGTAAGTAAAGATGTCACATCGTACGTATGCCACTTACAAATGTTGATCTACTAATGTTCACTTTTTACTCCGTTTACTGTGACTCCTTACTCCGTTTACTAACCACTGCCTCAGGCGCACTCTTGTAGCAAACGTTCGTGCCGCCGGAGTAGTCCTACAGACCTTTTGAAAAAGATGAAAAATCTAAATTACTTAGAATGGCGAACTTTACTTAGTCGGCCAATAGTCAAAAGGAAAATCGTAAAATAGTAGATATGTAAGGGGATTCTTTCTTCATGTTATTTTCTTTATCGTGATTCACTACTTCTAACAGTATTTTCTTCTTTCTTTTTCCACTAGAAAAAAATCTTTGAAAGAACGCATTATATAGAGAGCACTTAAATAGCTTTTATTTTTAAATGCCATATTTGTGATTCCTAACGCAAATTTTCACTGCCTGAACCCGTTACTGTGGTAAATGTTTTCATAGAAAAATCCTGAAAGATTTGACAATGGGAACGTCGTGGAGGTGCCGGGAGTAAATCACAGAATTCTTTTTCGTCCTGCATCAGTAACCCTCCCCTCTCCCCCTTCCTAACGCCGCAAGGTAGCCGCCATGTGTAGGGAAAGGATTTTAAGGTGCGGAGCCTTTTCAAAAATATAGCTGCTTTTATACAGATAGTTTAATATACGAATATGTATTTGGTGGACGAATTAAAGCAAAATAAATAGAATTTGCTACATCTTTTTGCACCTTTTCGTGAGATTACTACATTTTCCCACCCTTTCTCACCTTTTATGCTTCAGCACCTTTTTCTCTACTTTTTTCTGCGCTTTTAAACGATTGGACAAAAAAAGTGTTTTTCTCTCTTCTTGAACAGCTTTTTAAAACCCTTTAATTAGAAGTCAACAATATTAAATATATTTTAAAATATATTTTACGTAAACCACCAGTAATTTATATCCCAGCAATAATGGTCAATCTGCCGCTGTAAAGTCAAATTTAAATTTCAAGTGTTGCTACAACAGTTTAACCCTTTTCCCGGTGGATTTAAAGTGCTGCCCAGACAGGCAAATCAGAACATTTAAATAGGTTTTGAAAAATCCGCTTGACTGTGCTTGAGGAAATTGTTTACCTTTGCCATAGTGTCGCTATCAACACTAAAAGAGTGCGCTTGTGGATTTGAGGGGAAAGGGGAGGGGAGTCAGGGGAAGTGCTCGAGGGGGCGCAGTTGGACGCGCCTGCTAAGGACGTTCTGCTACGCGTCCGCGGGAAAACCAAGTTCAGTCGGCACTGGCAATTGCTTAACAGTTTTCTATTTACTACCGTGTTGGATAAAGTACTATGAATCACCTCTTACTCTACTAAGAGAAGAGACTACTAAAGAAAAAAAATTGAGCAAAATGAAACGTATTTTCTAGAAACTGAGTTCATGTAACTCATTTAAACCTTAATACAGTAGCATCAGCAGCTCCTTTTTTGCACCTTTTTGTGTGTATTTTCGGAATCTTTTTCCCCTTTTACATCGCTAATTTGCGCCTTCAAATGCCTTCCGTAGACGTGTGTATCCACGTCCCAAGCGGAAGGAGGGCAGAGGGCAGAGGGCGTGTGGTGATGGCAGCAACTGGGAGGAGCCGATGCGCCTGGCCAGATGGCGCTGCAGCGGCGGGCGCCGCAGTTGCCGGCTTCATTAAGGGCACTCCCCTCCACTGCTCGCAAGAGTGGATTTAATGCATCAGCCGTTCAGCACTAAGCACATGCTGTGGCCCCCGCCCGACACGGCCGTTCATAATTCTTTAAACAAATTTTATACTACGTATCGTGTATATAAAAATACTTTTAAATTGGAAATACAATCATTTTTATATTCATTTTAACAACATATGTTAAATATTATTGGGGGACGCCGTATTCTCATTATGTTCAGAAATTCAGGGACCCTTCAGATATTAATTCTGCTTCTCGAAGGGGGTGGACTGTTTAAATGGAGCCACTAAACGGAGAATAGATTTATACTTGGGTTGTCATAACGTGACGCGTGAGGGACTTGTCTTCACCATGGAATATGGCACGACTTTTTGCGTCTTTCTCGGTCGTGCCGCCAGGTGTCGCATGATCGCGACTGTATCAAGCAGTGCTACAGATCAAGTGGCATCTAGCGGCACGATCGAGAAAGACGCGAAAAGTCGTGCCATTTTCCATCTTGAAGATACTACCCTCAGCTGCCACGTTAGAAAACCGCAAGCGTAAGAGTAAATGGAACTGAGTAGAAATGGGTGGCAGGATGGAATGGAACTGAGATTTGGAAATCGAAAAGTGCACGTAAATATTTCCGAGACAGTATTTAGACAGAAGGAATTGTTTGACGTATGAGTTACGTATTCTTGTGACGTGCATGTTTGCAAGTACACTGTCAGCATGCTCATTTTACAATAATGAATTGCAGTAAAACTACACATGCAATAGGGCAAGCGAGAAGCCTATACTGCAAGTGTACATAAGGTTTTTATTACATAAAATGGAAATGTGGTGACAGGCAGGAAGTCGGTGTTTCTCAATCCTGGTTTCTGCATACCTAAAAAAATAAAATAAATAAATAAATAAAAATAAAACAAGAAATGAAAAGAAAAGTTTCCATTTGCGGAGGGGTCGTAGTACTTTTAATATCAGCGCATAACAGGCTTCCCAAAAGTGGTAAATGCCAGCCCGTGTTGAGAAGTTCATTCTAGATCAATCTCGCCTATTTAGAGTTCACAGGTATTTTTCATATTAATTTTCCAAATTTAAAATAAATTTAATTGAACACATCTAATTGAAGAAGACAAACATATTCTACACCATGGTAATTTCTCAGCATTGTTTCAGCAAGTATTTACTACTGCGAATTTTTATGAGTCAGCATGACGTGTGCCTCTAAAACGCGCATTTACCTTGATTATGTGACCTAAAGGAGGTAGAGATGCTGAGTAAGTGAAGCCAGAATGTCTAGCATGAGATTAGAGAAGCACAGAAGCCTCTTCTGAGAGAAACGGGCACAGTAAGAGACGAAACACTTCATACGAACGTTCGCAGTAGGTCAAGGATAATGATTTATTCAAGTTCCCTAGAGAAATCGAAATACTTTTGTTCGAAACGCGAGACCAAGAACTATGAAAACGAGACTGAATAGTACACACACACACACACAAACACACACGCACGCACACACACAAGAGGTACTTTCATTTCATGCAAAGATTGAAGAATGCGAGAGGCACTTTTTTGACGAAGTGGGTGTGGAGGCTATAAAGATCAGACCTGTTATACACGACTTAAGCATCGCAATAGTTTCAGTCGCTTTCAATAAACTGACTTACCTGCTGTCATAGGGAAAGACATACAAGAAAGAAAAACAACATTAATCGTAGAAATATGGTTATAACACTGACGAGTCCAGTGCGGGAGGGGGTCATGCCTCCCTCCCCCGTGTTCGTTTGTTACCTACTTTTTTTTGGCAAAATTGCTTTAAAATTTATATTTGAATTATGTAATTATTTAAACAATCGTATAGTATAGTATAGTATTCTATTTACTGTACATACACAATACACAAATTAAATATGTTTATCCCCCCCCCCCCCGACCAATGATGGGCTGGATGCGCGCCTGGTAGGGGAGTGCGCGAGTGGGTGGGGGAAGGGGAGGGGAGAGAGGGCGGCACGTGCCTCTGCCTCACCTGCCACGCGCGCAGGCCCGGCCCGCTGCTTTGGGCGGCGGCGGGCGCTCGGGCAGGCCCGTCGCCCGCCCCCGCCGCTCATTGATCTCGGGCGCGCGGGCGGCGCTGCACGCGATCTCGCCGCCGAGAAGCCGCGAAGTGGGTCGCCCGCAGCCTCCGGCGCGCAGCCTTCACAACGCTCACGCCGCGCCGCGCCGCCCGGCGCGTTTTTGCGCGCGCGGACACCGCGGATTTCGTACCGTGAAAGGGCGTGTCAACATTACGCGAGGCGAGCTGGGCTTCTTGGAAAAGAGCACAGCACGAAAGGTTGTTCCTGAAGCCCGCAGGCTCATTTTTCTCTCCCTCTCGCTTGGTACCGGTTCACTGATCGATAGTCCTACTTCGTGAGCACTCACGCGCGCACACACCGTAGACGTTCACTTGTCTAGAGCACGGCTCTGTTCGGAAACACCCGTCTTTCGTCGCACAGTCGAGACCCGGTGAGAGAGCGTCTGCAGGACATGGAGAGCGCATGCAAACAGTTTATTCGCTTTATTTTGTTTTGAGCTGCGGACGCGAGACGGCGCGGCGCGGCGTGGCGATCGCGGTGCGCGTGGGGCGGTCTCGCCGACGTCGCCCTGCGGCGGTCCGCGCTCGACTGGCGGCGCGCGCGCTGCGGCCCCCCAGCGCCCCCTCCACCGCGCCCGCCGCGCCACTGCGCATGCGCGCCGCGCGCCGCCGCCGCCGCCGCCGGCTCGCGTTCGTTGAATCGGCTGATTTCGTTGAACACACAGCGGAGCGGCGCTGCACGGTGTGGCAACCGCCGACGACGGAGACGAAGCGAGGGCGAGAGAGAGCGAGGGGCCGACACGAGCGGCGGAGGCTTTCCCGGAATTCCAAACAAGTTTTCCATCAAGTAGTTCCTTGGAAAGGCCTTCCCTACCTACTCCCGCCCCCTCCCCCCCGCCGACGGGCGGCGCCGGGCGATGTCGTCTATTCCCGGGTGCTACGCGGCTGGCTAGACCCCGCCCCCTGCGCCCAAAAGCCCCGCGCGGAGGTCCTAATCTGGAGTTCCTAGAAGGCGCACTGCTTAGAGCTCCGGCTGTTGCTTCACCCGACCCCGATTCGCGACCGTCAGGGTCAGCAGCTGAAGCAGAAGATGCGATGCTGGGGATCCTCTGCTTAGGATGCACTCAGAGGACCCCTCAATGACTCGGCCCCCATTGTACAGTTGTTACTAAATTGCGTACGTTTTTTAGGTTTAATAGCCTCCGAAACCGTACATTTATTCATGATAGCAGAAATGGGACTCCATATAGAAGTATAAAACACGAAGAGAATGAGGAAGTAAAATATGAAGAGGAGGTTCCCGATGAATGCCGAATGCGCGCAGCCTCCTTCCGTAGCGCTCTCGGAGGGCAACTCTGGAAAGAGCGCAGCGTCGGCTCATTTAATAGAGGGTCACTGAGCAGTAATAGTCTAGTTCTTTCAACAATCTACTTTTCTGTGCTTTAATTTTTTAAAAGTTATACTAGAAGGCAAACTTATTTTTGTTTTAAGCAACACAGAGTAAACTCGTTTGCAGAATTTCTCTTACTTGGGGAGTACAAAGCAGAACAAAACCGACATTTCGCAAGTACGAAATGTACGTTTTGTTCTCCAGTAAACAACAGTAAATAAAATACATTCACTGTCACGACATCTGCGTGGACACTTCGGAATGCGGCATAACGTGTGCACAACTTCACTACTTCAGTAAAACCGAATAAACATTTTTGAATGAACCATTTTCTGAATGTTCTCTGCAAAATACCCACAAAAACAAATAAATGCAAACACAAACAGTTTCAAATTGCAATTGTTACTATTGAAACGACTTTGACGATTTGTAAGCAATATACATGGCATCAAGCGTAGAACATCTACCGATATACTTATGTGTATCGATAATTACGAATCATATCTACATCCTCTGGAAGAAAACATTTGGCTACTGATAAGCGTAATTAAAAAAAAAATTATTTAGTTAATTTAAAGCGCAAATGCTAGTGAATCAGCACAGACAATACATGATAACACTAGTAGATCAACACAAACAATAACTGATAATCTCTAGGGATTACGTTCTTTCATTCAGGAAAAATAAATACAATCGGTTCAGTAGAAACTCGGAACGAAGCTATGACAGAATACCGTCTTGCTTTAAATATATAGATGTATGTGTTTGGCATTTTGAATCGATTGTCCGACATTGCCGGCTAGTTGACGGCTGTCCCCCACACCTAGGCCTAGTTTAATTCCCTCGCCCTCGAGAGGCAAGCGGTGAACATGGCTTATTGCCTTCACCGCAACTAGCTAACCCCTGAGCATTTTCTTCGTTACTCAGCTGCAGAAACTGTGTCGATTTTCAAGGAAAGCTACAATTCTGTTTTTGCATTCACTGGGAATTGAACACCGGGATTACACACAGGATGCTAGTATGCTGCCCATGAGCATCGTAGAGATTATTTTTCTTAATTTATACTAATATTATTATATAATTTAGAATAATCGACATTGACAACTGCACTCCAACCTTCTACATGATCTAACTTTACGTTAAGAAACGCCTTGAAAAAAGTATTCTAGAAAAAATACCTAAGACAAGTAAATTGCTCATTGAAAGCCAAGATGTTGAGTATTTTCTGATTGAATCAAATAATTGCCCTCTTTCGATATTTTCTTTGTATGTTAAAACAATTAAATTACAATGCACTAAAACTAGGATGTAGTTTTTAGATGATATGTAAAAATAATGTTTACATTAGTCCCCGTCCTTGGAATAAGTACGGACTCCGATGATAATTGCAAGCTGACAAGCCGATTACAAGGCTTGCCTTCTGACTGATCATACATTCCATCTGGTTCCGCATCTACTTGTAATCTCTTCTCGGAACTCAAACAGGAACGCTTCATTACAAGAAAAATAATCACTTCATTTAGATTAACACGGAAAAAACTTATAAATGATATCGCCAACAAATTCCACGTTAAAATAGTTAACCTGTATCCACTAATAAACAAATACTCCTTAAAAAGAGAGAATGACTCCTTAAAGAGCTATCGCATTCAGATCACTAATTCGCCCGTCGCCCGTCCCTATACACATGTCCAGTATAGGGAGGCACGGCAAATATTCAACTAGAGAAGTTACAAATAATTCGAAAATCCTTAAGACGGTCTTCAAAGCCCCTTGGTTCATCCCACATTCACAAATTGAAAAAGAATGAAAAATATTGTTAGTATATTTAGTATTATATAAAGTATTGTTAGTAACTTAATAAGAGAAGCTTTTACATTATGTGTATTACTGTACTAACATTTAGAAGCCTCATATTATAGCCTTACACACACACACACACACACACACACACACACACACACACACACACACACACACACACACACACACACACACATATATATATATATATATATATATATATATATATATATATACATATTTATTATAGGCTTAATATGGAAATGGAAAAATAGGGAAGAGGGTGGGGTTTAACATGTGAGAGTTCTCGCACGGGTGCGCTAGTGCTTATAAAGGAAAGGTTTCGGTTAGAAGTGGCGAGAGGACAGAAGGAAGGAGAATGATAGAATTGAGAGGAAGAGAGAAGGGGGAGGGATATGACGAGAGAACATGATTAGTGGGCGTAGCCAAGTGCCAAGCTTTCCTTTTTCTTTATAGACATTGAAAAATTGGTGTACGCAATACACCATTTATCTTTGTCCACTACGACGAACATGACTTCTTACGTCAGTGAGCATTTGTTACGTCACCAATGAAATACATCTCTAAAGGTTCACATCACTAAAAATCTCTAAAAACAGTGTTGCTTACTGGGACGGGGGTAGTAACGTAAGCGTAGTAACGGTAGCGTAACCATCGACAAATTAACATTCATCGGCGGTACGACAAGAGATCATTGCGCCCCTCAGCTCAGATGGTGTGCGGTTCATATCTATTGCTCTAGTGATGAATAGTATACGTAAGAGCAGGCGAAATGTATGCACACGAACTCCACATTATTGCACAGTTTAAATCCCAAGTGAAATCGTTTTTGACGCAAAACTGTTTCTATACGATTAGAGACTATACTCTGCTTGATGCTGAGTATAGTCTCTAATCGTATAGAAATAGTATAAGTAAGCAAAGTAACATTAATTTTAACAGTGATATGTAATGTATTATTTACCATAGAACTGTATAATTCTAAACAACCTGTAACAAGTATTGTACAGCAGCTTCTGAGTCAATGACTCCCACCTCAATCCAGTTTTTCGTCCAGTTTCCCTGATTCTTTGAGCAAATGCTAAGACGGCCCTTTGTTTTGCTTCTGGACATAAATGTAACTTCATTATCTGGACATGTCGTCTAGAATTAATTGGGAAACATAGTTATTCAAATTATCGTTCTC
Source organism: Teleogryllus occipitalis (assembly GCA_011170035.1). NCBI lineage: Eukaryota > Metazoa > Arthropoda > Insecta > Orthoptera > Gryllidae > Teleogryllus > Teleogryllus occipitalis. Next base: position 106,194 of record BLKR01000514.1, read on the forward strand.
TACGTTGTCGCGGGGTAGTATTCGTAGTAGTATTCGTTCAAGAAGAACATGATGAGGATTAAGAGCGGAAATCTATGGTTGATTTACCTTTGAAACTATATTTTATTACATCGGAGTGAATATGTTGATAACAGTCCTTGTCAAAAACGCTCATTCCTTTCTGTATTCACAATTCAAGTAGTATATGGCTTAGGGTAGGATCAGAGAATTATGAAAACGTGCACACAATTCACTTCTCCCCGTAGCGTGACACACACAGTTTTTCACCGTTTTAAGTAAAATAAATAAACTACGACAGCTCAACGGCAACGCTATAGCTTCTCCAGCATTATTGACCTGGAGCTTGTGGGATTCAAAGGTGGTGATTGGTCGATACTTGCAAGAGAGCTGATTCAAATTCACCCACTATCTGAAGGATAATTCTAACGGTCGGCTGCTTTGATCCATAGTTTTCCATGGTGTCTCCTGTAGTCTAAAGCTCTGGCCACCGACCGCGCGTGATCTTTCCTTCCCCTTTCTTGCCCCTTCTCTCTCCTTACTCAACTACACATATACTACGCTACCGCATAAGTCGGGAGGTCCATCGGGAGCTGCGAGCGTGTCCCGGCAGGCGCGGTGCCCCGCGGGTGGGAGACACCTGTGAGGGAAACCCCGCTAGCCGACGGTAGGTCGGCGCCGGATCCCTCGTTCCAGCGGGAGAAGAACGTCTTAACAACAAAAAACATGCATTACAGTTATGTAACCAATATAAGGAGACGCGCTCGGAATCACTATTCACTCACTTCCCTAACGCACGAAAACGTTTAATTTTAATCCATGTATTATTACCAGAGTGTCAATTTGTTTTGTTGACTGTTTTTTAAAATTCATTTGTCAATATGAAATGTATTAATTTCATACTGAAAATGATGTAATGCTTCGGAGGAACAAACGGCGAATTTTCGACACAAAAACTCTTATTGCCGGGCCCTGATAACGAAAATGTGGATAAATCCAGTTGTTAAATATAGTAAAAGAATTCCTCAAACACGTGGTGTAGCCAGAATCCATGTTTGTTGGTCCTTGATACCAACAATTGTTGGGATCCATACAAAAAGTCGCACCGGAAAATCTAGATAGAATACAGATAAAAGCGGATAAGTTTACCTATAGAACTAACGCGATAAAAAAGGCATGGGAAGATCTAGAAATGAGAAGAACAAGGGCGAGGCTTTGCGCTCTTTATAAATCGTACGTAGGTCAACCAGCTTGGAAGGAAATTCAGGTTAGACTAGAAAAAACAAATTATTTCGGCCGAAGCAATCACACTCACAAAATTCGAACAAGGAAACAAAATTCAGATCTTGGGAAATTTTCCTTTTGTAACAGAACAATTAATTGTTCTGTCAAGATTGGAACAGTTTACCCGCAGCAATTTTCAAAGCTTTTCCTCTTCGAAGTTTTCGTTTTAGAAATTCGAATAGAAAATAGTTCGAAGTTTTAGAAATAAGTTAGAACAATATAATAGTAATAGACATTAAATGAGTAAGTGCTGTGAAGTGCGGTGAAGTGCGGTGAAGTGCTGTGAAGTGCTGGTCAGTGTAATTCAAAGCAAAAGCAATGTAGTGTAGTGTTGTGCAGTGCAGTGCAGTGTAGTGCAGTTAATTGTAGTGAACAAGATCAATGAATTTAAAAAAAATTAATTTAGCCAATATTATATAGCTTGTATTGAATTTTAGCATCACCGACATATAATTATTATATATCATGACAGAGTAGAAATATTTGTTATAATACTTAATATTAGTGATAGTATGATTATTGCTTGTTCGGCTTGTATGGTACTCCTTTATTATTATTATTATTATTATTATTATTATTGTTGTTGTTGTTGTTGAAATTATTGTTATTTAACTGCCACCGGGTCATACCCAATAGCAGTTCAAATAAAATGTAATATATGTATCAACTTGATTGATGACAAAACATCTGTCCGTCTGCCTGTCTGTGAACAATGCTAGCGGATAAACCGATCAGCCAATTTTCTCCGAAATTAATATTACCCATTCGATCTGGCTGATGTCATAGGCCCTTGAATTTGAAACATATATTCTAATTTTGGGGGGTACTTTACATAAAGCCCCTGGGACATCTTCAACATTAGAAAATCACTCCCAGTTTTTTTTATTTAATTTTGGTGTCTGTTGGGGTAATACAGCTTAACAGAATGATGCAGATTTCATTTTCGTTAAATACACGATTCTTCGAAAATTGCAAAATGTCAATTTTTCTGGGCGTATTTCTACAACTATATTATTAAAAATAGAGATTTTATTCATAATGAAATCCGTTCCTTAAAGTCAGATTTCGAAATAGGATCATGTACAATTTTTCGAAAATTTGAGTACTTTTCGTGTAACTTTTCGTAATACATGAAAAAGAAATATGCAGTTTTTCAATGTCGGGATCTACGATATGTATTTGTCTAAGGAAAAATCGCCGTTTTCGCTTAGCTTACACTATGTATACTATGTATAGCCTATACGCAGAATACGTAAGTAGTCTGCGAGAAAGTAAATCGAATACATTTTCTTTATTGTAGACCTACCTTGCTTACTATCTCTTTGTATGTCAAATTTGACCTGAATTATTGTTGTTTTATATTATCATTAATAATAATAATAATAATAATAATAATAATAATAATAATAATAATAATAATAATAATAATAATAATTGTGAGGAAACTTGAACTCTCAGGGCGTTTCCGTGATCTGCTTGATTCAAAATGCAGAAATAAAAATTGTCATGAAAATGTATTCAGATACAAATAATATTATAATAGCTAATAAATTATGAGATATATCTTCACGCTGGGCTCACAAGTATGAAAGTAACGCCAGAAAATTTGCCTTAATCGTTCGGGAGAAACCAGAAAAAACAAAGGAAGGGAGCAATATTTGTAATAAAATATACTATATTAATACTATCGATTATACTTTTACGAGAGTCAAAACAGTAAAAACGCCTGTGACGATAGTCTCTTTCTTTTTTCCCTCTGTCTATCTGTCTGTCTGTCTGTCTGTCTGTCTGTCTGTCTGTCTGTCTGTCTGTCTGTCTGTCTGTCTCTCTCTCTCTCTCTCTCTCTCTCTCTCTCTCTCTCTCTCTCCATCTCTCTCTTGCTTTTGCATACTTTTAATATGAGAATTTTATGTTGATTGGCGATTGACACTTGGTTCTCGAGGAGGCTACACCCTTGATGGATACGTAGGGCAAATTGCCTAGCTGTCGGGCATCGCCCTTTGCTTTTCAAGTTCATTCGAACTTCTAGTTTGACAAGGAAATATTAGCGACGAGTTCCAAACACAATCAGAAATTATCTCGATCATATCTACTTCAGCCACCTGTCGTTTTTGTTCAGAAGTTTTCAGAACAGTTCCTTTTTGTTCAGCTTTCTTTTAGCTGACTTCGGAAATCCAAGATTCCCTGTGAAAAATGCTCTTTCTCTCGCATTCTGTTGGCAAACTAATTTATAGTTCTTCTACAATAGTGTATTACTAAGTTTTTATTATTTTATGATTAATACCATTTTTGTTTCTTTTTCAAGGAACTAATTTTCCTACCGGGAATTGTGATTTGTTTCTGAGGGTTTGAGCAAAGTTTTGATGTCTTCGTTCGAAGTGATCATCAGGGAACGCTTGATCAGGGAACGTTGGTAATGACCAACGTCGTCCTCTCGCCGGGAAGGCATTTTTATAGTTTCTTGAGTACATTTCATTTTTGTTCTTCACCGGGTGTTTTCGAGAGTCGATCTAACGAGCTGATTGGATGTGATCACCAGCGCCTCTCACCCTCTCGCCGTAGATGGAAGCCCTCCGCCCCGGGCACTCTCGCCCCATCTGCCGCGCTGGGCGCGCACTCCATGCACCGCAAACAAGCGCCACTCAGCCAGCGGGCGCGGACGCCATCGGGGTCATTGTTTGCACAGCGGAGCGGCCGTGTGTGCCTCTCGCAGGGGAAAGGGCTTCGCGGAAAAGATGCTTAATGCGTTTTTGATGCGAAAGGGGTCAACGGATCCGCCCCGCCCCGCCCCCCGCACGCGAGACACAATTTCGACTTCTGCTGATTTGATTATTATTATTATTATTATTATTATTATTATTATTATTATTATTATTGATGTTATTTATTCCTGCTGATCCTAGTTGAATGATGCAGGCAGATGGTAAGTTTAAATAGATTTTGACCATGCAGGATCAATTTTAGGTAGATATAAGGAATTCAGACTTTTATAGTTTCTATATTTATTAGCAGCTCGAACGTTTCGCTCATTGAGCATGTGGCTTCTCAAGAGCAATACAGATAATGAAAAGAAAAAAGGTTGACAATAGCAGAAACAACACATTTTAACATAATAATATACACGGAATACAAACATATTAAAATCTCTACCTATAATTTGGTGCTTGCATCAGCGCGTAACATATTACATGTTGAGAAGTCTTTTAATACGTTGAGGGGTGGCGTCCAACTTGGTGGGTAAAGCAATTCATGTACCAGTTGTGGCATGCAGTACTTGACTAGATACGTTAAAGAATGGAAGGACAAAGATAGTAAATGCAGGTTGCCATGGAGTGAACAGTGGGATTGGCAAACGTAATGTGGTCCACTCTATTCCCTGTAATGACTGTCAACAAGTATACTACGTTGGGGAAACCAAGTAATATCTCAGCAAACAGGTTTACCAGCATACGTACGACATTAATAAAGATGCGGCATTATACAGCTCTTTAACTAAACACAGAACAGAGCTTAACCACTCCATTGGATTTGATAATGTCAAAACTTTACACCACGGAAAACAAACCTCAAAAAGACAAATTGCTGAAATGGGCATATTATTAAAGGATGCTGTGAACACCAAAAGTGTCATACAAAAACCTAATCAAATTTATAAGACGTAACTAATGAACAAACATCTTTAATTACGTTTACCAAATACATAATATATACTATTAATAATATTAATATTGTTATTCTACCCAACTAACAAAAGGAGACGGGCGATACACTTAATGTTTTTGTCATTGGTTACTTGACATGCGTTTTGAGCGTAGTATAATACGTTGAGGGGTGGAACAATCTGGATATTTACAAAAATTTCCGTTTCGTTCTGCACAGTGCAGATGCTGTATCTTATACAGTGTATATGACTACTGGTTAATGAATATGAAAAGAAAGCAAATGTAAGTAAATATGTAAATAATGTAAACTCTGAAATAATATTAGGAAATTATTTTAGTAATATTTGTTTAGAAAATTAATGGTTTAGACTAAATAAACATAGGGTCTATCGGGACTTTTATGATGTCATAAAATTAATTTTCCTGTATTCTTTTGTTTTATCACTCTCATTTCTTAAATATCTCTCTCGCCGTTAATACGCAAATTTCCTGGGACTTGTAAACACTACTACATTTGTGAGTTAAAGTGCTTCAAATGACTTAAAATAAAGTTTTTTTTTCTTTACGTTCCAAATCATTTCTTTCTTTACGTAGTTACAAGCAACAGAAAGCAAAATGGTATTTCATATTTGTACCTTTTTCTCTGTTATATTCTCGTAGACACCTACTTCCAAATTCCTAATGCTGATTGGACAAAAGATTGTGACTCCAAGAAATCTGTCTAGCAGCGACTCCTTGGAGTTGAGAGCTTTCAGTGAGTCGCCGAGCGTTTGTTAATGTTGTTCGAAGTTCCGCAGTTCTGAGATTTCACCGGGAGCGGTGGCTCAGGGCATCAGCTGATGTCACTGCAGTGCCTCTGAACGGAAGGTCCTAGAGCTACACTGCCCACAGTGACCGCATTTTATATTCTATATTAACTCTCCCGGGAGATGTAGCTCAGGGCATCAACTTATGTTACTGCAGTGCCTCTGTCCGAGAAGTCCTAGGGTAAAATTCCCGACGGTTGTAGACTTTTCGACGCTAGCTTTTCAGCTAGGTCGAATTTAGTCGCAGTGTGCAGGAGAGTTCTAGGTAGGCTGCTCTGATCGATAGTTTTCCGTGGTTTCCCCGATCAACACCACGTGAATGCCGTCGCAGTTCTCTAACAAACGGGCCACGGACCGCGCGCGATCCTCCCTTCCTCTTCCTTGTTCTATCCTCTCCCCTTACACACACACACTTACACCAACATGCAGTACACTACCACATATTCCGGATGACCAGCGGGGGAAGATTACCGCCATATCCCGATGGAAAATATGCACTACACGGACGTGAATAATGACCTCGGTAGTTGACGCGCTCGAATCACAATCAATCAATAGTTAGTGAGATTTCAGGCCTGGATGGGCGCCAAAGCACCGCTCAAATTTGCAGAGCAGTCACACGTCTGCCCCGAGCTGGTGGGTGGATTTAGTCAATTTAATTCATCGTTTAGCCCTATTTATACTAAAGAAGACAATTTGAAAGAAAATGCTGGATGTATTGGGAAATAAAGCGTGGGTATGTGGGTTGCGTGTCCCCTCTCCAGCCAACGACGCCCCTCCTTGACTGCTCGGCAGGGCCGTTTTAAGGCTAAATGTACCGAAAAATACATATAGGAAAAATCAATAGCAGCACTATCACAGGGAATTTACTAGACCGATAACGTCTGGAGAAATGGTCCGATTTTCGATTTGTAAACGGCATTGGACACCTTTTTAAAATAGATTTTACGCTACGAAGCCGTTTTTTCAAAAAAAGATTTCCAATTTTTTTTAAAATTTCTGAGTTCCGGGAAGAAATTAAAAAATGTGGGCTTATAGCGCGATGACGTGCTTCCCGAATCCAACGCCGTGCCAATCATGCAAATCGGATGAATAGGAGCGACGTAAAGTGAAATTTCGGAAAAAATACCTGACCTCCCTTCCCGCTCGACGCAGTTGCGTCACCCGACCCTTTTGGGGGCTCCCTCGACGCGGCCGAACGGCCAAACCCGGCGACCTGCGGCACGGGAGGAGGCCATGCTCTCAGGCAGGCAAGCCGGGCAGTCGGGTAGCCTGACTGAGGCGGATGGTATCTGAACATATTGACAACTAGAGTGAAAGCAACCCTGTATGTCTTCATGTAGCATTTGTCAGTGAGCGCAGATGACAATACAGTGTGAGGAATAATACGTAATAATATAGAACATATTTTAGCACGAACGAATAAATTAATTTTCCTCGGATAATTTGAAGTTAACTGATATAATTAAACATGTTCGATTTGTGTTCAAATACAAAATAATTATGTAGCGACGACGTCCTTGGGGCAATCACGATGTGAGGACTTTCAAAACATTACCAAAATTTAATTGACAAAGCTTACCTATTAATTTTATTTCATTTCATTTCATTAAAAGAATAGTATATAGTATACTGAAATGAACGTTGACAATATAAAATAGTCATGGTCAATATCTATCCATTTATTAAAATTGATGGTTATCAACAACAGAATACTGTATAATTAATAATTATAAAGCATAATTGTATCTCACAATTGCTAATTTCCTTTTGCTCTCCTCTGTGACCAAACTCAAGGTGTTTAGGCATATCTGACACCTGCGAAACTGTGTAATGAGTACACTGTCGAATCTGCCAAAATTTGCTTTCTCGCGCCTTGAGTGAGACTTATCAAACATACATAAAGGGCAGATGACAAGCATACTCGCTATGAGCGTCTCACAGAAAGGACGGGAGAACGATCGGTAATAGAAGGTAGTTTGTCCGGTTCAGGGTTGGGCAAATTACTTAAAATTTAATACTATTGAAATATTTTGCCCTAAAACTTTGTAAATCAGTATTTAAATACATACTCAAAAAACATTATTTTTTGATTCGAATAATACATACATTTAAAATACTTGAAATACTCAAAATGCAGTAAATATAATTGTATTGCATATTTTTTTTATTGGAACGGTATAGTGTTACTGTCAATTAAATAAATTAATTGACAGTCATGCAAATTTCTGAACAATAACTATATATATATTCAAGTATACAACAATATCAAAAATATCTCTAACTCAAATAAATGGAATTTTCTTAAAACGACTACTCTCTCAAACAAATCATCAGACAATAAACTCCTAGTTGGCGAATGTATAAAACGCGCAAAGGAGAAGTCATTGAACTGGCGCGGATGAACATCAACTTGTGTTACTAGAAAAAAAAAGTCGGATAATTGTTTGGATTTTTAAAGATTTAGAGTTATCACATAAAAATGAAGAGAAATCAAAATCTACAGCTTTTTTGATTCAATAAGGGGCATTCACTAGCAGAATCAAAGAAAAACAAACTATGTTTGTTATCTTCTTTTTCATTTGTATTTACAATAATAGAAGTATTTCTTTTTTTAATACATCTATTTTATGTATTTAAATATATCTGCAAAATACATGCCCAAAAAACTCAAAACGTTTTTTGAATACAAAAATACATATTTCAAATATAAATATTTAAATATTGCTCAACCCTGTCTATATACAATGTGCGATCAGCAATGTACTATTCTCAGTTCCCAGCTTGAGCGTAGTATTAATACGTATGCCACGAGTAAGTCCGGAAAAAATTGTAGAGTGAAATTGCAAAATATGAACATAAATATATAAGGAAAACGGTAAAAAACGAATATGTAAAATCAGATTTTCCTGCAATATGTAACATCAAATTTCATCACAAAACATTTAGTACAATTACACTGTGTAAGTATCCTTGCAATACAATTTTAAATAAAAGCTAGCGATGATACAACATCACGTACTTTCTGGCATTATTTCTAAATTTGCAATTTTCGAAAATTGATAGAGTTCAACGAAAATGGGAATTCTTTTAAGCGTCCCTGTAGTGGTTTTTGAGATTTTTTTAAATATATACATCAATTTCATTCCCAAATTACTCTCAAACAACGCGGTTTTGCAATAAACTGTACATGACCTTTGCAATCTTCGCAAATACGGCGGGTTGGGCGAAAATGAGACTAGCAACATATTTTACAGTCTTTAAACAAAAAAATTGGAGCTCGTTTTGAGAAAAAGATACAATTGTTTTAATTGCCTTTACTTTGTCCCAAATTGCACGAACAAAACTCATATTTTTCAACCATTGTACATGATCTTATTTCCAGATGTCAGAACAGATTTCAGTGAGGAAAAAAATATATCAATATTATAGTTGTAGGAAGACGCCCAAAAAATTGCACCTCAGCAATTTTCTAAAAATAAGGAATGTCAACAAACACCATAATTGCACATTTCTCTTGTGTTGTGTACGCTACCCGAGGACAAAATTTAATCAAATAATTTGGTGACGTTTTGAGAAATTTTGAAAATGGTTTTGAAACTTAATATAAAGTACCACCGAAAATCAAAATATCCGTTCGAAAAGGCTCAGGTTCTTTCAGGTAGATTGGGGAATAACAGTTTTGGAGAAAATCGGCAAAACGGTTTAGGCGTTAGCGTTGACCACAAACGGACAGACACGTTTTGGCGTCAGTCGATTTTTAGGTATCAAGAACCCATAAATTATGCATTCTCGCTACACCACGAGTTAGAAGAAGTAATTTATTATATAGCAACAGAATTTATCCACTTTTACGTTACCAGGGCCCGGCAATAAGAGTTTTCCGGTGCACGATTACATAACTTTCTCTTCATAGATTGAGAAGGGGATTGAGAAAAGGAAGAAAGTAAAATGTTAACAATTTTAAATTCTATTAATAAAATATTCATTAAATCGAATTTAAAAATAAATACTTTCTCTGCCTACTGTTTGTGTAAGAGAATTTATTTATCTCTGTCAGCAATTAAAACAATGGTACGCACGTAGAAAACTCAAGGACGAGCAGAAAAACTTTTTTTCTTCAATATCTTTACGTGAGACATTTCTGAATTAGTTTAAGACAAAATATGGTTATTGCTAAAAAATCACAACAAATTTAAAAGAGAACGTTTTTCAAAATTAATAATTTCAAGAAAATCGGCAGATTTGTAAAAAATTGTAGAATCAGCAAAATGTGTAAAATACATGACACTGTACAAAATATGTGACGAAAAATTTAGATATTCGTTAATATTTCCACAATTTGCCAAGATCACAAATGTAATCAGAACAGTACACAGAAACATATGTAATTACATTAGAATCCAGCCATTAGACTCTAGCCAAGAGATCGTCGGGCAGTGCCGCGAAAGAGAATGTTAACGTTCCTGAAGGTTTTCTGTTTTCTACATTTCTCTATAGAATTCTATTTATCTTATTTCAGTGTGTGATATGGCGTTGGATTCTGGAGACATCTGGCCTGCGCGCTATTTTACCACTTTTCCAAATTTGTCCGAAAGTACGAAAACAGTTTTAAAATTAGCTTCGGCGATTTTACTTGGGAAAACAGATTCATCAGGTGAAGTCTATCAAGGAGACAAACGCCGTTTTGAGATCAAAAATCGAGTCGCAGGATAAAAGAGCTCGTGCGTAATTTCGGCTCATTCTTTCTGGTAGTGGAATGATAACGGAAGATCATAGAAGTAAAATGTGTGTAAAATAAGATGTTAGGACATGGAATATTGGCGATATCTACACAATTTGTTCAATTTTGTTTTTGAAATCAGTTTCCAAATCGGATTTTTGATATTTGAAAATCGGAAAATCGGCAATTGATATTTTGAGTAGTGCCTCAAATAAATTTTTGATGGTATTCGAAGGAAGACGGAAATATTTGAACAACATATATACAGTTTTATACGACTATTACAGATGAAATGAGACCGTTTGGTTGTGTTACAGCATCACTAGTTTGATAAATGGAGAAAAATATATTGAGATTGAAAGGGACGAAAGCATAAACCGACTGCCCGGCTTGCCTGCCTGAGAGCATGGCTTCCTCCCGTGCCGCAAGTCGCCGGGTTTGGCCGTTCGGCCGCGTCGAGGGTCAGGTGACGCAACTGCTTCGAGCGGGAAGGGCGTCAGGTATTTTTTTCCGAAATTTCACTTTACGGCGCTCCTATTCATCCGATTTGCATGATTGACACGGCGTTGGATTCAGGAAGCACGTCATCGCGCTATAAGCACACATTTTTTAATTTCTTCCCGGAACTCTTAGAAATTAAAAAAAAATTGTTGGAAATCTTTTTTGAAAAAACGGCTTCGTAGCGTAAATTCTATTTTAAAAAGGCGTCCAATGTCGTTTACAGATTGACAATCGGACCATTTCGTCAGACGTTATCGGTCTAGTAAATTTTGGTGCTGCCACGTGGTGGCGACAAATTGAACTAGAGTCGGTACATTTAGCCTTAACAGCATTGGGGCCTAGGTTACTTTGGAGTCCCCCTATTCTTACTTTCACCGAAGTCCCACCTGATGCTGAAATATGATGCTGAAATATGCAGAAAATTTTATGAATTTACAGCGTATTTTGGAATTTTTTACAATTACTTTGAAAGCTTTTCTTATTGTTTAAATTTAAAATTATTCATATATATATACATATATATATATATATATATATGTATATATATATATATATATATATATATATATATATATATATATATATAATCCTTCCGTTATGTCAATTTTGTGCGTATATTTTAATTACGCATCACTTTTTAAACGGTTTTTTATTTTATCTTTTGAAAGATTGAATATTAATGTTTTAAAAATATGGATGACCCATGGAAATTGGGGGTCCGTGCGTTAACACGGTGCTGCTGGGAGGACTGTTTCCCCTCCCCGTTTCTCGTCCCGCACCTCGTTGGTGCTCTGCTCCTGCGCTGACGTCACGTATTAAAGTTTCACGAGACAAAGGTAGGGGCGCCGCGACTGCAAATCATCAATCTTGTTCGGCGCGGTGCGGGCGAGGGGGGAGTGGGGCGGCGCGGGACAGGGGCTGGCGGAGTCGGGGCGGGGCGGAGCGGAGCGGGTTGGAGCGAGGCAGCACGGGGTGGGGTGGGGCGGGGCTAGGCGGGGCGGACTGGATAGGGCGGGTGGCGCGGGGAGGGAAAGGGGTGGGACGGGGGGGGCGCGGGGCGAAGTGGGGGGCGAAGAGAGGCGGCGTGTGGCGGTGCTGAGCCGGGCGGGGCGGGGTAGAGCGGGTTGGTGCGGAGAGTGTTGGAAAGGGGGGACGGGAGGGGACGGGGCAGGGCCACAGTGCCCGTGAGAAGTTCCCAGAAGTAATTTAGCATCGCTTCGAAATATGCGCGGCGGGTTGGACAGGGCGAGGTGGGACGGGGTGGGAGGTGGTGTTGCGGAACGTCAGAGCGAGATTGTGAGGGAGGGGAATTGGCGAGAGAAGAGGATGAGGAGAGATTTACAGGGGAGAACACAAGATATACGATTGGCTAAATGTTGTTTCTACATAGACTCACACACACACACATCCATATTCGAAAGGTCCTGCAAGAATGACAATAAATCCGACGTGAGGAGCTCGCTTCGATCTAGACCTCCAAACGAATGTGGATCAAGACCTGTTGAAATAGCCTCGTTGAGAAATATAATCCGTGAATAATTAATAACGTACAAAGTCAAGCTGTTATATTTGTATGATTTATATAAAGTTTTGGAAGGTTTGTATGCAGCTATAACTGCTATCATTCTGTTGTTTAAAGGCACTTTGATTGCTATTGTGTCTAATCCGGGAGTGAGGGGAGGTAGGTTTGTATTTATGGAGTAGTTTCATGCATTAGTATTAATACGCCCCGCCGTTTTGGTTTTGTGTATCATATCTGATTACGTTGTATCCCGGTTTGCTGAAAGAAACATTTGGCTTTAAATGAGTTTGTTGTTTGCTGTATTTATTAATTTGTCGTTTAGAAAGTTTGTTAATTCTGCTTTTTTGTTGTTAATGCCATTGCCATTGCAATTAACTATTTTTATAATTTCATTATGGCGCAGTCTTGCCATTATAAATAATAAAAAATGATAGGAGTGACTTCGTTATTAATTATTGTTGGGATGATGGTGTTAATAATGTTTATTATCGTATTTGCCGGTGTGAAAGACCCACCAGTGTATATTTTTATTTTTTGAAAGGAACAGGAAAGATCTGTGAAAAGCCATGATCTTTTCTTTATATTCTGCTGGGAATCTTTGTGATATATTTTTTCCAGTAAGCATGGAAAGACCGTTCCTTTTCACAAATCTTCTACACCATGATGTTGACCGAACACAATTTTCAGCTTTCTTTCTTCTTGCAATACTTTTAGATTCTGTAATTATCAGTTTTGTAGAAATAAAAATTCCTGTTTGTCCGTGTACAAAAATTTGAATTTTGTAATGCAATATACTTAACATTCAAACAGTTAAAAAAAATTCCCTCCATTGTATAAGAGTTACAGAAGGGAAAAAAGTGCGTCTTATACAGCGACAAATACAGTATATTAAGGAGTTTATTAATGTGTATCAATGTATTAGTGTTGTTATTAGCGTGCGCATTGTGTTGTAGTGTTTTTTGCTTGAACTGATTACGTACTGTAGGGCTCAGTTGCGAAGGTGAAATGTGGGATTTTGTTGGTTGGTGTGACGTTTGGAAAATTTTGTGAGGATGGCCTTGGTGGTTAGGTATTATGAATACAGACTATTGAGTGATTGCAATTGTTTACGGTGTGAGGTATGTATCTTTGAGGCTTTTGACTCAAAATTTTAATTTTTAAGGCCCTAAAACTCTTCATTAATTTAACGATATAGATTCAAAAATACAGTCGAGTTTTCCAGGTTGCATTTGACCTGAATATTTAGATGCGTTTTTTTCAACAAATACTTCGTATTTTGTAAGTCACAGTTTCGTTTTTATTGCACTTGCAACTCGTCACGTCTACGTGAAATCTTCTTTCTTTAGAGGCCTCATTTATAATGATTGGTGGCTTGTGAGAGCCGCAAAAGGTGTGTACACTACTGAAAATAAATATGAGACGATTCTCCCATCTGCAACAAACATGATTCGACGATAATAGAATCGTCTAAATTGATTTTCAAGCTTGAAGTCTTTTCACGGGATTTCCAAATTCTATAGTCATCTATAATATCCAAAATATATACGTTTATCGAACGATAAGAAGAGCAACAATTTCGCTTAACAAGATGAAGCCAGCGCTCTCATCTTTGTGGCAGCATTGGTACTTCCACAGCCCCGTGGTAAGTCCACCGCCCCCTGCGATGTAGTCAGAGAAGCTCAGCCCTTATTTTGGTCGCGGAATATTCCGCAAAGCATACGCGAGCGGTCTTGGGGGCCATCCATAAATTACGTGAGGCCTTTGGGGGGAGGGGGTCAAGCGATTAACATCTAATCTTACGTGGGTGTGAGGGGGGGGGGTCTCGGCAAATAGCACGTAATGTTTTTTCGGTAAAAACAGTACTAAATTGCGAGAAAACTGAGATAATTTAAGTAAAACACGTTTCTATACTAAAATATGGCTAAATCGTGCACAATACTTTTCATCGTGGTTATGTGAATGCTAAAATAAGTAGCATGGTATACTGTAAATAAGCATTATTATCATTAATGAAATAAATCACATTATCTGGATTTTTACTGAAATTGTAAAGAAAAATTGCCGAACGTTTTTAGAAGTGCAATATACTCATTATAATTCAGTCACTCTATTTTCTAAATACTAGTTATATCTAATCTTAAATAAATAAAATTAAGCAAATTATATTTTTTAAATAAATCCCAATGCAATCAATCACAAATTAACGTATTTACATTAAAAATACGCATTTTGAAATATCTCACGTGAGATTAGAAGGGGGGAGGTGGTCAAGCCAAATCCCACAACATCTCACCAAGGGGGGGGGGAGTCGAAAAATCGCCAAAATCGCCACACGTAATTTACGGCCGGCCCCTTGGCGTTAAACGAGGTCACACGGATGCTACGGGTTCACTGGCTCCCGTTTCTATTTCTGGCTGCTTATTTTTACACGCTTCTACCAACCACTGTAGCGACTGAAGTGTCGTAACGGTCGATGGCTTTTTGTGAAGGCTTCTCTGACGAATTTATTGGCGCTATTCCGTCGTTACTAGGAATGGGCGATTTAATCGCGATTAGAAAAATAATCGATTATTTTATTCGATTAATCGAAAAATATAAATCGATTATTTTTACTCCAATTAATGAACACCTCGACTAATTTTTCAGATTTTTAGCTCGATTATTTCAATTTAAATATTGATTTTCAGGACTAGCAAAATATGAAAGTACATCTCTAGTTTTGAACTTTAGTAGCGGAATTCCTTGTCTGTTCATCTCTCTCCAACTGCAAAACAACATAACACACGTCATTAATTTCTTGTTAGTAAAGCTAATAAAATGAAAAATCACTATCTATGTTCTAATATTTTAGTGGTGGTATTATATTCAGAATGAAATAAGAGACAGAATTACCAGTTTTCCTAAAATTATCCTCAACCAAGTACATCGTTGGATTATAAATATTGGTGTAACTGTATCTAAATATTCTACGACCATTTACATTTTAAACTGAGTTACAGTTTAAAATGAAAATGTTTACTGGTTAATCTGATGAGTACGTTTGTGGAATGAATATTATTTAAATAAAGAATAAACAAATATTCATTAAATCGTGCCGGTCTTCTAATTACTTAATTAAATTACTTTACTAATTACTTAACTACTTAATTAAAACGCTAATAAACGATTTATTAATTTACAAATAAAAAATTAACGATTTTACGCATCTTACGCATTATTTAAACAAAAATTTACGCATTAGTAAAAAATTAATCGGTTTTATACGATTAACAGATTAATCCGGAACATTTAATCGATGAATATTAATCTAATCAAATAAATTGTAGATTAGATGTTAATCGATTATTATTTCATAAAATTCCATCCCTTGTCGTTACTCATTCAGAGACGTCTATGCGCCCTGATTCATATTTACGTTACATTGCTTTCGAAACTTGTTGTGTGTTATCAGTAGTTAAATCAAAGTGTTGTTGATTCCTGAGTTTCCATTATGCTAATTTCACTGTTGATTTACAAATGTTTTATCGCCTTTGAATGTTTGAAAACATGTTTTGTCAGCATATTTTATCCTTTTTACACAATTTAGGAATAAAAATATTTTTTATTAACAGATCTTTAAAATCTGAAGTTAGTAAATGTTATGATGTTGGGTCGTTGTGAATAAGAAAGTTCGCTAAAAGAACAATAATTTAATTTTGGAATAGAAAATAAAACTTGAAGAATTCTATCAAAACATAACACCATGAAAAACCTGACAATATGAGAACCCATCTTCAATTTCTCTGAAAAAAACTGCCTTTTTACTTTCTTGTCTACAACGTTCTTTCGTAGTAAAGAGAAAGCATTACATTGCTGCAGCGGAAATTGTCGATGATTCTCCAGAAAAAGCGTATTGTGAGACCTTCAAAAAGTGGATGAATGTTGTTCGTATGTGTAGTAAATTAATTCCTCGAAACCTGACCTGGCAATAAAAAGGCGGGAAGGTGTCCACGTGGTCGATGTGACTGTCGGCCATGAGGATGGGTCTAGCCTTCTTAAAGCAGGGGAGGAGAAAGTAGTGAAGTTCCAACCAGTCATTCGGCTGGCAGCCCAACTTCATGGAGTGCCCAACGCCAGAATCCTGTCAATGGTGGTTGGAACCTCTGGGGCTATGCCAAGATCCACAGTCGGTGCCCTCGAGACGTTGGGGATCATGTCTCGAGGCGACCTACTCTCACGTTAATTGCTCTCAGAAGCTCAATTAAGCTTTACACACAATTTGTAAATTACGATGGAGCAATTTAGCATTGATGGTAGTAAATGCACAAAAGGAACTTCTTGGTCCCTTGCGGAAGACTAGGGAACCTAGGGGAACTTAAAATGCCTTTGAAGAATTTCTTAGTTACCACGACTTTTAGTGGGAAGTACATGCCATTTGATGTAGCGTATAGAAAATTGTGTGGTATGTTACTTTGAGTTTTGGGGGCAATTTACACGAAGCCTCAATAATATTTTCAAAATTTTCTAAAAAAATACCTCCAGGTTTTTCTTTGTCTAAGGACGCTAATAAAAATTGTGCAGACCCCATTTTTGTTGAATTCTCTTTGTTTTTGAAAATTACAATTGAAATTTTTCAAGCAAAACTACAATTGAAGTTTTCCAATTTTAATTTTAGATAGAAACTTTTTTATGAGGAAATCGATTCTAAAAAATGGTCTCTAAATAAGATCATGTATATACTATTTGAAAAATGAGTGGTATTAGTGGAAATTTGCTTAAAGTAAATTTAATTTTAAAAAAATCTGAAAAACTCACATTTTTCTCCACGTTTTCCTTTAATGCCTCTTTTTCGAATAGAGTAACATACACTACTAAAAATGTCGTGGATGCGATTTCCGAAAACTACGCTGAATTTTCGAAAACTACAAAAGTTACAAATAATGCGAGAGAGCGTGTGCTGCTATAGTACCACTACTTTTATGTTGTTACGGAGTGGAATTACATTCATAAAGAACGCAGCAATGTCATCAATGAGGTGGCGATCGCAGGATCACGGGAGCTGTTGATCTCAGTGGACTGATTGATTAGACATTCCAGGCACATCAACTGCTCTCATTAGTTCCATAAGTGTGGTGCATGCTTTTATCGCTGGAGGTGACGGTGATCTTCCCCTGCTAGATGGCGAGCTCCGGCGCCGACCTACCAACGGCTAGCGGGGTTTCCCCACCCAGGTATCTCCCACCAGCGTGACACCGCCCCAGTCGGGACAAGCTCTAAGCTCCCGACCTGTCTCCCGGTATGTGTGGTAGTGTTGTGCATGTTAGTGTAAGTGTGTGAGTAAGGGATGAGGATGGGACAAGGAAGAGGAAGGAGACCGGGAGTGGTAGCTCAGTGAATCAACTGATGTCACTACAGCACCTCTGACCGGGAGGTCCTAGTTTCGAGTCCTGACGGCGGCAGGATTTTCATCAGTAGCTTTTCAGCTAAATCGAATTCAGTCGCTATCTGGAGGACAATTCTTGCAGCCGGCTGCTCTGATCGGTAGTTTACCATGGTATCTCCGATCAACACCAGGCGAATGCCGGAGCAGTACCCTAACAAACGAGCCACGGACCGCGCGCGATATTTTCTTCCTCTTCCTTGGCCTATCCTCTCCCATTACACACACACTTACTCTAACCTGCACTACACTATCACACTTGCCGGAAGACCGGTCGGGAGCTTAGAGCTTGTCTGGACTGGGGCGGTTCCCCGCTTGTGGGAGAGTCCTGGTTAGGAGGAAATCGCTAGCAGACGGTAGGCTGGCGCCGGATCTCGCCATACAGAGGGGGAAGATCACCGTCATATCCCGATGAAAGAACGTACACTACACTTACGGGACCAATGACCTAAGTTGACGCGCCCGGAATCACCAACCAAACCAAAGAGGAAGGAGAGATCGCGCGCGGTCCGCGGCCCTTTTGCTAGGGTTGTTGGAGAAACCTTTCAGAGTAGCCGGCCGCTCGAATTCTCCTCTAGGTCATTGAGGAATGAATTCGATGTTGCTGTCTATTATCCGAATAAAAGAAGAATGTGGTTGACAGTTCCCGGTAACATGGTGACGTCAGCTCCGTAACCTAGGCAACAGCGAATCAGAACTATCGCCATTTGCCCGATGTTGTCACGTTTGAACTGCCAAATGAATCGCGTATCCGGAGTGCTGCAGTTTATCGGCTGTGCGTCGACGTTTGGGAGTAATTGGCGAAGGATGAGAAAATGTAAGTTCCTTATTTATTTTCGTTCTTTTACGTGTTACGATTTTTCCCGATTTCTCTCAGCTGTTCGTCTTATTGTTCAAAGCACGTGGTAGAGCGCGCAGTACGCGGCAACGCCGCCCCCATCCACACCGAACTGTCAACCACATTCTTCTTTTATTCGGAGTATAGCTAGTATTGAAAATCCTGCTTCCGTAGGGACTCGAATCCTAGGACCTCCCGATCCCGGTGACGTCGGCTGATGTCCTGAGCTGTCTCTACGCCAGTTTGATCTCAAAAGAAAATGAGTCAAAATTTGCAATTTTCAAATATGCAATTTACTTACTTTACAAATTAATAATCGTTTTATTTCAAATTACCGAATCTTTAAATTATAAATAATGTTCCACAAAACGGCAACAGTGCTTCAAGTGTCAGATGATACATTCAACGAAGTATATAATGAACTCCATTGAAAGAAATTTGTACTGCGAAATTGCATATTATAACTAAAGCAACTAATACTTCTTTTTGAACTACTATAACTAGTCATGTACAATTTTTAACGAAATGTACACATAAATTGAATCCAGAAAGAGGACTTTTATACTTTTTAAAGCATGCGCTTTTAATTTCTTGAGCTAAATGCTGGGTCATGGGTGAGGTGTGTGAGCCAGAGGAATGTGCTAGAATGGAGAAATACTGTGCAGTGTTCTACACGACCACCAAGCCGTCGAATGCTATTCCTGGAATTTTGTTTTGTGGGATGAGGAAAGACTCAACAATGCAAATAGAATTATCTCCCCTCATTGAGTACTTCATTTGGCTGCGCAACAAACAAAGGAGACAATTTTCAGGGGCGGATTTGTCACAGAGATATGGGTGAAAAATATTGTTTTGACTAAAGACCAGATTTTCGTGCTGTAAAACTCTAAATCGTGCACAATAATACCAAAACATGCAAAAACATGCCATAAAAATATCAAAATTTTGCAAAACGGTGTTATGTAGTTTAAGAACACCAGTTAATCCACTGTTCAACTTATTTTACATTTTGGATGTGGAAATTTAAGATAAATAATATATTATGATTTTTGTGTTTTTATTATAATTAAGTTTAAACAAATTATACGTCATTTTAAATATTATTCACATACCGTATTAAATTAGCACAAAAATACAAAAAAGAAAACACAAAAATTGAAAAGTGAAAGAAATACCTTCATAAACCAAAAATAATTAAGTTATACACGACATGTTATAAATTGTTTTCGTAACTAATACCATGAAAAGTGCTGTGGTAGCTGGTAAATACACGACTCACGTAGAGAGGAATGAATTTATCGGCTTGCAGATCAGTTCGAGTGATATTTAGTGCGACTGTTTTACGAATTAAGACAATACATGATTCGAATGGATTATTAAAACCATACAAATTACGAAAAAGAGAAATATATTACTCAAAATTGCTGCCGGAATATGAAAATTTCATTAATCTCCGAATGATCACAGCTTCCTGGAATAACTTATGATCAAGTAAAACATGAAAAACAGTTCCATGCAGAAAACGACTTCAAATATGTTTCGATTTTATGGTAATAAAATTTTCAAGAAACAATTATAACAAAGCTTCTTCAAGGACATTTATTAAAAACATAATTATTAAAGCTGTAGGAAGTTGAGTTGTTCATGTCTTCGTATTCCATGGAAGTATTTGAAATGGAAGATGTACTACAAGCTGAATTAGCAGCGGGATTCTTTAATTTCGAATGGATTGAACACACGTGTTTACTCATTAAAGTAATTTTCTGGATAATTTTGGTTGTAACGTTCCACATAGTTTTGCTAACATATTCTTTTTTCTCATAATCTAATCTTGACATATTAATTGCCTAAAATATATGTAATTTCTTTATTTGCAGTTTGTATTTTCTTTCTTCAAAAAATTCGTGAAACTGCTTCCACACACATTTTCGGTTCCTTTTGTTTTTTTCGGCACTGAATCTTTAATACTAGATTATATTTCAGAGTTTTAAACATTACCAATACAACATATTTTATTATTATATCGATGCTCACAAGGTATTATGGACCTAAAACAATAACTATCTTTATCTTAAAAAGGTAAACAAAGTGATTACAGGGGAGTGCAAAAGGTAAAAAAAGTCGTAATCATATGGCGATAGATATCGGCGATTGGTTGAATTTGAATATATTCTCGCTTAGCATTGCCTACTTACGACACGGACAGACATGAGTGAAATTGTCATTATGATTTAACAATTAAGTGCATTTCCAAATTATTTTCTGAGACATTACTACATCTTCTAGGTAGTACGGTTCAGTATTAATCACTGAGCATGGTTTTACAAACCAAACAAGGAAATAATTGCTTCGTAAGTCCAGATCCACGCAGTTTACTTAGTCTCGTGGTAGCCGTCCATCAACTGAATATATATGATATATGATATATATATATGATCATATATATATATGATTTTGCTGCGTATGAAATTCCTTCGAGCTCACCAACTCCGGATGCGCCAGCGCGATGTGACGAGTCGGGGCCGTTTCGCCGGCCACGTGGCCATGGCGCTTGCCCCCGCCGCTTCTACTCGGCCGCCGGTGCAAATCCCACGCCGCAGTCGTGCTTCGCCGGGCACAGCGATGTCCACTCGCCGCCAGATCAGCAGTCGTCCTGATTTCCAGTTCTTCCAAATTCGTTTGATAAGCCCGCCGATGCTGTATCGCTATGTTCGTTTCACTCATGCTGCCTTTGCCGTACACGTGCTTATACACTCATCACTTTCCTCGCCTCACGCCGTTTAATCTTTACTGTACATCACTTAACTCGAGTTCAATTAACAGTCTTTCCTGTTTCTCATTGTCCTATGTTTCGATTTCTGCTCGATGTCATCGGATTTCTCTCAACTACTTTTCATCGCCGCCATCATTAGCTTTCCGCACACCGCCCGTTACTCTTCCTCTTCGACGCTACCTTCCGACTGCTGCCATCGTTCCCACGATCCTCTCCTCAACTGTCGAAGTCTCGTACTTCGCGTTCGTTTCGTCTCGCTTGCCGCGGGACACTCTTGCTCGGCCGAGTCCGCCCGGAACGGCCGTCTCTACCGCGCTGTTTAAACCATGCTGGCACCCGCGTCTATGTTCAGAAACGCGGTGCGTTTCAATATATATATATATATATATATATATATATATATATATATATATATATATATATATATATTGAAACGCGCCGCGTTTCTGCAAAAAGCTAAGTTTGAATAGTGCGGGCGCAGCAGTGAAAAGCCGACCGCGTTGTGAAGGAGGCTAGTGGAGGCGTGTTGTGTGACGGGAAAAGTGAGTTAGGAGAAGTGATAGAACGAGGTAAGAGAGTGAACGGGATGCTAAAGGTGTAATGTCGAACAGTGAAATACAGGAAAAGGAACTGGAAAGTGAGAAATCATAGCGGGGGAAGAAACATACGCACGTGAGGTTGATGTCGGCGACGGGGACTCGCCACGTGTTCAAGGAACTGTAATAACACCAACGGGCAAGAACTAACGAACTGTGTCGTGCATCAGTGCCTCAGTGGGAATCTGAGGTCAGTTAATAATTCGTTTGTGTATTCGGTGAATTGTGAATGTCTATCTGCTTCAAAAACACTATAATACTCGAAGTTGAAACAGTGATGGCGTCGCATGGCTCAAGGCTTCGAGCATAGAATATATAGAGGCGCCATAGTCGCTTCCTACCCTGCGGAAAGTTGAGGCAAACTTCCGATGACGTCACAGGTTGGCAGAAGACCGGTATCTACGTATGTTCGTCATTAAGAGACTATCTTTTTGTTCCAATTTTAAAAGAATTTGTGTACATAAGCTAATTATTTCTGCATCGTCGGTAAACAAGTGAAACCCAATAGTTTTCTTTTGATACTTTCAATAATTTTCAACGCGATATACCTTTTAAGAAACTAAAAATAAAGTTCATTGATGGATTTTTCGAGTACATTTTCACTGTTACTCGTCTCTGTTTGGAACAAGACAATAATTTATAATTTAGTACATCTAATTCCATGACTTAAGCGATTTTAGTAAAAAACAACAGGGTTTATCTCCCCCTTAGCAAAAGATACCGAGAAGAATTAAACTGAATGAATTTTAACTTGATTTATCTAAAAGTATAGGTTTTGGAGTTGCAAGTTCGACTTGCAGACCAATACTATTGTATTTGCATGAAGTCTCTTTTCTTCTAGATTTTCTCCAAGATTTTAACAATCCTCTCCCCCATAACTGAAAATATCTAGGACCGTATTGACAGCAATCTCCAGGTTCAGGCATATTTTACTTACTTGAAAGAATAGTTATGGATATTATATGGTATAAAAAAGGATTAAAACTTGTTTTTCTAAGGGTTGAGTATCTGAACATTTAGGTATTTATATATTAAAATTAAAGAAAATACTTGTCAGATGCTAATATTTTATTCTCAAAAAAACAACAACATGCATTCATTTCATTTTATTTTTCAATTTAACAGATAATTTGTTCAAATGATTATAAACGTACAGGTAAAAAATCATAACTCAAACTTTCAAACGAGCATCTCTTTGCTTTAAATCTTTTAGTTCCTTGTTTTTCTTCTTCATTACCATCTGCATGCGTTTAACACATTCTACACTCCTTGCACTCACATCTTCATCCTCCAAATCTCCTAAATATATCTTTCTTCTCCTCTTTGTTACAGAGTTTGGAACATTTTCACTTGAATCTCTGTCTTCTGTTGCCTCAGGTGGCAAGACTAACTTGATGATTCTATAACAAATGATTTCACAATAACACGTTAGAATAATTAATATACAAGAGGAAAAAGTTGAAGTTTAAAAAAGTACAAAATTAAATTGTGATTTGAACCTTCATGATGGCGAAGAGCGTTTAGGTTTTTCAAGTTTTTTTTAGTTTTTTAGGTGTCTTCAGATGGCTCGGAAAATCGAAAAGTGTAGGAACAACATCAGTTTTCAGAACTTTTCTACTGCTTCACCCGCTTTGTTCAAAACATTCATCGCTGAAATGTTTTGAGCATATTCTCGAATGTTTATTCGGTTTCCATTCATCTCTCCTGATTTTCGTGGTCCATTTCTTACTTAGAGAGATGTCTACTGGAAAACTGCAAGATTTTATTTCTTCAAAACGAACACGTGAAAACAGCTTCTACCTAACCCAAAGTAATATAACCACTAGTACTTACCGAAAAAATGATATATCTACTCCCTTTTGGTATCGATTCGTGCATTTATAAGCACAGCAAGAAACAACCATTTTCACTCACAACGCACAACACAAAATACAATTGAAAGGAAGTCGGGAAATCCAATATCCGAACACTGCAATCCAGCCGGCTGCGCTGTTTTTGCCAACCTGTGACGTCACGAAGCAGAGTCATGTTTGCTTCAAAATTTTCCGCCCAGGGCGCCTCTATGTATTCTATGCTCGAAGGCTCAAGGTCTTCGTCCCCTGCCCCCACCAAAATGGCCGACCGGCAGAAGGGATGCGGAACCGAAGGTAGCCGGTGGACATTACCTGCGGATTATCACCCGAGAAGACTAAAGCGGGTTATTGGCGGTAAAGGTATTGTGAGAAAAGGCCTCAGTTTATAGTTTTGGTACCAAAACAGGTTATAATACAGTTTGGGGATTAATGTAAGAAGCCCATTATGATACAACAAATTGGTTGTTTAATATCCAGCAACCCTTGTGTTTTTCCAATGTTTGCTTTGCATGAACCTTCAGGGACCCGTTCACGAATCAAGAGTACCTGCACCCCTTTAAACTAAATTTATTGGAACACACCTGGATTACCACGTACGTCACAATATATACATATATACATATATATATATATATATATATATATATATATACACATACATACGTACATACATGCACATACACTAGCAGAACCTGGCAGACGTTGTTCTCTCTGTCTCTTTCTGTGACTGACTCTGTCTGTGTGTGTCTCTCTCTCTGTCTCTGCCTCTCTCTGTACCTCTTATTCACAAATCGAGAAGCGCCGGACCAGAAAAAATGTAATAGAATGAACACGAAGATATCATCATGTAGATTACGGTGTGAGAAACGTTTGTTGAGGCATTGAATATCCAAATTTTAGTTTCTAACGCCTTAAAACGCTTAGTTTAGGAGTTACTTAACGATATAGATTAAAAAAATGCTACAGTGTTGCGGGTTGCATTTGATATGAATATTTTGTTTTGTTCTACAGCGACATCTAGTGGAGTGACAAAAAATGTAAATTTTCTGGGTGAAAAAACACGTAGTTATGCCTACTTTCATTGAGATCGGTCTCACGGTCTCGGATTTAACCGTTCTTATATACACCAACATCCATTTTGTAGATATAATAACGCTGTCCCTTATGTAAGGGACAGCGTTTTCACCAATTTCCATGCCATCAAAACTAAATCAGTAGATCAAATACAGCGAACGGCAAACTACATATTCTTTTAGAAAGTTGAGCTGTAAACAATTGCAGACACTGGATCAAAAATTATCTTTTTAAACTTTGATAAAGTTACTTCAGTGGCTCATGAGTGTTTTATAAAATGGGCTGTAGCTCGTGATAAAGATACAAACAGGAGGAGAATCTGTTTATTTCTTACGTAATACTTAAAATGTATTTGATTTTTCGTTTCAAATGTGATAATGGTATCAATTTAAGCGACCCATATTAATCTTCATGTCAAAAGACGAGACTCAATATTGCACCTACATTCAATTCCGAAACGAATGAGATACACAATTATCAGAGTTAGTAGACAAATAATTATGAATACATTTTTTGACTGTGTGTTTTTGCAAATAAAAACAAATCCCTCAACGACCATTCCTGAGTAATTAGTTTCCATTGAAACAGCTCCATGGACTATGTCCCAACTGTTCGGATACGTCCTTCTGAATGTGTATAAAAATAAGAGAATTTGAAACAATCCAGGTCATTAATTTTCATCGGGTACATTTACCGACCGTTTTATACAGCCGCATAGGAAAATGCACGTTTCGATTCGTCAATTAATGTTGATTGCGGTGTTTCATGTTTGCTGGAACTGCACCATTGCCCATTTGCCAATGTGGGGATCGTTCACTGAAGCCAACTGGCCAAAAACCTGGCCATAATTAGAAGCTATGATTAAAATTCTACGAAAATGTATACATTATGGTTTGGGGAGTCGCTGATTACAAATTTGATGTCAAAATTGGAAAATTCAAAATGGCGGATCAAAAATTTAAAAATAAAGTAGATTCTTGTGAACTGTGTATTTAAATATTTTAGGATTTGCTGACTATGAATTTGATGTCAAAATTAAAATGACGGATCCAATAGTTAAAAATTGAAGGGATTCGCGTGAAATTGTATTTAAGGATTTTCAGAGTTGCAGATTAGAATACGAATTTAATGACAAAATTTAAAAATTCAAAATAATATTTAATTGTCTTTATTACGTAATAAAATAGTAAACCCTATATAATTAATGTCATATATGGACGCATATAATTCATTATTTGTCACTCTGTAATGACTGTCTATTGTGTATTTTTCAACGTCAGATATAGCCATCAAAGGTAAACTGCTATGATTCGACATGCAGCCCCATTCGACATGCAGCCGGGCCGTGTGACACGCCATATCGAGATAGGTCAGTTACGCACTCTGGTAGTTAAAGAGTGATAAAACAAAAAGGGGAAAATGTGTGTAGCTGCAATTTGGCATACTGATAGAGACGTGGCTTTCAGACAAGCTAAATTTCAGGGCGGTATAAAAGTAATAGACCTCAAATGTAAAAAACGAGATATGTGGAAACGGTTACAACAGACACGCCTTACTCGTCAAAATATATATAAACGTAAACTAATTAGATATTCAATTTACCTCCAGATGTATTATCCATTTGACAATACAGAAAAAGCCGAGCAAAAAAAAAATATCATTTTTACTGACGGAAACTTGCTTCACAATCTCGCGTAGTTTTCGACGTTCAGATACCGCCAATTTCACCGTCAAATAAGAGAAAGAAATAGGGTTGAAATTTCTCTATCGCGTTGGATTATGATGAATCAAGAGCATATATACATGATTTGATGGGACTAACCTCTAAGCGCGAAGTTCGATTTTTTAAATTATAGTCAGGTTTTTGGTCAGGAACCAGTGTAGATCGGTCCGTTTCACGAATGCCCAGAAATTACTTTGCAATAATGCCCTTAAAATAGAGCCGTGCGCCTTACCAGCGGTTCCAGGAACCACTCTCTCTGATGCCGCGAATGAACAGGGCCTTCTGGAAGGTCTAGGTTCAGCCCCGTGACGGAGCGAGCTCGTTCGAAGATCTCATGGGTGTGCCGCAACTTTCGCATTAAGGTGCTTTTAAAAGCACTTTCCCTATCGCGGAGCAGCGAACTTTCTGGGAAATATTAACGCTAATAGCCCCTGTGTCTGGAGGCTCTTTATGGTCCCTGACCACGTGAGGTCTTTACAAGGAACTCGCAGCTATTTTATTCAAATATGCCGTGGCTAGACCATGTAAATCACCGTCAAGGCTTCCGTCTGGCAATAGCCGCGTTGGCCCGAGGTCGAGCGACTTTGGGTGAGTGAGATGAGCGAGAGGGAGTGGGCGTGATTGAGGGAGATTTTACTTTCATTTAAGTAGTTTTTGGGGGCACCACCGTGTTCGATTCAGCGAACATACCAACTTCGTTTGATATAAAGTCATGGATTTGGGCTTAACTACGAGTTGGAGGATTTTTTTTATAAATTTGGCAACAGGATATACTTTTTCATTACCAGAACCCGGTTATAAGAGTTTTTCTGGCGAAAATTCGCCGTTTTCCAGAGCACGATTACATAACTTCCCTTCTTACAAAGAATTCGTGAGGCGTAATAAATTAACTTAAAACTAGAACGAAGGACACCGTCATTTTGATGGCTACAACATATTCAACTAATGGTACCTTTATTGAAGGGTCATTGTGCTTACTTTATTTAGGTAATTGGGGGAGAGGGAACGAAAGTGAAAGAAAAAAAAAAAAGTAGTGAGGGGTGAATGTGTATAAAGGTGAGCGAGCTAGCGACCGAGTGAGTGATTGAATGTGATCAGGTCCCGATTAATACAATAATACAATAAGCATAGCAAAACTACGTGATCCCCTGATCAAATTGAAATACGTAAATAATCAAACCAATTATGAAAATATGAATATGAACTATGACCTTTGCACTTTAAAAAACAACATTCAATTGATTAATACAATAGAAACATAAAAGTGTAATTTAAAATATTTTTTGATTATATTTTTGTAACATGATATTTCAAAATGCCCAATCTGCATTTTTCGATTCTGAGTTACATTTATTATTTTTTAACTTACATAAATTACTGAAATTAATATTTCCTTTTCTTTCATTCATTAATTTACACCTTATTTTACAAGACTGGGCTCAGGCTTGCTCTTCCGCCTGCCCATAACGCCCTTTGGCCATCCAGCAAGGAAATCATGTGAGCGATGAAACAGGCGATTGGAATTTAGTCCAGAATCTTGTTTTAGGCTTGAGGATCTTTCAGATGCAGGATGATGATCTTTCAAAATCTACAACATGGGAAAGCCGGCTTTACTTCCACTCTGAAGGAAGGCGTAGGAAGGAATGTTTCTCCCTTAAAAATTCACGGCTTCAATCGGGTTTGTACGTGCGAACGTGGTTACAACAATCCGACACGCACCGGGAGCGGTGGCTTAGTGCATCTTCTGATGTCACTGCAGCGCCTCTGACGGTGAAGTCCTAGGTTCGAGCCCCGTCGGTGGCAGGACTTTCGACACTAGCTTTTCAGCTAAGTCGAATTCAGTCGCTGTCTGGAGGAGAATTCTAGCGGCTGGCTGCTCTGATCGGTAGTTTTCCGTGGTTTCTCCCATCAACACCAGGCGAATGTCGGAGCAGTACCCTAACAAACGGGCCACGAACCGCGCGCGATCTTTCCTTCCTCTTCCTTGCCATATCCTCACCCCTTACACACACATACTAACATGCACTACACAACCACACGTGACGGGAGATCGGTCGGGGACTTTGAGCTTGTCCCGGCTGGGGTGGTGCCCTGCTGGTGGGAGATACCTGATCGGGGAAAACCCCGTTAGCCGACGGCAAGTCGGCTCCAGGGATGGCCATCTAGCGAGGGAAGACCACCGCCACATCTAGAGCAAAAACATGCACTACACTTACGGGACTAATGACCATAGTTGACGCGCCCGGAATCGCCAACATCCAATAAACCGCTTCCTGTCGCATTCCTTCTCTGTAGGTGGGGCCGTGCCGCCGCCTTCCGAAGTGCTTTTGCTGTGGGCGTCGCCGTCGCCAATAACGGAGCGCATCGATCGCCAACTCCTTGCCAGGCGCCCGGAAGCTCCCAGCCTTCTTTCCATCGCCCCGCCCCTCCCCCGCCGCCTTCGCCCCCTCCTTCCACCGCCCCTTCGTTGCGCCCTCGCCTCGCTCCGTGTGATGGAACCTGCATTAAGGGCGCGGCGGGCTTCCGGGAATTCCAATCGACAGAAATCGAACGATATTGGCGAAGCGGAGCAGGGAGGGGCTTTTAATCGCTGGATTGGTGCGTCTGCAGTTCCTTGTGAGCTATTTCGCCTTTTCAAGGCATGCTGAATATTGACAGTTGCAACCAATTTGAACCCGGAAAAACTGGATACTTAATATTTTCAAGACATGTGCGTGGTTTTATGTAAATGTAATTGGATGGTTATAATAGAACTGAAAATTTTACGATGAGATGTTTGTTTTATTATTAAATAATGAAGGTGGTTTGTTTTCACAAGACAAATAATTTTAATTGTGTCATTTTTAAGAATGTGAATTGTCTAAAATGACTAAGAGTGACTAAAGAAGTTTTTACTGATAAATACGGAGATACTATAATCATTTTGTAAAAAATACTGTAGTACAGAGACTTTAAATGTTGGTATTCATCTAAAATCCCGTTATCATCTCAAGAATTAAAAAAGAAGATAAAACGTTTATTGAGGACAGTGTCAATGAAACAACTATTTAAAAATCAGCATGAAATGGATATTCTCATACATTATCATGACTGATTCTAAGTTCAGTTGTACTTCGTTCCTTCTTCCCACTTCACTTCCCTTATCCCCGTTTCCTACTTCCTAAAGAATGAACTTTTTCTATTGTTGACGTGCTTTTCTTAATATTGGTTTGTGAGTTGTGAGAGACTAACATCACAATATTTGCGTTATACATGAAATGCGTCCCTTTGCTTTGTTGAACATTTTCTGAGGAGAAGCACAGTTCTGTTAAATGTTAGCGTGTAGTCCAACAGACAACGCGAGATTCATTCTTAGTCCATCAAAGCTTTGTGTACATTATGTATATTTTTCGGGGTCGGGAGGAACATGAGGTCCCGCCAGGATTTTCCATTCGTCCCAGCGAGAACCTAAAGCTGCGAGAGCCGTCTAGAGCTGTTTTAAAGGAGATAGCGCATTGCTTTAGCTACCAATTTATTCTTATCTTAGAGAGACAAAAATGAAATACTGTTTCTCTCTAATCAAAGAGTATAACGTGTGATATGTTATTACCTGTGAAACGTACTTGATAACTGTCTATTGTCTGTCTGTATAACAGTCTTGTTTAATTAGTTCACCTACCTACATGGGCACGCTATTTGAAATGAATCTTAATACTTCAGTATTATGCGACTTAAAAAGATTCTGAGAAATATCTCTAAACTATATTTAACTTAATCCGTTCCACATTGGGAACGCCATTTGTAATGAATCTTATAACTTCTACCTGATATATTATTTATTTACTTAATCTGATATTTCCATATAATTGACCTTTTCTATCATTGTTAATATTTATATTCATGTAACTATGTTGCCCTAATCTGCTCACATCCTTTTGTGGTAATCAAATATTTCATTAGCATCAGCTTTAAGATTTCCTTACTCGTGGACATGAAAATACGATGTACTATATCTTACTTGTCGCATGCAGACGGGCTGTCTGTACAGACCAGTGATTTGGAAGTTCTGATAGTTTAATTCTTTAGTTGATGGTAATTGACTCTACATTATCCCCTTTTGTTTCAAATATTAAAAAAAATATAGATTCATGAATTAAAGAGTAACAATTCTTAATGAGATATTATACGACTATAGCTTTAATCATTTTCTTTCCTGAACAATCAATTTAAATGTTCGTGGCTTACGTAAAACCTTCGCGCGCAATCGAAGACAACTCAATTGAATTCCGGATGAAGAATTTCCAATGTTCAACACGGCTTTTCTTTCCGTCGCCGCGTCGATGTAGGATATGCTGTCGCCCTGCTTAAGGTGATGTAACTCGATGTCAAGACCTAATAAAATTGCCAACAGCAAGTTTGCCAATATATTCGTGGTTCGTCGAATAACTATTAAATTTTTTACACGTACACAAAACTTCCTTGTACTACGGCTCGGCAGGGCCCCTCGTTACAACTTTCTAATATTAAGAAAAAAATTGTTCAGTGAATCAAAAACGGCTTCTTCCATGTTCTAATAGCGTCGCCGGTAAGTCGGTTTTGCAATTCAATTGACAATTAAACTGACATCTACATTATTGAAATTAATATTAATACATTTCTGAAAATAACGATTATAACTTTCATTCTAGTCCTCTTCCCTCCTGTTTTCCAAGTTTGTCTTAACTAAAACTTTCACTATTACCCATCATGCGTCACATCTAATAGGAATGCCAAGTCCCGATGTTGACGTCAGCAGTCAAAAGAGAACGAACTCACCTTTTAAAGCCTTACCGCTTATATATATATATATATATATATATATATATATATATATATATATATATATATTAATTTAATAATGTCGAAGAAGTGTAATAAATCGTTCTAAATAGTAATTTTCATTGAAAAAATTGGAGCCGTTTTTATGAAAACGGCGTTTAAGCGTTACTGTAAATGCGAAATGTTAAGCTCTTTTTCACAGCAACTTGTTGAGTTTTCGAAAAAACTTCATTTAAAGTCATTTGAGGTACTCCCAAATGCAGTAGTGCAATGCAATAGTGCAAATCGTTGGAAATTTTAAAAATACATTTGTGAGATATTAAAAAAAATACATTTGTGTAATTTTTGAAAAAAAAAAGAATATACCAAAATGAATTTTATGTCATATTAAACAGTGCAATTAGCACTACACGTTCAAAAAATTGAAGGAAGAATTTGGAACCATTTTTAAGAAAATTGCGTTAGAGCGTTTCTGAAATTGCGAAATTTGAGTTCATTTTAACAGAAAGCTATTGAGTTTAGGAGAAAAATATGTACTCGTACATGGATTAAAGCATATGCACTCGTACATACAATAAAGTGAACAAATTGTCACTAATGTAAATATTAATGACGCGAAAGACAAGTCAACAAAATTAAATTTTGTATTTTTTTGAAGAAACAAAGGAATAGAGGAATGTGGCGTTTGTGCGAAGAGTGCATTTAGCACTACCCTAACAAAAGTTTAAAGAAAAAATTGGAGCGGTTTTTGAGAAAATCTTGTTTATGAAATTCACACTTCAACTTCTATCAACTGATTAATGTGGACTGTTGCCGCTAGAGCGCACTGACATCTGAAAACATCTATTTGTCTGCCTCATATGGCAAGGGGCTTTCCTACCCTTTCCCTTATGTCACCATACTGTTTGGAAAGTTCGTCCTCTCCGGGCTTCTTTATTTACTCCTCGACCTGACAATCTGAAGGCATTGACTTCGCTCCCTCTGGATGCACATAACAATAAATATCAACAAACTATTTAATAAATATCGTGTTGCCTTTTTATTTTAAAAACATGGGGAGGGTCTCAGGCTCGTCGCACCTGTTTGCTAAGTGTAGAAAACAAGCTGTCAATGTACTTATGAGTAAGTTTTATCTATTTTTTTAAAGATTTTAATAAGGATGGCTTCAGTACCGAAATCATTTTCAAGTTAGTAAGTAATCACTTTTACATAGATCGTCATTTCAAGTCATTATCTTTTTTATAACATTAACGGTGTGATCTGTCAGACAAACATACATAATTATTCACAAAAAAAAAACAAAAACAAACAAAACAAACAAAAGAACAAAACAAAAACAACACTAACAACCCTGTGCCAATTTGGAAAACATCCCAAGGATGTGTCTTGGATGAAATATTTGAGATAAGAAAAAGGCACTGGAAATAAAGCTGACTAATGTATTTAATTGAATTACCAATTTCGAAATTTTAATTCCTTTTACTGGTTTTACAATTTTTATTTGCCAACAAAAGGAAAAGACGAGGTAACTTGATCGAAATAGTTTTGTTATTAGCAGGATGCATTTCATAATGTTATATACAGTAGTGGAAATTATTCGATTGTCTGTGTCGGAGACTCATGACAAATTTTAGTGAAAACATGGATTCTGCGCGTGGAAATAACAAATGATCATGGATAATCCATAAATTGGTATGAAATTTATATATCTGTAATACCGGGAGCGGTAGCTCAGTACATCAGCTGATGTCAGTGCAGCGCCTCTGACCAGGAAGTCTTAAGTTCGAGTCCTGACGGTGGCAGGATTTTCGACACTAGCTTTTCAGCTAGGTCGAATTCAGTCGCTGTCTGGAAAAGAATTCTAGCAGCCAGCTGCTCTGATCGGTAGTTTGCAAAAAATTGGAGTCGTTTTTGAACGAAATGGTGTTTGAGCGTTTCTCAAAATACGGAAAGGTGTGCTCATTTTCACAGAAAACTCTAAACGTTTGAATTCTCTGTTAAAATGACTCTTCTGACGCCGCTAATGTAATTATTAACGACCTGAGAGAGTAGTCAAATATATTGTGTTTTTGTAATTTTCGAAAAAAACAAAAGTAAGGAGCAAAATTACGTTAATGTCATCATGGAGTTTATTTAACACTGTCCCTAGCAAACGTGTAAAGCATACGTTTGGAGCCGTTTTTGAGAAATTATTGTTTTTAATATTTTTTAATAATGCTCATTTTTCAAACAATATTGAGCTAAAACAACTAAAATTTTGAAAAAAATGACCTTAATGAAAAACCTAATTCTGGAAAACCAATTTCATTTGTAGGAACCATTTCTATCTTCAATTTTGTAGTTGCAGAAAAACGCCGAAACAATTTGCAACGACCACCAAAATTTAAAGAATGTTTTTCAAAATAGCAAATCTTCAAGACGAGCCAGATCAATAGGGGCTTCTACATTTTGAAAAAAATCGTACTTATAGTTAGGCGCTAGACGGACGATCGGCTCATAGACGGACGGTCGGTCGATCGGATGGACGGAGGGGCAGACGGACGTACCAAAACGACGCACAGAAAGAAAGAAAAAACACTTAAAAGAAAATAAACAACACTTTTTGGGTATTAGGGGACCCCCAAAACGTGTATTTCTGTTGAAATCTCGAAATCGATTTTCCGGAGCATTACATAATTTTCTCAATACTAAAATATATTACTAGGTAATACGTATGTATAAGAGAAAGTAAGAAGCCATGACTATATAAACATATTGATTAAGGTGGTTAGAGCGAGATATTCCCTAGTAGATAGAGCGTCTATTTTACATTCAACAATAATTATTTGTGAGACATGTGGGTATTGTGAAACATGTATAAACAAACTAGGGATTCCTATTAAGAGTTTTATTTAGTTATACGAATTAATTGTATTATATAGATAGAAAATAAAAATATTTCAATATTATATAAAGACCTATCGTTGACTAGTTTCTTAACTAGTAACAACAGATCGCGTAGCCAAAGAATGAAAAATTGAGGCATAAGATCGAATATAAAAAAGCACTATTTCACCATTAGCAAGATCAAAATTATAAAAAGTAACATTATAGACATATATCTACATATTTTTTACAGAGATCACTAATAATTGCCGAAATCTCCTCATCTTGAATATCGCGAAATGTCTTTGGTAAATTAGGCAACGCCGTAATGTCTGTGATATTGGTATACCTGCGCAGGGCTCATGCTGCTTCAAATTGTCCTTGTTTTCATTCACTTTGAATACCATTTCCAGATATACTCTTTGACTATTTCTGTACTGTTTGGTGCCTAGTCGACACGCGGTAAACATGTCTGAACTCATTGGGAGTGCAATTGGTTTGAGAAAATAGAGCTACAGAGAAAAAGGGATTTCTGTTAAAATACTAATACTATTGAATTTATAATTCCTCTTACTATTTCAATCAATTTACCCTTGGTTGGTTTTATATACAGTGGGTCTTGAAGCATAATACTGTGTTGGGCACTCCAGAAAAAAAACTTTAACTAAATATCACTAATTATGATAAGATAAATCCATGTACAAACACAAATGTTAATTAACAAATAGCTTAAAAATTGAAAGTTCCATTGTCAATTTCTCATTTATAAATGCATGTTTCGTTTCTTATTGTTTCATTCAATTTATTTTTAAATTCAAATATTATGGTTCAATAAAATATTTGATTGATTATTATTCAGATAAAAACATTTCTTGAAGTTTTTAAGAATATTTATTTTCAAAAATGCAGGCACAGGGAAAGGAGTCCCAAGCTTTCATATTTTGCTAGTAGGGAAATCCAGCTCTACATTTATACCTTGCATGGTTGAAATTAATACCAGCAATTTCTAATACCTTTGTGAATTGAATTCTCACCCCAGTAGTTCTACTGATTGAGGTGCTGACATATGCAAAAGTTTGTTGCTTCGAGTCCAGTATCCACTGTGTATCTCATATAATGAAAAAGAGAATATGAATTATTTTCAAATAATTAATCATTGTTCAGGAGCTAAAATGAAAAAAGCTGTTATAGAGCTCAAACTGAAATAATGCTATAATAAAAGTATAAATATTTCTATAAACTCTCAAAATTACCCATTTGCTCATAAAGTTGAATCACAGTGAATCATCATCATAAACTGCAGGCCCTTTCCTGTTTCCCAGTAGAACAGAAAGCTTACACCTCCAGGTGTACTTGATCAAAGTGATTTATTTATTTATTGCAGACTGTATAAATACAAATAATATAAATATAAAATATACATTATTCCGCTGAGGACTTAATCCTGTGCGCGGGCCTGTCTATTATTCATACTTTTTCACAGCATACAAGATTGTTTATATAGCTCATATAATATAAAAGAAAAGACGTGATCATTTGGAATATTAACTGAATTGAGATTTTCATTCAGAACGCACAAATGCTTTTATCCATCAGATTTAAATATTTGATTATATACAAAGGAAATGTTTTCCAGGAGTGAGGATCTTTTAATTGGGCCCAGAAGACCTAGAGGAATGTAAGAACTCTTGTCGGAGACTTGTCACTCGATTTGAATGAAGCGCGCTACGCGCACAGTGTTGCCGAGTTGGGCGTTACCGGCCCGTCCCTGTAGAAAGCGCGCGAATGTCTCTCTTTGGAGTGATTTAGGCTTACAATTTTGCGTATTTCTCCTAATTGAGACGGTAGATGTCCTTCAAATTGCGCATGTTGATTCTTCGAGATGCTAGCTACCTAAGGAAGAGTTTTTTAAAACATTTTCAACAGCTAGTTTTCCCACAATTTTAAAATTTCTGGTCGGCTCAGTCGGGTCGCCATAAGAGCCCATGTTAAAACGACAAACTTTACGGTCTCATTTCTCAAAAACTAGACGGTGAAACAGTTTCAAATTTTATCAGAACATAGACGAACCTCTCATCTTTCGATTAGTACAATAAAAAAGGCATGTTAAACATAACACGTATCTCGCTTTAACCACCTTAATTGCGTCGATAATAATATGTGTTACTTGTTTTGTTTGTGAAACTCTAAGATTATCATTCGCAAATACAGAAGTTCTCTTAACATTCCTAAAAACGAAAGTATAATTCAAATTCACAGAAGTGCACTTTCTTAAATATTACAGGCGTCATTGTATTTGATTGAACTGGTTGACAAAAAAATTCGTTTTCACTTTCTTCTTCATTTTGATTTATTCCCGGAAAAGAGGTACGGTGCTTCGAGCAGCAGTATGAAAGAAGGAAATATCATTTGTCAGGAGGATCAATTACCGCCTACAGCAGTATTTGGGCTTACCAAGCTATTTACGCTAGAAGTGTTCTGCATTACCACATTCGGACGAAGTTTTTCCTGACAACCATCAATATTCTAGTTCCCGTGTACGTTTATCTATTATTGCATCACTATCTCTTTATTCTGTCCATTGTTGGTTCGGTGAACAAAATAAAAACGCCATAGCATTTGACAATCAAAATAGAGCATTCTGTAAGAATTGGTTATCAATATGCCTTTACAATAACATTGAATTTTTGAAGTTTGAATGTTATTACAAATTACTCCAGGTCTTTTGTGTGCTGAATATCTCCCGACGAGAAAAAAAGACGATTTATTTCGCACGCCGGAAGTAAACGCTGCGCCAAGAAGTCGTATTTTCCCTTTCGCTTGAAGCTTCCGCGTAGCAGCGATTGTGTGAAGGCGCCCAGTTCATCATGTATTCAGAGATGTTATTTCTGAAAGGGCATTGAACGGCTGGCAGCGCTGAGAAATTTCTAGACGAAGCGGACGCAAAGCAGAATGTAAAAACTCTCACACGCTGAGGAAGAGAAAGGGGGTGGATTTGACCCAGAGAAAGGAAGAGGCAGGGAGAGGACAAAGTTCAAAATTTGAAATGGGGTTCCGTGACATACTAGTGATGATGTCTAGTATCATATTCATCATGGTGTGTGTTGGTGTGGTGAGGAGGATTGTGCGTCTCTCACTCCCCGAGAGGTGCCTGAAATGGAGGAGCATTCAGCACATGTATTAATTATGTTTTCATGTTTTGATTGCAAGCCCTGCGGATGGAAATAAATTTTCCGAAACGTCGGCAAAAACTAAGTTATAGTTCGTGTTTACTTATGACAAGCCCCGTTAACCTGCCTTCCAATATGTAATTATTCATTCACGTTGGGGCCAGGGCCCGATTCTCACGTGTCTCGGGATCGACCCCTATGCTACAGCAACTCCATGTTGGCGTTGGCTTGGAGGCTGCATATGAAGCTTGGCACTTTAACATATTAATAAGGTGTGTACATTTCATATTATTTTGTTTTGTGTTTATTTAGATAAACATTTTTGTATATTGTTAAAATTTTCTAGATACTTGTATTCATGCCTTATTTTTGTTTTTGTATTTTAGTCCTGACGAAGGAATTAAAAAATTCCGAAATGTTGGAAAACTAATTGTTTTAATGTTTTAATTGACCAATCCCAAAAACTACATCCCTTGTACGTATTTCGTTTACATTCTGAAATGATTCTTATCTATTCAATAAACTTTTCTATTCAATATAATGAACTTTTCTTTTCAGAAGTTTGTTTGGCCCTCGTGTACCTAATGGCAGACCACAATAACGATTAAGATTAATGGAACCTATTTATGTAAAGAAACATACATTTTTAACAAAACGTTTTCCGATACTTGAAATGAACACTTTTTCATTAGTCCGATAGACGAGCCAGGCTATTCTATTGAGTTTTCAATTCCTTTGAATGTCAACTTTCATTGCTTAAATAAAAATTTCAACATTAAATTTCAGCTGGAGGAGTCACGCATCGGTGGCGGTGGGGTGCTGGCAGCGACGGCCAGAGTGTGATAGGGGTGGCGGAGGCAGATGATGGCGGCGACGGCCAGCGATGTGATGACGCTGGCAGAGGGGGCACTGGTGACGATGGCCAGCGATGTGATGGGGGTGGCGGAGGCAGATGATGGCGGCGACGGCCAGCGATGTGATGACGCTGGCAGAGGGGGCACTGGTGACGATGGCCAGCGATGTGATGGGGGTGGCGGAGGCAGATGATGGCGGCGACGGCCAGCGATGTGGATGACGCTGGCAGAGGGGGCACTGTTGACGATGGCCAGCGATGTGATGGGGTGGCGGAGGCAGATGATGGCGGCGACGGCCGGCGATATGAAGACGCTGGCAGAGGGGGCACTGGTGACGATGGCCAGCGATGTGGTGGGGGTGGCGGAGGGAGCTGATGGCAGCGACGGCCAGCGATGTGATGACGCTGGCAGAGGGCACTGGTGACGATGGCCAGCGATGTGATGGGGTGGCGGAGGCAGATGATGGCGGCGACGGCCAGCGATGTGATGACGCTGGCAGAGGGTGCACTGGTGACGATGGCCAGCGATGTGATAGGGTGGCGGCGGGAGCTGATGGCGGCGACGGCCAGCGATGTGATGACGCTGGCAGAGGGGGCACTGGTGACGATGGCCAGCGATGTGATGGGGGTGGCGGCGGGAGCTGATGGCGGCGACGGCCAGCGATGCGATGGGGGTGGCGGAGGGAGCTGATGGCGGCGACGGCCAGCGATGTGATGACGCTGGCAGAGGGTGCACTGGTGACGATGGCCAGCGATGTGATGGGGGTGGCGGCGGGAGCAGATGGCGGCGATGGCCAGTGATATGATGGGGGCATGAGGGGGCACTGGTGACGATGGCCAGCGATGTGATGGGGTGGCGGCGGAGCTGATGGCGGCGACGGCCAGCGATGTGATGGGGGTGGCGGCGGGAGCTGATGGCGCCGACGGCCAGCGATGTGATGACGCTGGCAGAGGGGGCACTGATGACGATGGCCAGCGATATGATGGGGGTGGCGACGGGAGCTGATGGCGGCGACGGCCAGCGATGTGATGGGGGTGGCAGAGGGTGCACTGGTGACGATGGCCAGCGATGTGATGGGGGTGGCGGCGGGAGCTGATGGCGGCGATGGCCAGCGATGTGATGGGGGTGGCAGAGGGTGCACTGGTGACGATGGCCAGCGATGTGATGGGGGTGGCGGAGGGGGTGTGGTTGACGGTGACCAGCGATGTAACGAGGGTGTGGAAGAGAGGTGATGGCGACGATGGCTATGGATATGATGTGTTTGGTGGAGGAGGCGCTGAAGGTAATTCGCTTTGT
This sequence comes from Teleogryllus occipitalis, assembly GCA_011170035.1. Lineage (NCBI taxonomy): Eukaryota > Metazoa > Arthropoda > Insecta > Orthoptera > Gryllidae > Teleogryllus > Teleogryllus occipitalis. Next base: position 145,947 of record BLKR01000514.1, read on the forward strand.
GAACATACGAAGTTGAAGGTGTATGGTAGAAATTGCTATTCTTATAAAATAAAGGAAATTGAAGGGAGCTAATAAATTTCACTAACAAATTACTTCTTAACTTCAATAAATTATGATCTCTGATTATATTTTTCGTTTCCGAAAGATAGTAATGACTACGGTGCCTGGCAATCGAAATGAACGGAGGGGTTTACTATAGGCGTTCCCTTTGAATTAGTTGGGTTAGGTTTATATTAGAACTAGCTGACCCGGCGAACTCTGTTCCGCCTTAACAGCCGGTCCCATCTTTTTCTCGCGTCGCACTCACTGTGAGAAACTGTACTATCCTTGTTGCACTCGTAATAATAAAGCAATTGCAGATTTGTGTTTTTCTCTCAACTAAAGAAGAATTTAAGAAAAACGCTCTGATATTAAATAGATAATTTAAAAATCTATTACGCAGCAGAGCGTTTTTTTGGAATTGATTTTTGTTTAAGAGAGAAATACAAAGCTGTAATCATAGGGACTGGCAGTTAAAGGCAATAAATAAGCAGATTTTGGAATTTATTAAGTTAAATTGTTTATTAGAAAATAAATAAAAAATAAAAAAATTAAGTAGATTAATCACTCATTATTGTTCCTGTATTTTGATGCATAGGTTGCACTCTTCACCTTGTGATACACGACATTTTTTGTTTTATTATCAGGCGCAAAAACAAACAACGCAGATGATCTTCCGACCCGTGAACATGCCACATATAATTGACCATGGGAAAACATGGATATTCTAGATTCAAACCACAAACTTTCAAGGGTTGGCCTTGTGATTTGTTGATGGTCATGGCGAATGCAAGACGGAAATGCAATCGGAAATTGAAGTCTTTTAAATTGAAACCTCATATCGGTTGGGATCATCGGAATCCTCGGAATGAGAACTTCCTCACCTTCAAAGTTTTCTTTGAGTATCGTCGCGTAAATTACATTGTTCATCAATTTTCTAACCACCAAACGCGTACCGTTGCACAGTTTTGGTTGGTTTATGTTTCGAAGCATGATTACTACGGAGCCAACTTTTAGGCGTAAATTGTGCGGTGGTAAGCCAGGCATATCCAAGGAGTTTAAAAATTCAATTGGATAGTTGGTGGCTTCATCTTCATTCGTGACGCAGTCAACAGGCAACAATGACCGCTAACATGCGAAATCACGCGAAAACGTGCGGAAACGTGCAAAAACGGGCGTTCTCACACAGGAACGCTGTCGAACGGGATAAACAATATCCTATGTCCGTCTCCTGGCTCTAAGCTTCCTGCTCACCAATTTTCAGAAAATCGGTACAGCCGTTCTTGAGTTATAAATAGTGTAACTAACACGACTTTCTTTTTATATATATATAGATAGATAACGGCGAACGAAAGGCGGCTATCATTATCGCCTTCTGTTATCAGTGCGGCGTTACAACAATAGGTTACAACAGGCAACAATGACCGCTAACATGCGAAATCACGCGAAAACGTGTGTTCTCACACAGGAACGCTGTCGAACGGGATAAACAGTATCCTATGTCCGTCTCCTGGCTCTAAGCTTCCTGCTCACCAACTTTCAGCCAAATCGGTACAGCCGTTCTTGAGTTATAAATAGTGTAACTAACACGACTTTCTTTTATATATATATAGATAATAGATTATTTCTAAAAGTTTACATGAATGAAAAATTGAAAAACTACTTGAGTACTATTACCCCGGAACTAGAGGCCTTAATATGTGCTCGGCGGATTTGTGGGCGCTTCCTCGACGTCCTGCGACATTCTTCATCGACCTCTCGATGCGCGGGCGGAAGTTGGAATTGTCCCTCCTTGTTGTTCGCCATTACGAAAGCCACGAGGAAATTGTTTTTGAGCTTCTGTGTGCTTCACCTCTTCTTCTGAAAATTCGGGCTTTTGTTGATAATGTTTGATGCAAAGGGACTGGAGGAAAAATATTTTTTTGTGTACTGACATTAACGATAGTTCCAAAGCCAACGGAAGCGAGCTTGTTGACGAATTATTATAAAGATGTTTCCAGTCATGCTTTCATCATTACATTCTTAGGAAGAACATACTCATATTTCTGCTCATCTTTTAGGTACCCTATGGAAAACTAGAGGTTCTATAGAATGGCACAAACTTTCATGTACTAGTTAGTTTTCTAATTTCGTTCTTACTACATTCTCTATTGCATAGCTTTTCGGTCTTGCTACATTCTCTTCCCAACTTTCTCTATTCTACGTATATTACAACGTATACTACTATATGAGTACGTATACGGGAGGTAAAATACTACAAAAGTCTGAGAGTAGATACCAGAGCACTAGAATAATGAATAATGCTATAAAACTGTGCACTTACATTATTCTCCTTTAAGTTCCTATACTCTGTGTTGGGCCACTAATTTTCCGAGTGAAATGAGCACAACGTCAGTTGATACAAATCTAAAAACTAAAGATGTGCGAACAAAGAAATGGGTATACAGTTCCTAAATGATAAATAGTACCACTTATTAGGTGCATTATTAATACACTAACGCCTCTGATAGACAGAACACAATTAGGGTTGGGCAGTATTTAAAGACTTGTATTTGAAATAGAATTTTAAATACAGTTTGTATTTGAAAAACTAGTTTTAATTTTTTGGGGCATGTATTTTAGTCATGTATTTAAATACATAAAGTAGATGTATTTAAAAAACGAAATACTTAAATACTTTAAATACAGATAAAGAAGATAGTTCAGAACGAGGATAGTTTCGTTTTGTTTGATTCCGCTAGTGAATGCACCTCATTGAAAAAAAAATAGTTCCATTTATCTGCTGAATTTGGATTGTCTTCATTTTTAAATGGTTAATCTAAAACATGAAAACTGCAGGACAATTATCCGATAAAAATAAGCGTTTATTTGTCATAATGCTAGTTCATATTCATCCACGCCAGTTGAATGACTGTTTTCCTTTGCAGGTTTTATAAAATCGCCTACTATTAGTTTGTCTGATGATTTCTTTAAAAAATTAGTCGTTTTAAAAGGAAATTTTATTTCTTTGTGATAGACATATTTTTAAAATCATCTATGTTTGAAAACGTTTATACGTTTTGTTACAAAACATTATAATAGTTATTGTTCAGAAATTTGTATGATTGTTAATTACCAATTTACTTTAATTGACAATTACAATATATTGTTGCAATAAAAGATGTACATCACAAATTTATTATATACACATACTGTATTTTGAATATTTGTAGTATTTTAATTGCGTATGTATTTAACACGTGAAGTCCTAATGTATTTTGTGTATGTATTAAATATTTATCTATAAAGTATATGGGTGAATATTAAAACACTAAATTTAAATTATTTTACCCAACTCTGAACACAATATAATGCATGGCACTGGTTTTCCAAAAGGCGCACAAAGTCACCTGCGCGGCACAAAGTGCCCTCGGTTCACGGTGTGCTTTTTTACATCTTTTAAATTAAAAACATCTCGATCCTGGGGTTAAAAAGTGCATTGAGCAGCCTTCATGCCTCCTCTTTCTGTAGGGTATATAGGATTCAGAGAATCTGTCGTATACATTGCGATTTCATCGAACGGTTTTGCGTTTCAGGCACCACAAAGAGCGTATATATGGAAACTGTTAAGCCTTGTACGTTGGAACGAAAAAAGCAGTAAGTGAATTATAAAAACTTTTTCCGTCGCAAACGAGCGAACATGTAGAAAAATTGGTACCCTATTGCACTGCAAAAGCGTTCCATGCGTATGCTTATTTTTACTTTTCAGGCTCCAAGCTTATGTGGTTAAGAATTTTCGTCGACCTTGCTCATCGTTCATCTTGGATTTGGGCTTCGTAGCACACGACCGTCCAGGTCGCAAACAGTTCATGTGAAAGGGGTGCAAGAGGCCATGCGCATTGTGAAGGGGAGCCATTTAAACTACTTGTGCTAACAGAAAATGTTTAACTGTCATTTACAAAAATAAAAAGTTCCTTCTTAAGGATGACGTTATTTTAAGAACATGTTCTAATGAAGCTAATGACCAGGGCTCGGATTCTGATGACCTAAAAATTCTTTAAAAGTAACCTATAAAATGGCTTAAAAATAAGTAGAAAATGACAGATAAAATTACTTTTAATTTTAAAATATTTGTATGAAAAAGTTAATTTATTCAATAAATTCTACAATTTTAAATAAAATTTATTTATATAAAATTATACTTATGTAAAGTCTTTATGCCCACCTGGATGGCCGAGGTGGCTAAGAGCGAATACCGACTCAGCGCTTCGGTCCGAAGGGTCGCGGGTTCGAGTCCCGCCTTGGGCATGGCTGTTTGTCCCTTGACTTTGTATGTATGTATTGTCGCGGAGGGCCTCGCGTTCTGCTGACCCCAGATCAGAGGAGCCCGCAAGTGTGTAGGTGTCTAGTGTATGGTGGAATATGCGTCCCAATCGGGGCTTAAAGGGTAACCGGCATACCTACGGCTGGATAAAAGCCGTAGGTAAAAAAAAAAAAATTTAGGAGGAAATATAATCCTTGGTTCTGATCTTCCAACCGTTAGTTTTGAAAGATCTGTTACCAATGATCCGTCTAATTTCGAGAGTTTGAGAGAAAACAGAGTCCACTACAGTAATGAATTTCGTCATGAACTGATGATACAATAAAAATTTTGTTTTTGTCTGTCATTGTAAATTCATGAAACATTCACTAACAAAACACACGAGAAGGAATCAAAATATAGTAAAAATGGCTAAAATTACGCGAAGGTAAAAAATGACCTAAATATTGAATAATTGCAAAAAATGACAAAAAACGTTCCAGTAACCATACATTTCTATGGCCTATATGTTGTGATAAACATTGATTTACAAGTGTGCTACGTCTATAATCCACCAATGAAAATATGACATATCATTAGAATCCGAGCCCTATCAATAACACACGGATACGTCGACTGATTAATGGATTATTTTCTTGTTCCGAGCATATGAACTGATATGGCCATTAGTCTTGTAAGCATAGTCCATGTTATATCCCAGGAGGTGGAACACGAGATGCAGCATCGACCGTCACCTCGGATTGCGCGGTTTCCCCCTCCTAGTATCTCCATCAGCGGGACTATCACCCCCCCACGAGAACTCAATAACCCTAGCAGGTGTACTCATATGTGAGGTTGTGTAGTTCGTATATGTGTAAGTGTGAAAGAGGAGAGGAGAGAATAAGAAGATTGCGAAGTCCGTGGCCGGTTGGTTTGGGTACTGCTCTGAAATTCGCCTGGCATTGACCGGAGTAACCACGGAAAAATACCGGCCGGTAGTTTTCCGTGGTGTCTCTAATAAATGCCAGGCGAATGTCAGAACAGTACCCAAACAAACGGGCCACGGACCGTGCGCAATCTGTCCTTCCTCTTCTTTGTCCTATTCTCTCCCCTTGCACACACACACACACACACACACACACACACACACACACACACACACACAAACAAATATTACCAAGCACTATACTACCACACATGCCAGGAGATCGGTCGGGAGCTTAGAGCTTGTCCCGTGTGGGGCGGTGCCCTGATGGTGGGAGATCCCTGGTTGAGGAAAACCCCGCCAGCCGACGGTAGGTCGGCGCTGGATCTCAGCCGCCCGGGTGAGTGGGAGAGCGCGGATGGGAAGTGCGGCGCTGTGCGGTGCTCCTGAAATCCATTTCGCCCCGCGCTCATCCGTGCGTCTGCCCACCCGCCCACGCGAGAAATCAATACGAGGGGCGCCCGTCCGGGGGCGAAGGGGCGAGGAAGTGGGCGGGGACCGGGACAGGCGGCTCACAGCATCAACCGATGTCACTGCAGGGGCTCCGACCGGGAGGTCCATTGCCCACGGTGGCAGGACTCTACCTTATCAGCAAGGTCTGGAGGAAAATTCTAGCGGGCGGATGCTCTGATCAGTAGTTTTCCGTGGTTTGTTTGAATGCCCAAGCAGAACCCTAATAAACGGGCGGCTAAGGATCGTGCGCAATCTTTCCTTGTCTTATCCTCATCCTTTATACACACTTGCACAAGCATGCACTGCACTGCCAAATACGCCAGGTGACCGGTCGGGAGCTTAGAGCTTGTCCCGATGGGGGCGGTGCCCCGCTGGTGGGAGATATCTGGTTGTGGGAAACCCCGCTAGCCGACGGTAGGTCGCCACCGGATCTCGCCACCCAGCGGGGGAATGTACAGTTTCCTGTACATTTCAAACGCCCTCCGCATCAGATAATTTATTTTTCTCTAAAAAACAGCCGACAGTACTACAGAGAGAAGTAATAATTTGCCAAAGAATACGCGCTTGAACTACTTCAAAAATGGCCATGAGAGCCCAGTACCTCCTCGGACGGCTGAAGTGGACAAACAATTGAAGAGTTTCAATTGTCATCATTCCAAGAAATTGGTTCCTTTCCACTAAGACGCTACGGACGCACATTGTTTTGAAATACCAGCAGTCGCGCTAACACAAGGTGAGTATTTCATTAATTTCAGTTGTATACTGGTATACCACCAACTACGGGCCACGAAAAAAATCTTTCGAGAACAGAAATGGATTACAAAATAATTAATTAAATTTTAATTATAGTTTACTATTTAAATATGTCAATATTAATTCTATTTCTACTCTTTTAAAAATTTGTATTGTTCATGTACCGATGTATTTTATTTGAAGCAAATCCGCAAACCTTAATTGAAATTAGCCCAATTAGGTTTTCTCTTAAAAATACGATTCAAATGTAATATGAAAGAAAAATTGAGTGCCATCCTCTGATCGGTAGTTTTTCTCCTATCAACACCTGAAGAATTCCGGAGCAGTATCCTCAGAAACGGGATATGGGCTGCACGCGATCTTTCCTTCCTCTTCCTCGTCTTGTCCTCATCTCTTAATTACACACCTTTACACTTACAAGCATTACATCACCGCACATCCCGGGAGTCCGGTCAGGAGCCCTGGGCTTGTCCTGGCTGAGGCGGTGCCCCGCTGGTGGGAGATACCTGGTTCTGGGAAAACCCGCTAGTCGACGGTTGGTCGGCGCCGGATCTCGTCATCCAGCGGGGGAAGATCACCGCCACCTCCTGCGATTAAATCAAGCACCACATTTACGGAACTAATGACTTTAGCAGTTGGCGCGCCTTGAATTATCAATAAATGTATAGAAAGTAAAGACGAAAAACTGTTAATTTAAAATCCCGTTGTTTTCAGCAGACATAGCAGCCAACCGAAGGTACAAAACTGGAATATCATAAAACCGTTTATTTTCACCGACACACGTCTAGTTGACTACTCAGAAAAACTGAAATAATAATATTATTAAAAGAGTTTATGTGTCTGTTCGTTTTCACTTTCATATACATTCAATTTTTGGCCTTTGTATTTTGAAACATACCTTCATTAAGTATTGGAAGTACATCTATATAAATAATTGAACGCATATAAATTTTGTATTTGTTTAATGTTCCGACAGTTTCGAGGACATTCTTTTCCTCATCATCAGACTGGGAAAATATTTGAAATACAATGGGCAATCAGTTTAACAATGAAAAATAATAATAAAAATTGTTATGCCAGTCCGGATAGCTTAGATCGCTGAGGTAGTAGTACCGTGGCGATCTCGGACGTATGGATCGCGGTTCGACACCCGCCTTCGGCATGGATGTGTGTTTGTGTATGTCTGTTGATGTGTCCATTCATCCTTCATTATCATCATTCCATCTTCCATCCTCCCAGGCTAACAACTCTGAGGTATAAAAATCTGATTCAGCGTAATGCTGAGCCTGCCTGATTAGTAACATGCAAGACTTGCAACGTGATAAAAATTATACTGAGCCTGTGCAACTGCATGTCCTGCGTGGTCCAAGATGGCCTTTTCGCGAGCAAAAATAAAAATAATAAAATAAAAATAGTTATATATATATATATATATATATATATATATATATATATATATATATATATATATATATATATATATACACACACAAGACTTCATTACAAAGAACAAAGGATCTAGATATGAGACAACTTAAGATAACTCAATATAATTATATGAAGCTTACCTCGCAATTAAAAATCAAAACATCAAAAAATGCAGTGAAATAATACCAATTTGAGGGTGTAAAATAGCGCCGCGCGTCAAATGTTCTTGGCGGTCGCGCCATTCGCTTGGCGCGGGGGTGGGAAGGGGAAGGGGAGGGGGAGGGGCACATCCCCGATCGACCTGCGCTCCCTCGGCGGGGAATCCCCTCGGGCGACGCCAGGGCGCCAACATCGCCAAAAAATATCTACTGAGAAATATTGAACAATATCATCTGTTAAATAACACCAGCTCACAATATGAAGCAAGCCATGAACAACTGTCAATTCTCCATATCGTTCATTTATATACAAAATATATCCATGAATGCCAATCAATCCTACAGACTGACAATCTTACTATTTTATATTAAACTGTTTTACATTCCAGTGTTTTTCGGAGAAAAAATATTAAAATTATGTAAAAAATTAAAACTGTATAATGACTGCCAATTGTAAATTACTGTTCTAATATTTGTTTAAATTGTGTGTTCACTATGTAAATTAAATCCTGCATTAGTTACAGCCATTCATGCACAGTGGCAGTCCCTAATAACCTTGTTGATGCGACCTTAAATAAAATTTTAAAAAGAGTATTGAAGAAAATAGATGTAAATTAAAATATGCGGAAAACAGCATTACCTTTAACGGTAAAGTCATAACGGCATAACTGTGGTGCGAGGAAGTAGATGGACTATAATTAAATGAATTGTAATGGACTGTATAATTGATCTCATACACTTGATCTCTGGTAGTCGGTTGATGCGTGCCAAAAATATTGATTATGTAAGAATATTTTTTTTTACTTTATGATATTATTATTATTAAACAGAAGAAAATGAATCGAATTACAATAGCAAATTAGGTAAATTTTGGGTACCAACCATATAGTTCGATTCAACGCGTATTCGTTTCCATATTAATACATAATAAAATGATTGTCAAATTATTCATATTGTGACTATTTATAGTATTCAAAGAATACAAATTAATAAATTTCATAAGGTATTCGTTTTCTTGAGTTATCATACCCGTAACCTGCGACGAAGAATGTAAATATCGTCTGTGTTTCACTTTACGTCACCAGTTATAAGTGAGAATTCTTATTAAGTCACTGTTCAATATTTCCAATACTTCCAATAACTTCAATATTATTTAGTTTATTAATGATAAAGCCATTATTAAAAGTAAGAGTGAATACAGAATTCATACATAAAAAAAAATCATATTGAGGTGTGATTAAGATATCAGCCTCTCCGATGTGCACACCATGATTGCCTCAGCCCAAGTGAAGTGACGTTCTTCCCTAAAACACAGTTAACTACGACAATGACATGCAAAGCCAACTGGAACTTTTATCACACAAAGATATATGAATAAAGAAGAATTGTGAAATAAAAAGTGCCATGTATGATGTATGATAATCTACACAATTCCCGAACAACTGTAATGTTGAACGTTTTACGGAACAGGAGAGTAAAATGCAAATTTATTCACAAGTTTAAATGTTCAGCTTCTTAGTGGACGATGTATCCAGAATTATTAGAATTTGTTTACACTGAAGTTTTCATGAAAAGTCAGTAAAATAAGTTTACACTTGATTGTCGTACATTTTTTCCTCGTATTCACTACACAAACGAAAGACAAATGTTTAAGCAAAGTGTAATAGTTATTTGGAAATAAATAACGTAAGGCTTCGATTATAATATTAGATTGGATAATTATCAAATGAGGCGGTAAGGGACAGTTTAATAACCTTTTGGTACGTCGCGAATATCGTACTATGTTTTATCCACTTTCTAAAAACTTTGATGTGTTGTTTTCAACATTTGAACATTGTTTAATAATATTCCATTATGAAACGATGATGCAATGATAGGTATTATTACACGAGTGTGATATTACGATACGAGCGAGGAAGAGCTACTATCATAAACTTCACACGAGTGAATTAATACCCGTTACATCGAGTTTCATACGGTACTATTTCTACGACTCATGGTGACTTTTGTAAGTTAAACTTTTACGTTGAATAGTTTCGTGGTAGTTGACGTACAAGTTTCAGCCAAGGCCACCTAGCTCCTTACCTATAGGCGGCTTTCGTTTACTGTTGCGCTAGTCAAACAGGATCCAAGTGAAATTACGATACAATTTATTTTAAATAATATTCCATGTAAAAATTACTACTAATGAAGGAAATTAAAACCGACAAGCATAATATGATATTAAATGTAATTTTAATGTACACAATCGAACGAAAGATTTACTAGAACGATTCTCAATGATTAATTGCGAATTCTTGGTTTGTAAACTTCTCTGTCATCGGTCAAGAACCTGTATCATAATGAAATCTATATCGTAATAAGTATCATTATGCAACGGGTTGCAACCATCAAATGACAGAATCATACAATGGGAGTAGAAAAAACTTATTCCGAAACTGATTTCAATTGCATGAAGTTTGAATTAAGATAATGAAAATGGAAAAATGGTTTTAATACCTCTGTATTGTTTTCAGACATCTGAAGGATATATTTTCACTATTATCGTTTCAAAGTGACAATGACTCAAAAGACTTATTTTGAGCTAGGACGTGTACAATGTTGTAATGCAGTCGGTCTCTCGGTGGTGAAATTAAATGAAAAAAAATCAATATTCCGTCAGGAGACTATAGAAACAAATTATAATTTACAGTATTTGACAATGAATAAAAGCTAAAATGAAATTGGTCATCGCTTCACTCTGTCTGAAATAAGAAAAAAATAGTGATTACCAACGAGCTTGAATTAGATTTCTATCTCGTTGGTGATTACATTACAAATTGTGAATAAAAGAAGGGAGTAGAAAAATATGAATGCGAGTCAACAAAGATAATGGGAACTCCATGTAAAATATTAATGGATAAATGAAAGGGATAGGGAAGATAAGAGAGATGGGAGAACAGCCCCTGTCATGTGCAAATGTTGAAGTTTAAATGTACCCTTGGTAGGCCTTGGAATTTATACTCAAATTTCTCCGTATGATGAAAAAAAGAGACCATGTGGAGACATGTGGAATAGAGGTATTAGATACTGTCAGCAGGGCTTAAATATTTATAAATCGTTGATTTCATCACTAGGGGCGGATTACAATTTGTGAAACTACAATTTATTCGTATATTGGTTTTAGAGGGGTTGTTATTTCCACGCACTTCAAAACATTTCGTTCTGCTATTCCTTCTCGCTTTTTTCCTGATCTTATAGACAGAGAGTGCCTTACAATACAGCGCTGTGCAGAATATAATATTGTTTATTTTGATACATACTATAATAAGTTACAAAATTGTTTTCTAAATCACACACATTTCAGAAGTCGCAAATTAATTGTTATTAATTATTGTACAGAAACATTTGCGTGTCAGGGTTTCTTCAAATACCCTTTTCATCAGTTGATATCACTGGTAGTGCCTCTGACCAGGAGGTCCTAGGTTCAAATCCCGGCGGTGGCGGGATTTTCGACACTAACTTGCCAGCTAGGTCGAATTCAGTCACTGTCTGGACGAGAATTCTAGCGGCCGGCTGCTCTGATCGATAGTTTTCCGTGGTTTCTCCAATCAACACAAGGCGAATGCCGGAGCAGTACCCTAACTAACGGTCCACGGACCGCGCACGATCTTTCCTACCTTTTTCTTTTCGTATCCCCTTACACACACTAACAGGCACTACACTGCCAACTGTCTCAAAAATTTCTTAACACTATTTTTCCATTTTATCCGGCAAAGGCTACTGTTCTCTCTGGCCATTCCTCCATTCAGTTGTGGATATATCATGGGACAATATATTTCAGCCATTTTTGTCTGTACTGTTAAACATTTATGACATGACAATAAAGTACTATACTTTAGATACTTTTCCCGCTCAGATAATATTCGCTCATTTCAGCATCTTTGGTTCCCAAGGCTTGTGCTTCTCTGCAATGATTTTACAATGAATACATTCCACGCGAATGCCTGTTACTAATTGATTTTTAAAAGCTGCTGACAACATTGTATATTTTAATAGAGTGAATTAATAAAATATTTTGAAATGGCCTAACTGGTGATCTTATTTCGGAATCAGACAATAGAATATTCACTGGAATATTCACTCCCGAATAATTTCATAGCAAAGTCATATTTGTAGTGACTGCACATGATTATATAATACTGAAAACATTTATTTTAATTTGAACAAAGATACAGCGTTTCTAGCATGTGTCCGAAGAGATGCATGTGTTGCACGAAGATGTTGCATATGTTGCATTGGTATTAGAGCGGGCCATAAAGTATTCAAAAGGCCCAAGGGCATAAAGAATCAGAAGGCCTGCAAGGGTATTAACAATACCGTTACGTGATTTGTTTCAGGTCCGTAAACTCACAGCAATGCACTAGTAAACACCATAAATGTAATTTTGTGAACGAAGCTGCTGTCCCGTTGTTTCAAAGTTTCTTATATTCGGCGTTGCTCACGTGTTGGTTGACTGTGGATGTGTGAAAGCGAGACCCTCATGGGAAGTCGTTGTTCCCCTGTCTTCGAGTTGAGATGCACACAAACACATCTCTTTGCTAATTCGAATGTAAACAAGGAAGGAACGCCAGGCGCGCTCTTACTATTACTGGGTGCCGTTCGTATCTCGTTAGCAGCTCCTCTCAGGAAACGCATCTTGGCAGTGGTGCGTTTTACTGTTCTCTTTCAGGAAGTGGTAATATGGCTTAAAGAGAAGTGCATCTAGAATACACACACACGTGTATACAGCGTTTTCTGTGAGTGCAGTCTCCGTTGTGTTTACTGATGAGATTCCAAGCAGAATAATGAAAGGCTACTTTGCAAACATAGTAGTTTGTAATCTTTTTGATAGCATGCTATTTCATGAGAAAATCTATTATTTTCTCATTTGCTTTAAAAGTGAAGAAAATATTATACAAGTAAAACGTGGTTTAGAAAATATATTTTAAAAAGTTAAATATTATTTTTTCTTCGATTCTTGCAATTAAAATTATGGTATTCTTATTCTCCTCTGTACTGTACTGATTGTACACAATCATGACATTTTTATCACTTTTCTTTCTAGGTAAACAATTGTAGATGATATGTAGATGTAGATGTGATGTAGTGCGTAGAGTTTACGACATTTGCACCATAGAAATAGATTTGAGGCGTTGTTTTGTTGACCGAAAAAGCTTTCTGGAGAAATAAAACCCTACGACAAAACAACACCCCAAATCTATTTCTACAATTGTAGATACTTCTTCCCATGCCTGTGCAGCATTACATGATACACTCTTTTTATCAAATACTCTCCAACATCAAAAAATGAGGTAAAATAGCACTTTTAACTAACCATTATCTCACGCACACTCACCAATCGCATCTGTTTTCTGCAATGGTTGTGAGACCCTCCACCTCTCAATGTGATGTAGTAGGTCACTGCATGCATATATAAATCGAAAGCGTTGTATATATATATATATATATATATATATATATATATATATATATAAACATCTATAATATAGTAATATAGTATAAGAATATATAAAAACATGGAATCTTAAACTATCATCTCCATTCTATCTTGACCGACCACACATGTCTACACTATTGATACATCATTAAATCTTTTTCTGCGTATTAAATCTAGATATTCTGACGACCTTCTACATTCTCCTTACTAACAAACCTCCTTAAAAATGAACTACGTAATAACTCCAATTATTAGTTCGTTTCTCAAATAATTATCAAATTTTACTGAACGCCTCTTTTTGGAAATCCTGGGAAAAATTTGGAAAAGTATTTCGTTTCTTGTTTTTGTGTGATATTTCAAATCTTATTGCAATTTTTCTTATGAAACTATTAAAAATTGTAATTATGTATTTGAATCCCTGGAAAGGCATAATTACGTCTGGCACGAAAATAAAAATTGCGCCCTTATTCTGATGTTTGCGCAGGTGGGGCGGTAACATACGCGCGGGCCGGGAGAGCCGAAGTAATATATTTGGGTTTTCGTTACGTGACCGATGACATTAGTTCATTTTTACACCTCCTACCTTATAAAACGAATCTTTATGACAGTGATAAGCACACGTTTGAGGCCATGAGCCCCGTTGAGAAGGACGTTCGCCAATTAATTAAAAAGATATACTTTATAAGGCGAGAAGTGTAAAAATGAGCTAATGTCATCCGCCACGTTACGAAAACCCAAGTATAGTCAGTTGTGCGACTTTTCTTGACGTTTCGCAGCACAGGGTGCGGGACGAGGAAGCGAAGGCCTACTTCACATCAGATGCGTGTTGCAAACCGTTACATTATCAATACTATTCGCGCCTCTTTCGCTCTTAATATAACAGGACTTTATAGACTATCAATAAGAACGAATAATCTAGTAATTAATCCCAAGCACCAGTGAAAATAATAAGTGAATGATAATATTGCTTATTAATGAGATTTGTTATTTGTGTACGTACTTACTTGTCATCTTCTGAATAATTGAAATCATCGCTTGAATATTCAGTTGCGTTTATTAGGATGTCATCCACTGCAATTTCCATTATCCCGTCCTTTTCCTAGTATTCTTCTTGCTTCTTTACGTAGTATAAAAGAGCAAATAAAACACACGGCACAGTAAGGAACAGCGAGAACTGAATTCATTTGAAAGCAATGGTAGGCAACACTGCTCATTTCGCCGTTCCATTCCGTTCGTGTGCCACCAAGGTTTTGAACTGTCCGAGACGAGTCTGAGTGAGCTCAGACCTTAAGAAACGTCGCGCGACTAGTGGCTCGTCTTGCTCTGGAACTCTTGATAAAACAGACTTCGAACGTCTCGATAATATTTTACTAGATATTTTCGAAATATTGTGAACCAACATTGTGAAGAAATCTGTACAAATTGATTCATCAGGCATAACTTGATACGCAAAGGAGAGAGAATGATTTTCTT
Source organism: Teleogryllus occipitalis (assembly GCA_011170035.1). NCBI lineage: Eukaryota > Metazoa > Arthropoda > Insecta > Orthoptera > Gryllidae > Teleogryllus > Teleogryllus occipitalis. Next base: position 160,994 of record BLKR01000514.1, read on the forward strand.
TCGAGCAACTAAAGGTAAATTGATTACATTGTTTTCCCCTACAACTATCTCTTTCCTCAAAGGCCAAGTTTTTCTCAACCAATGCTTCTTTTCACTGTGTCTTCAAAACTAGAACTGATGCAACCAAGCATTTAGCATATTTGGAATCAGCGGTCCTGAAGTACCGTGAACCAGCTCTAAAATTTTAGGCACAAAAAAAGTTATTTTGTAGCCCTGTGTAATAGCATTTAGTCGAGTTCTTAAGGATATTTACTTTCTCGACAAGAAATGCTGAGAGGTCAGCATCAAACACACATTCTGCACATAAACGCAACAATATTGTTGAGAAATTCGGGAGGTATTCAGTATTCACATTTAGGGCGGAAAAAATCTTTTATGAAAACATTCAAAGTGAAGAATAAGGCCAGAAAGCCGCTGTAATGTCAAATCATTTCTGTTTTATATTATTGCAAGATGTGCATTACGATCGTGAAACCAAGATCGTTCTTGAATTACAGAATATGTGAAATTTGCAATTATATGTAGTTACTAAATAAACTTATTCTTACATTCATAAAGAGAATCACGTTTGATTCCATTTTATAATAAGTTACATAATAAGATTAAACTAGCACGAAATTAGCAGCGCAAGTCGTTGAAAAGTAACAGAACACATTGTTTTATCTTTCCCTTCACAAACATTTCCGTGCTGCTGCACGGAGGAATTGTAAGCCCTTAGCCGCATTGCTCGATCGCGTTGGTTGAATTCTCGTATCGCGAGATTCTCGTTAACGCTTGTTGCCTTTCTCCCTCGGTATTCACGATGTTACCCGCACTCTCAGCGGAACACGAAAACATTGCATTTGCATTCGCAAATACACTTCACCTGCACTTTGATCCTGGCGAGCAACATTTGGATCCGGGTTGCGCGAAAACCCACGTTCAACTGGCTCGCAGAAAACGCGTTCAAGGAGATGGCGTTTTAGACACAAAAGTCACCCAATAGGGGGAGCAGAGTGTGAAGTCTTGTATTCGTATGACTCGATCTAGAAGCGTGCGAGGAAATTACATTCCCCAGTGAACTCTCTTTTTGTTCGATGGGTCTCAATTTCTCTCTTTTTCACTTTTCTTGGTTATCTTTTCTTGCTTTCCCTTTCCTTCTTTCTCCTCCATTCTCCTTTTTCATCATATTCTTTCTGTAATCATTCAACTTCTTTTTACTTTCTCGCTAGGGAGTAGAATGAAATTATGTATTGCTGCGCGGAAAAACGGCGGATTTTCGGCAGAAAAACTGCTATTACAGGGCTCTGGTATCGAAAAAGTGCATAAATCCAGTTGCTAAATTTAGAAACAAAATATTATTTAATACGTAGCGTAGCCAGAATCCATGTTTTGTGGGTCCTTAATACAGAAAAATCGAATGACTGCAACACGTCTGTCTGTCCGTTCGACTGTGAACAACGATAGTTGCTAAATCGATCATCCAATTTTCTCCAAAACTTATATTCCTCAATCGATTGTCTGATGTCGCGGACCCTTGAATTAGAAACCGACATTTTAATTTTGGGAGTTCTATACTTCAAGCCCCTGGACATTTTTAAAATTTTCAAAACAATGGCTCCACAGTTTTTTATTAAATTTTGTTGTTGAATAAAGTGAAGGACGTTTAAGATAATGGTGCTGATCGCATGTTCGTTGAAAACCCTGATTTTCCGAAAATTGCGGAAGTTCAAAATTTTTTCGGAGTCTTCCTAGAACTCAAGTATCAAAGATACAGATTATTTCCCTTAATGAAATATGATCCTTAAAGAGAGATTTTGAAATAAAGTCATGTATAATTTTTCGACAATTTGAGTACTTTTTGCGTAATTTTGTCTCAAAATACGGGTGAGAAAGTTCGTACTGTTTTAGCACCACTTGTTCGTTTTAATTGTCTTAGTTTCTTCCTCTCTTTTGTCTTCGTTGCCTCCTAGATTCGTCTAGGATGACTTAGATCTTTCCGACGGAGTTAGTTCATAGTTTAAAATTTGTTTTTGATGCCAGTTTTCATTGTGTTCATTTAGATCTCTGAATAAATAATATTTTAAATTTAAATCCAAAATTTATATATTGATTACTAATTTTTTTCAGTTTTATAACTTTTTTCACACAAACTATTGAACTAAAGTGTACAACTAGCATAGTGTTGTAGATAATACTTCATTTAGTATGCATGTAACTTACGGTTACATGCGTACTAAACATAGCTTTAACTTGATTAGTTTTTGAGTTATAAGGGAAACAGGTCATAAAAGCGGTAATTCTGCAAAACAAGCGTCGAAATTAGATTCACGAGTTTTGCTTATCTTACTACTCTAATAGATGCATGATGCATAGTGATACCTTTTAAATCATAACTCGAAAACTATTGCAGATATCGAAATATTTTTGCCGTGAAAATATTCCTGAATAATTAATGGATAGGAAAAATGTTTTCAAAAATCGATTTTTTTAAAGTTTTAAGGTGTATCTAACCTCTTAAAGGCTTATGTCCATGACCCATGGGGGTATAAGCTTGCACCAAATAATTACTCTAATGAGTCTAGAAGGGTTGGATGAGATTCCAATGAATTTAAGGAAGAAATTAGGGGACTGTACTTGACCACCAATTTCGCTGAAGTGTTAGTAAACTGCAAAAACATCTAGGATCCTGTTACTTGGAAAAAGCTCTGAAACCATATGGCGAAGGAACATATCCTGTTTGGTATTAAAGCCAAATCGATTGCCACGATTGTTGGATTCATTTAGAGATCTTTTATTGTCTTGGATTCTTCCGCAAAACTTTCGTTGGAGCAGGCGAAAGCATTACTTGCAGAATTCCAAGTATCATTTCAAGCAACGAAAGTCTCAAATAAAAGCGTAAAGAAATACAAAGGATCCTTTGCATTTTAAAAGAGCAGCAGCTCGTCTGCTGGTCTTGTAGCCCAGCGCTTGCATCGCTCCCTGGGGTGACGGCGCTCGCGATTACACGATCTGAATCCGACAGGTGAACCACCTAGATATGGGTGCATAGTACAGGCGACTCCGGTTATAGTGATCGTCTGTGGACTAACATTTTTGGTTCACATATAGTGAACCTGACGTTCACTATACCGGATGATGTCAAAATAAAATAGAATTTCTCCACAATGATTGGTTTTATTAATATAGAGATACAGCTAAGTACATTAACAACACGAACTGAAAATTTCAATATATTTTATTTATTTATTTATTTATATTTAAGGTCGCGTTTTAACAACAAATCAATATCTTTATTTGTCCTTAAAAATCAGTTATTTTCAATTGTTTCCTTTGAACATTTTACAACAATAATGGCTCTAGATGGTCCAGAGTTCGTGCTCTCTCCACATTTGATTCTGCATTGTCCACTGTGACGTACGACCCGACATTTGATTCCGCAGTGGAGCTGAGTGACATGAGGTCATCAGTTAGGACCCTATTCCGGGTCCGTTACGATCCCCCCAGGAGAGACTTCTTCGATTATGACTGTTGCGTCCCAATATAAATTCGACTCACTGCATTGTTTATGCCATTGCACCCAGGGGTCTCTTGCAGCCTAATTATTTAGCATTAGTTTTATCATATACAAAGGTTCGCTGTTTAAAACTGTTGGTGCTGGTCAATTGGAATGTCCGACGGGCCCAAGCATGACATCATCTGCTCTCCGTTTCTCTCGTGGGTGGTCGGTGCGTGCTTGCAGGAGCTTCGTCAGCTCGTCGATCATTCTTCAGTTTACTCCACGTGGCTTAGCTGGAACGTGCGTGCGTGCACGGGGTCCATCTCCTCTCCACCAGCGCTAGCCATCAACTCCATAGACCAAATTGACGCAAGCGCCCCTCCCCGCCCCTACGGTCATCCACTTTATTTTCATTCAAAATCTCGCAAGAACGAACACTTCTCTTGTGGCGACCTGAGCGGTAGTCAGACGATGCGGCGCAAGACCTAATTGGCCGTCCGCAACCTGCTGGAAGACGCTGCTCTTCCACACTTCATTTGGGTCGCAACTCTGGCGCCACCCCGCCACACAGCCTCTTGCTGCTGGACGTAAATGATTTCATCCAACGCTCTCCGCCCATCGGTCATCAGAGCTCCAACGGATAAGTGACCGGTCTTTTATTTTAAATTGATTTCTGATGTATCAGAAGTAATTCTGCCCTGAGTGCACTTCATTTTTCAATTCAATAACTGGAAGGAAATTAACATTTAAAAACAACAAGTTTTAATGCAATGGTTTTTATCTCACTAATTTTTAATAATTTTTATGTAGAATTGTTCATAGCTTGTTTCATCTTATTTTGAGTGATTAAATAATTTTGTTCTTTTTTTCATTACAGCAACGTTGTTATTTTTGCCCCATCATTTTCCGTCCAAATATGCAATACCATACAGCTCAATTTATTTTCTGTGTAATGTGTATCAGTCACATACAGTCTGCTGGTCCTCCTATTATCAAGCTATCAGGGATTCCTCCACATTTCTTTTATCACGTATACTTTTTTTAAGTTCTCTTGTTTTCTCATTTTTTCATCCCGTCAATTCATTGCAGACGATACTCGTAACAATGACCTTTGACTTATTTTTTTTCAAGCTGCCTAATGTTGGAATTTATGGTACTGAGGCGATATATTCTTTTCCCGGAAGGAATTAATTTCCAGGTCGTTATATTTCATAAAACCGAGGTTCACTATAACCAAGGTTCAGGTTCAATATTTCCGAATATTCTTGTGCTTATTTATAATGTGACACGGGATTAATGACTTAGTTCACTATAACCGGGGATTCACTATATGCGAGTTCACTATAACCGGAGTCGATTGTAGTTGGATAAAATTAAAACACTGGACCAGAATTGTGGCTGCTAAGTGAAACGGGACCAGTGATTTCAGATCACTATAACCGAGGGTTGACTATATCCGAGTTCACTATAACCGGAGTCGATTGTAGTTGGATAAAATTAAAACACTGGACCAGAATTGTGGCTGCTAAGTGAAACGGGACCAGTGACTTGAGGTCACTATAACCAAAGTGGAGTGTATAAGGTGAGCGTTGCCCGCAGCTTCGGCGCTTCACCAATGGCATCCGCCACACCGCGTGGGCTAACGCGCATCGCAGCGGTTGGGCTGGCATGCCCGTCGCGCCCCGTGCGTGGGCGGGGGCGGGCGTTGGGGGGGGGGAGGGCGGCGAGGTTTGCGGCGGAGGCAGAAGTATGCCAGGTAGCAGGGTCGATGGGAAAATGGACCGATTAGGAATGGATAGTGGAGTAGGGTGCGAACATTTAGTCGGAATGAGACATGTGGGGAGAGAGGAAAACTGGATTCGTAGATGGTTGGTTGGTTGTTAGTGAATCCGGGCGTGTCAACTACTAGGGTCATTATTCTCGTAAGTGTAGTGCATGTCTTTTTTATCTGGAGATGCCCGTGTATTCCCCTGTTGGATGGTGAGTTCCTGCGCCAACCTACAGTTGGCTAGCGGGGTTTGCCCTAACCAGGTATCTCCCACCAGCGGAATTCAGGAAAATCCGCCGTCGGGAGTGTAACCCTAGGAACTACCGGTCAGTAATACTTCAGAGACTTCAGTTGATGCCCTGAGCCACCTCTTCCGGTGGATTCGTAGAGATAAAGGCGGAAAGAGAATGAAAAGAATGAGTAGAAAAATAATTTGTTTCTGTGTCGATGTTCGGACGTGGGCGACAAAAGTACAGGTATCTATAGATGATCTATAGATCAAATGCCTTTAGCGCGGACGATGTCGAAGGGAATGTGATGTTGGGTGCGAGGCTTGATGAGAAGAGGGCTTTGACGTGGATTTAACATTATCGTCGAATGGACGTTTACTAGTAACTGATGGGACGCAATCGATAATGGGGCTAAGGAAGTATTGGAGGAATAATGAACGAGAATCAAATGAAGGCGAAGATAAGAGCTGAGCTCGCCGAACGGAACGCACGAATAATCGGGCAAGACGAGGACTCGACGGTACGATGGGAACTGCAAGCAGCTCCCCCGGGCAGTGCAGTGGTAGGGGGAGGGGTCAGTCAGAGGGACGGACAGCATGTATGAGCAGGGCGTAGAGAAGGGGACGGTCAATGGGGAGTCAGGCAGCGGAGCGGGCAGGGAAGGGTCAGGGAGACGGAAACGGGGCGAGAGCGAAGACGACTACGTGTGTTGGGAAGTATTTTTCATAGCTGCCTGAGACATTTCATCAGCTGTTACGTTGGCATCCAAATAGGACCTTACATTTCACTACAGTGACGTCACTGTGGTTGGCGTTCAACCTTTCGATTGGATGACACCCTAACAGCTGATTTTCCTCACAAGCAGCTACGAATAAATCGCAGTATAGGACGGGACTAGGGCAGTATAGGCGGGATGAGAATCGCAGTATAGGCGGGATGAGAGCCGACTATACATAGGTTTTTCTAACGTGGCGGCTGAGGGTAGTGTCTCCCGCACGACTTTTTGAGTCATTCTCAGTCCTGCCGCTAGAGTAGCTTGATCCGCAGAACTGCTTGATACGGTCGCAATCATGCGACATCTTGCGGCAGGTCTGAGAATGACTCAAAAAGTCATGCCGAATTCTATGTTGGAGATACTACCTTCAGCCGTCACGTTAGAAAAACCCAAGTATTAATCGCGCAACTTTTCTAGAACGATGGATTGAAGAAATGTGGGCGGAGTGGGGGTATTAGTTACAAAGTCGGTCACTAGAGCATTGACAGTAACCTCTGGGAAATCAAAGTCAACCAGGAACGTGTGTGGTCAGGTCATCGCAACAGCAGGGACAACTAGATAGGACAACTAGATAGCAGGTAGGCAACAGCAGGGACTCTAGATAGGACTTTAGGTGCCTCCCTTGAAGGACCTGGACCTGGCTCAGCCATTTATTTAGATAATGGTAATAAAGCTGAACAGAAGTTCCTTTACTTTCAACTGTTTATTGCTCACGGGAGGGGGAAGAAAGGTCATCGTTCAAGAAAAGTTGCGCGAGTATACTTGGGTTTTCGTAACGTGGCGGATGACATTAGGTCATTTTTACACCTTCCGCCTTATAAAGTGAATCTTTTTCATTCATTCGCGAACGTCCTTCTCAACTGGACTCATGGCATCAAACATGTGCTTATCACTGTTATAAAGCTTCATTTTATAAGGCGGGAGGTGTAAAAATGACCAAATGTCATCGGCCACGTTACGAAAACCCAACTATATATAGTACAGTGGCGCGCGACCCAGTCGCGAGGTGGGAACCGCTGCGCAGCCAGGGGCGAGCGCGGGCGCGACGGAATCAGGGTTCTCAGAAAGCGCGCATGGGAGCCGGGGGGCGAGCGTGCGTGCGCGCGGCACGCGTCCGTACACGCCGCGTGGCCCCAGCCCCGCCCACACGACCACGCGCACGGCCGACGAATCGCCCCGGACGACAGAGATAAGCATCCGCCCAAATTAACAAAAGAGCGCTCACCATTGTATGTAGGTCATTCGATAATTAAAGTAACTATTCCACTCGTCAAATTAAAACTAATATTTTTTAAATATGTAAATAAAATCCCCCAATCAGGGCGGTGCATCTAAAAAAATTTAACGCTTATTCTATCCCATTTTTCTTACCACCCCTCGCTATTAGACAATAATAAGCTGGGTCTCATCTACATTAGGATGTGGTACGTATCGGTTGCTGTGTTGACGTGCAATAAACTGCGTCTGTACTATAATATAACCTCTTTGATTTTAACATGCTTTAAGTTATTTTTATTATTTGGCGCACTTTGAAACTCTCTTGGACATAATTTTATTCGTGGAATAGTCCTATGAAACTCCACTCCGGCTTTGGAAATTCTCAGATAAATCCCCTCCTCGCTTCGCGAGTCGGGGATTTTTCGACAATTTTCAAAGCACTCGTGGTATCACCTATGACAAATAGGTCTGGAGAAAAAAACATTGGGATTGGTAATTTTAAAACTTTAGGTTGGCATCACTGGGATGTGCCCTAGCCATCTCTGAAGAATCTGCGTTGTTATGATCATAACCACAAAATTAAGTTGAACGATGGTGAGTCCACATGAAAATTCTACGTAGGTTGAACAACGTTCTGTGATAAGTTTCGAACTCACTGAAGGTGAAATACCAGCTAGACTGACTAAAATGTTCGGTGAATGTTGTAAGAATCGCGAGAATATTTCATGTGGGTAGAACAATTTAAAAGTGGTCGAGTCTGAGTGACTGATAAACGCCGTTCTGACCGCATCATGAGGAAAAGTCATGTTGACTGTGTTTGGTGACTTTTTTGTAGGGTAGGTGCGTTTTTTGTAATTATCTCCAAGAATCGGGCTTTTATATTCAAGTTTGCGGGTTCAAACCCGATCGAAGCCGTGGATTTTTAAGGGCAAAAAAAATCCTTCGTACGCCTTCCTTCGGAGGGGATGTAAACCTGGCTGTCCCATGTTAGTAGATTTACTGCATGTAAAAGATCCTCAAGCCTAAATGAAACCTCTGAGCTAAATTAAAATTGCCAGTTTCGTCGCCCAAGTAATACCTTCTTTCTCCCCTAGTAGGTGAAAGGCGCGTAACGAAATTTGCGTGGTCAGGCGGAAGAGCATGCCTCATGGCCTGAGTCTCACCACGTAAAATAAGGCATTCATTCATTCTCCAGCAGAACATCGCACGTCCTCATACTGCTCAACAAAGCAGTGAAACCATCGAAAAAATGGGTTGGGAGGTACTGCCTCATCCCCCTTATAGCCTCGATTTGGCACTATCTGATTTCCATGTGTTTGGTCCAACGAGGAAGGCATTACGTGGGAAGAAGTTCCAGGATAACCAGGATTTCAAAAAATGTGTGGGAAATTGGTTCAAACACCAAAATAAAGAGTTCATTGCAGCCAGTATAAAAAGCTGGTAACCCATGGGGACAAATGCATAAATGTTGGTGGGGAGTATATTTAAGTAAAAGTAGGAAAAGTCCTGTTTTGCAAAAATAAACATTTATTTCTGCAGACCAATTTGTCCCTTTAATTATTGAATGCCCCTCGTTTACATACGTCCTTCCAGATCGTGACCCTTAAGGAACACTATGCTTAAATCAGAGTACATTGTATGAATTTTATATTAATGGACAAAACATAAACGATAAAAATTTTAAAAAATCTTCGAAAGTTGTGGTCAACAAAAGAACAACAAAAGAAAGTATTACAAGTCACTCAAAGAAAAATGGAAAGGAAATATATTAAGAATATCGCTAAAAGACTACGTAAGAAACACAGACATCAGAAGAAAAACAGAAATAAAAAATGCAGTAGACATGTATCAAGGTTGAGACATTACCGCTGGGCTCACATTACAACGGTCTGGGATCCGAGAATCGGCTAAAGGCGGGCAAGAAGGCCTAGAAGAAGACGAGCAGACGAAATGAGGGAAGTAGGCACCCTATGGACCCGAACTGAGCGAAACCGAGAAAATGAATGGAAGAATTTCGAACTAACAAAAGAACACTAAAATGAACTTAAAATTGTGTGAAAATGTATTAACTTAAATTGTTAATCTAATAATCCCACAATCGTGTAGCTCAATTGTGAGCCTTCAAATCAATAAGCTATACTCCATCTTGGAGAGGCCATTGCCCTGGCTTGATTATTACATTGTATGGATGTATTTGACATTTTAGTGTCGGATTAATCTGACTTTTCCCAGCTAGCGGCGTTCCGAGACCTGGGGTTTGTTTTTAGTTTCTTGTAAACGTACGTATACACGAAGTAATAAATTAATTACTTTACCTTTTTCCTGTCTCGTGTACGTACGTATGTACGGAGTAGTATTCGTAGTATAGAAAAAGGTATAATGCTGCGGCAAAAAACGGCGATATTTCGACGCAAAAACTCCTATTGTGGGGCCCAGATACAGAAAAAATTATGAATTCTGTTCTAATATGTAGTCAATTACTCCCTCCAACAACTTACGTAGTCAGACTTCAGAAATTGTGGGTCTTTGATACCGAAAAAAAGGTATATTTTTTAGAACGTCCATCCCTCCGTCTGCCCGCCCATGTCTTCGTCCTTCTGACTGCGAACACCACTAAATAGTTTATATTGACAAGGGTGTATTGTATTGTTATAAATTACAATACTAGAACAAGTGACGGAGGATAAGAGGGTCTTGAAGAAAAAGACACATTACAGGCTTAATATGGAAATGGAGAAACAGAGAAGAGGGTGAGGTTTAACATGCATGAGTTCTCGCACAGGTAAGCTAGTCCTACTGTATTGTTCCTCCGCCGCCGTTGGTTGGTTGGTTAGTGCTTCCGGGCGCGTCAACAGCTTAGATCATTAGTCCCGTAAGTGTAGTGAATGATTTTTCCTCGGGAGATGACGGTGAACTTCCCTCGCTGGATGGCGCTATCCGGCGCCGACCTACCGTCGGCTACCGGGGTTTCCCCCTAACCAGGACTCTCCCACCTGCGGGGCACCGCCCCAGTCGGGACAAGCTCTAAGCTCCCGACCGGTCTCCCGGGAGATGTGGTAGTGTAGTGCATGTTAGTGTAAGTGAGTATATAAGGGGAGAGGATAGGACAAGGAAGAGGAAGGAAAGATCGTGCGCGGTCCGTGGCCCGTTTGGTAGGGTACTGCTCCGGCATTCGCCTGGTGTTAATCGTAGAAACCACGGAAAACTATCGATCAGAGCAGCCGGCCGCTAGAATTCTCCCCCAGACAGCGACTGAATTCGACCTAGCCTAGTCCTAGGTTCAAATCCTGCCGCAGGACTCGAACCTAGGACCTCCCGGTCAGAGGCGCTGCAGTGACATCAGTTGACGCACTGAGCTACCGCTCCCGGTGATTAACTTGCCATCTCTTTTGTGCCGATGGCGCTGCATGCTAATTCTAACTTACGCAGCGATGATTTGGCGAAATAATGCATCGTTGCCAGCTGTCTGCGTCACAATGGAACAAACGCCTGTGCCACGTTGTCTGAAGAGGTGGCGCGCATTTAGTTAAAATGTGAGGGATGAGGATGAGATTGTTTCAGTTAAATACTTGCGACTCTCGTTTACGTGCCGTGCTCGTTACAGAATTATAAGTTGAAAACATTCTACACCGTGGGAAAATAAAATCTATATTAATAATTTCTCATGCGGTCACGAATTGAAAGAAAACTATCCCGCATCCAACCATGTTGGAATGATGAATTGTTCGAGATTTCAGGCGCGTGAACTTCTAGGTTCAATAGTCCCGGAAGTGTAGTGCATGTTTTCCGAGGAGGTGGCGGTGATCATACCCCGCTGGATGGGGAGATCCGGCGCCGGCCTGCCATCGACTAGCGGTGTCAGGTATATCCCACTAGCCCCAGCCGGGACCAGCCCTAAGCTCCCAACCTGTCTCTCGGCATATGTGGTTGCGGGTTAATGTACGTGTAAGAGCAGAAGATAGGACAAAGGAGAGGAATGAGAGATTGCACGCGGTCCGTGGCCCGTTTGTTAGAGTACGCCTGGTGTTGATCGGAGAAACCACGGAAAACTACCGATCAGAGCAGCCGACCTCTAGAATTCTCCTTCAGACAGTGACGGAATTTGACATAGCTGAAAAGTTAGTGTCGAAAATCCTACCACCGTGGGGAGTGTAACAGAGAAGGCCCAGCTCGGAATTATCACCCCTTCATTAGGCTATGTCTTTATTTTCAATGCTACAATTTTTTATTATTTCCCAACAATTTAGATTTGTATCAGATGGTTATTATAATGTGATTTTAAAGACATTATTTTAGCAGAAGAGGAAGAGATTAGCACGATGTATTGAAAAAAGTAATGTTTTAAACTGAAATGCAGTTTTCGACATATGAACACAATTCTATGTTGCATCGCATAACATTCTCGAAAGTTTAGCAGTCAAATAATCGTAGAAGTTCGTTACAAATTAGCCTATTCATCAAGGCTTCTACAAGAAAGAATCCGTAAACTCGTGGTGTCACGAATAATAGCAATGTGTTGACCAAATGAATATTACTCCTATTTAGATCGTCAGACTAGTTTGCTGTATACAATAAACAACAATTCCGAGGGGTAACTGAAATTCCTAACCCTGTGTGTAAACAAAGACGTTATTGCTACTAAGTGACCAGGTTATTTTACAATACGATAAAGCTTCGATCTTTAGGGACCATTCAATGAGAAATAAAAATGAACTCATTATTGTAGTAGTATGAAGAACTACTATATTTTTTTGTTCCAGTCCACAAACATTTGTTTTTGATGTTAAGCGAAATTAATATTGACCCATACATAAGATACATGGATATTGTTACAAAATTGCGATACGTGTCAAAATAGTGAAACGAATGAAGAACCTGTGTTGGGCTGCCGAATAAAGATGTCTCTCACGTTGGGCTGTCAACGTAACCGTTTGCCTACTCTCTCTCTCTCTCTCTTCTCTCTATCTATCTTTTCTCTAACTATCCTCTCTTTATCTGATCCTTGCTGCCAAATAAATATGGGCACCTAGCTAACAACACATATCTTTGCATCTGTTGGACTTCAACCTCGCCCGTCTGTTAGCCAATTACTTACTCTAATTTCACTACTGGCGTGAATCTGTGGTTGCTTCTATACAGAAGCGACAGCATGGTACCTGTGTGCGGGTCAGCATCTATCTACTAAATTATAACGCATTGTTTCAGAATTTTTACTGACAACACAACTATGTTTGTCTTCATTTATTTTAATCTCCATTTTCCTTTCCAAAGACATCGAATAGCTACCATATGACCATCATCGTTACCCTCCGAAAACACATATACATAAGCAAATACCCTTTATGTAACACAAAAATCAACAAATAAAACAAAAAAAACAACAACATATCATTCACACTGAAATTAAAATTGCAAATCTCGTACATTCTGAATGCGCATTCTGTATACTCTTTATGAATTTACTTATTTGCTAATTAACAGCACTTGATCTTCTACAGAATGGGTCACCGTTGTTAAAACAATCCATGCAATTCACTTCCCTTTTCCCGGATCGTCGCCGCGACAGACACCGTAATTCACGTTCGTGGTCGATCTCCAGAGAATCGCACACTCCATCGGTGCAATCGCCACTACGAATCTCTTGGCACCATCTTCAGCAGCCACACAATCCGACTTCAAAAGGACTTTCAACGGACGACAAACAAAAGATTTTCATTGTTCTACATATCAACATGTCCGCCATTCAAGTTTATGCCGCGATCTAGTACGAATTACGTCTTCGCACTGCCACCGTTCAATAAAACGCGCGTCATTAAATTTTAGTTCATTGCGCTTTAAATGTGCGCACACTATTAACACAACTCAACAAAAATGTCTTAAAATTTGTCAAGTTCAAGAAATATTTAAAATTCTCACGACGACTAGGGTGAACTCCGCGTCAGTCTAGCGCTATACTCCTTCTTTTTTGCTCATTGTTGTCCAGCCTTTTTATATTCTTGGCTCGAACAAAAGCGCATCATCTTCTCGCTGCCGTGAATAATTCGACTATGAAAAATTTTTAATTTACGTTTTTTTTACTGTATTATGTTGCTGATTCCATTTTGTATCTTATATTTTCCTGATCATTGTGGCACCGTCTAAATATTTTCTAACGCCTTATTTCATTAAATAACGTAATTTATACTTCGTCACCTTCTTGAGACGTCATCGCCCCGTGTCACTTGTTTTTCCATAATCTTTATATTAAAATGTTTAATGTTAATTATCCAATTCGCCTTTACGGTGTCCCCCAAAATCAGAATCAGTTCCAAAATGTTGCCTAATTTTCCCTTAGTACTTTTACCAAGTCTCAGCCTGATCCTTTCAGGCGTTCATTTTATATTTACAAAAAACGGTATCTGTCTTTAAACTTTTGCTCGCCAATAATGACGTCCATGTTTACTTCTTCATCGAGCGGAACTGTATGATTACGAATATTCCACAAATTAACTGAAACCCTGGCTCGATTTTGACGATTTTTGTTTCAAATGATTCCTAAAATTGCACTTTAATGATTGTTTATGTCCCGTTTGCTTCCATTTCGCGCATTTAATTAATTTAAAAGAATTGTTCGTGCGCGGTACTGCTGTCATCTGTTTCTTGGGTATAAATTTTATTATCCTAATGAAAAAAAAAACTTTAATTACCGAATACCGTTGATTTGTTTACTGGTCGTAAATAATTACAATAATAATGAGATACAATCAAATTGTTGTACTTCCCGGTGCTGAAATATAAATAGTTTACCAATAATACTTTCTCTTTAGTGTTAATTATACATATACTCAATTTTTGTCTTCGAAATTCGTCTTTTGATCAACTATACCCGTATGATATTTTAAATTTGCTAAGGTCCAGTGAAGGTTTCTTTGGGTGTGCAAGTCGTGTGTCAAAGTCCAAGAACATCAAAAAATCATTTTTTTTAGTGCAATGCAGGCAGTGATGAGCGCAGCACAGGCCGTTGGCGAATGCCTCCAACGTCTTCAGGTCGGGTCGGGAGGCGGCAGTGCATGCGCGCGACGTCCCCCACTCAAGGACAAAGCGTGCCAAGGCGCTGGATCTCGATTTAACGGCCTGCTGGAGAGCGCGCGTCCGTGATTGTGATATTCTCCGTTGCATGTTGCAGCTTTTCGCGATACTCATGAAATTAATGTTATTTTTTCATAAGGATTGTGAAAAGTGGAACAATAGTTGTCAATAATTGCTTTCCTTCCCTTTCGTATGAAGAAATGAAACAAGAAATTGAATAATGTGCAATCGTGTGCTAACCTGATAATATTTCAGAATTTAATTTTTAAAATGAGAACCGAAGAAGGGAGGTCGGGCTTGTCTTTTTATGTTAAATGTATTATTCCAATCCTTGCTGTAGAAAATACATGCTCATTGTTATTTTGCGATGATCTTTCACTCATTCTTCCAACATTATAATTAAAAATAAATAAGGATTTTGTTTACATACTTCAATTTTCTCTAAATATGTAGCGAAAAGAGTAGGTTAACACTTTCCTTCACTGCCAACGCTCTAGGTCCAGAGTGAGGAGATGTCACTGCTAAGGTCAGAAACACTCACCCACTATCATGGATTTGCTCAACCGAAACTAAAAATTGCACTGTTTCAGTCAGAAATGACTCACTACAAAAGGTAGTTCTTTTCGTATTCTAGCGTGATGGAGCGTGCTTGCGTGTGTTCTCCAGCACGCTCGGAAAATTCCTGAAGCAAATTCCTGTGAGACGCAGAGGAACGGGTATTTCGGTTTCTCGGTTACGTTGGTTGGTTTGAAGCACTTTTCAACATTCCTTTAAAATTAGTTTTGGGTTCTTTAAAATTTAAAATTAAATAATTAGTCTACCTTCTTTAGAGAATTGTAAGTGTGTGGCCTATGCTGAACTTCATAAGGGTGAATAATTGTGTGTTCACTATCTGGAAAAGCTGCGATTAAAAGCCTTCTTAGATACAAAGATTACATAGTATTTACATATTAAAAATATTATTCGTAAAACTTACATTAAAATTCGTAAACTTTATTATTAACTGTAAACCTCCTCTACATATACATTTTGCCCAACTAATATATATTACAATCATTCGTCCCACACAAATGTATGCCTGTCCCATCTGATCCAATGCAGCCAAATCTCACATTAATCAAATCAAGATACTCCAAAATAAATTCATCCATTAAATTCTTCATGCTCTTTGGTACATTCCTAATTTTGTAATGTCAAAAACCCTGAAAATGTTGTCCAAGAAATAAATTTAAAAAAACAAAAACGAGAAAAAAACGCCTTTTCTGCTGTGTACGATTTTTTCGTAACAAATTGTTATCTTCCATGAAGAACATTTGGAATCACGAATGATCGATTCAGCATACAACATTGTCTAACTTTATGTAGGCTCTGAAGTCGTGTCTCTGCTTCTTCTGGTACATATTTTCGCGTTATTAAAACAGAACTGTGAAGTTCCAAAATATTCAAGACTCTCGCTAACTAATCCCATTTTTTGGTTCGATTCTTGATACACAACTAATTTAAATGTACAAAATTTGTATACCGAGACATCCGCAATTCTCAAGGGAAATGTTGATTATAATAATTGGGAATAGTGACTCATTTCGAAGTATGGGTACCCGGGAGCGGAAATAAAAGAGTAGTATGCTACATTTACAAAGAAGACATATAGCCACTGTTGCGAGCACATGTAAAGCTAGCTAGGGGTCCTTCATAAATTACGTGACGTTGAAGAGGGGGGAGAGGGTTTGCGTTACGCTACGTTACACCAGGGCAGGGTGAGTTAGCTGAGCGTTACGTGGTATTGATATTTATTTTTTAATTTTCAACATTTGTTGAAATAATTCCATTTACTGAATTTACAATTCGGTATTTACTGTACAAATTCCTTGTGTTCAATAACATACTGAAACATTAACATATTAAAAATTAAATTTTAACAAAAATTATGGTGTAATTATTACAATAAATGGAAGTATTTGCATAAATGATACTGTGAATGAATCTCTTAGATTACGATGAAATCATTCAAGATTGATCTGTAGTATATTCAAGAATCCAGTTCAATAGGCACAATTGTTTCTCGCCCACGCATCACTCACAATGTTGTGAGTGATTGTAGGTCAGAGTATATTGAATCCAATGCCTTTTATTCAAGAATGATAGAACAACCCAGTGCTGAATAATTTTGAAAAGAGTAAATGTCTACAAACACCAAAAATGGCGCACGGCGTAAAACAAAAATGGCCGCCATTTGTAAACCAGGTTCAATAAAAATAAATCAAAGATGTTTTTGAACAGTCAAAACATTTATGTACAAATTATGATTTTTTTTCGAGATGGTCGAGCAACCAATTTATTAAATTCTGGACCATTTAAAATGGATTGACCCAACGGGGAGTGCATGACTTGTCAGAAATAGTCTCACCTATCCATTTTTTATCCGTCACTCAAAATTGTTTCCAATGTTATTAGGTTGGTTGGTGAGTTATTAGTGATTCCGGGCGCATGAACAGCTTAGGTTATTAATACCGTAAGTGTAGTGCATGTTTTTCTCGGGAGGTGGCAGTAGTTTTCCCCGCACTGGATGGAGAGATCCGGCGTCAACCTACCGTCGATTAGCGGGGTTTTCCCAACCAGGTATCCCCAGTAGTGGGGTACCGCTCCAGTCGGGACTACCTCTCAGCTCTCGACCGGTCTCCTGGAATATGCGGTAGTGTAGGGCATGTTAGTGTAAGTGTGTGTGTGTGTGTGTTTGTAAGGGGTGAGGATATGACAAAGAGGAGGAAGGAAAGATCGCGGTCCATGACCCGTTTGATAGGGTACTGCTCCGGCATTCGCTTCGTGTTGTTCGGAGAAACCACGAAACTACCGATCAGAGCAGCCGGCCACTAGAATTTTCCTCTAGACAGCGACTGAATTCGACGTAGCTGACAAGCTAATGTCGAAAATCCTGCCACGTTTATATGTTTAGAAAATTGTCTGCATTTACATTAAAATGTTTCATAAAATAGACCTCAAGACAACATATACAAGACATTCATTATGATATGTGACGAACACGTTGAATGCAGACTATTGCCTGAAAACCATCATTTTGAGTCATTGTAATACTACTTACATGAAGCCTCACTTATACATTCAAAATCTTTCAAAAATGGCTCTCAAGTTTGGACATTTTTTCACGGAGAGAACAAAGCACGCCAATGGCACAAGTCTCATTTTCGTTGAATTTTCTGAATTTTTGATAATTACAAAAACATTTTCAGCGTCTTCCTACGACTACAATATTGAAGTATTTTTTTCGTAGTCTTCGAAATCAATTTTTTTCAAGATAGATCTTCAAACAAAGCCATGTACAAAGTTTTGTAAATATAAACAGTACTTGTTTTGCGAAATTATGCATTATAGAAGAGACAATTTTAAAAGCAAGATTTTCTCAAAAACAGCTCAAAATTCTCTTCATAAATTTTTCGAATAGAGTAAAGTTCATTTTTAAAAATGGTGCAGATCCCTCAGGTAAACGCCCTGCATTTTTGAAATAGCAAATTAAAATTGCAATTAAAATTGCATTTTTGAAATCGCAAATTAAAATTGCAAATACACAATATTTATAATAGATATTTTTCCTTAATAAAAGTTTTACTAAAAATTATCTTGAAATATTATTGTGATCATTCTGAGCCTGACCAGACCGGACTAGTGAGTATTCGCACGTGCGCATGTGCACACCCAAATAATTGCGAATCAATGTTTCTTAAACATTTCTTAACATGAGGGAAATACAAGTCCTCTCAGAGCGTTTGCGAAGCATGGCATTTCAAAACACGCGCCGTTCGGAAGCTGCGATGGACAGTCCGCGGCCCATGCCCTTCGTGACAGCCAGCTAGAGCACACTCGGGAAATGCGAGCGAGCAGACGGAGTCGGGTGCTCCCGCGCGGCTGGAGGGGATAGAGGGGCAACATGGTGGCTTATGGGCGGTTGGAGCACACTACGGTCCGTGCGGATATTACTGCGCAGGCGCGACCTCTGGAAGTGCCTTGACATGTGAAGATCTAACACTCGGCTAGCAAAGTTTTTAAGAGAAGTAAGTGTGGCATTGATCGAAGAAAGTGTGAGATATTTCTCCACTTAAATGTTCTCTCACCCTTCCAAAGCAATTCTTCGGTAGCGCGCGAAACGCAAACGTATTCCTGTGAAGTGTTGCATTCATAAGTATTGTGTTAATCGAATGTTATTTGCACATTTTAAAGCGAGTTGCAATTACAAATCCATTCCTAAGCAAGTGAAAATCAAAATGTATTGTATAAAGGTATGTAGGAGGATATTTTTTAGTGCGTTTTGAAAAACCGAAGTTAGAGGGTTCATTTTTCTGTGATGTTTGTACGACTGACAATGAATAGCGGCGAAAATATGTACGAGTAACATCAATGAAAAAGTCACAGAAAAAATTGCCGAAAAGAAACTGCATTTACTGAAGCGAAACAGACTTTGTGTTACGTATCAGTGTAGACGGCAAACTATCCAGAATTTTTGAGTATTGGGTATAGAAACTTCTACTTTTAACCTTAAATTTGTACAGTGAGTTGATGGGAAATACTACATAGCAAAAT
Organism: Teleogryllus occipitalis; assembly: GCA_011170035.1. Lineage (NCBI taxonomy): Eukaryota > Metazoa > Arthropoda > Insecta > Orthoptera > Gryllidae > Teleogryllus > Teleogryllus occipitalis. The sequence continues at coordinate 180,124 of BLKR01000514.1, forward strand.
TGCGAGTAAAAAAGTTTCGAATCAATGTGTTTCTTGACACCCTTTGAAAAACGTTCTGGAAGTGTCGAATCATGCGGTAACACGGGGGTCCTTGGTGGAGTCTAAACGGATGTTGTGAAAAGAAATGCGATCAACCCTCGTTGTATTCATGTTATCAAACTTCAGAAGATGCCTTGTTTCTAATTGTCGTTATTTATGTTAATGAATATATGTGTATGCTTGTAATGTATCCCTGTATGTATGCGCATGTGTATGTGTGTGTGTGTGTGAGAGAGAGAGAGAGAGGGAGAGAGAGAGAGAGAGAGAGAGAGGGTGGGAGGAAGGTAGAGAGAAGAGAGGCGTTGCACACCCTAATAGTATGACCACGAGCCGCCACTGCCACTAAGTTAACATGGATGTAGTTTAATTGTTAGAGGAAGTAATTGACTACATTTTAGAAAAGGATTTATTCACTTTTTCAGTATCAGGTCCCCATAATACAAGTTTTTTTGTTTACGTATGTATGCGAGAAAGTAAAAAACCGCGATTGCATATGCTTCCTTTCACAAACTGTAAATTGACCTGAAAATCGAAGATTTGAAAGTTCCTAGTTTATTTATTTATTTATTTATTTATTTATTTATTTATTTATTTATTTTACGTCAAAAAACAGTTGAAACTGCGAACGACGTGCTATCGGGAGAAGTGAATTCTGTGCACATTTTCAAAATTCTGTGATCCCTACATTGAGTTATATACTACATGAATTTTGAAAATTAAAAAATATAAAGCTCTCATGTAATAAAATCTATTTTCAAGGATAAATAAGCAATAAATTTTGGGCTCTTATCCATGATGTCCTTCGTCAAGGAATAATACTTCCTGCCGCAACAACATGGAAACGATAATTTGAATAACTATATTTCCCACTGAATTCTAGAAGACGTGCACAGATAATGACGTTACATTTATGTCCAGAAGCAAAACAAGGGGCCATCTCAGCATTTGCTCAATGGATCAGGGAATCGGCATTTACTGAAAATATAGTCCCGCCCTTGTTAACTAGTTAACATAGTTAACCCGCCGTAGTTACCCTTGGACTCTGCTTGGGGTCTTTTTTGACCCCAGGCGCAAATAATGTTTTGCAACATTAAAAATTATTCAAATGAACTTCTCCTTTTAGATATGCTATTGAGATCCAGTTTTAAATGTGTTGTTAACTTTTTAATTTTTTACGTTTTCTTGGTTTAAAGTAATTTGATTTTTTATGAGGACTGGATTAGAAAAGCTCCAAAATAGATTCCACGTTACACATCTCAATTATAAGAAAAATTCTAAAATCGTGTCCATTTCAGCTTTATAACATTACGTTGTTGTTTCTGAATGAAAATATGGCGTATTTGTCTATTAGGAGTTAGTAGCTTTGTATTGGACATTCTCATGCTGGTGTAGTAGACACCTAGGAATAGTTATGAGGATATGTTAGAATGTTTTTTCTGGAAATATTATTCCTTGTTTTTTTTAGAATGATGTTGAAAATGAAGCAAATAAATAGTATAATATTCTTAATTAATAATTACGAATTGCATCCATTCACGAATTCAGGTAAACTGTTGGAGAAACGCGTGGGGGCAAATCTGACCCACGTAGAATATTCATTTTAATTGCTGCAGGTGTCATGCAGGTTACAGTTTTATGATTGAAACAATTGCTAATTGTAAATGATGAGACGCAGTATGTAGAGTTTTTTCCTACAGATTGTCGTATTATTTAACTCTTTTTACTAAGTACTGAAACCAAATACTTGTTGCATTGCATTTTATTGTGTAATATAAATAACTTTAAAAAAGTGAATGCGACATAAGAATCGTCTCCTATATTATTGCAATAGTACAGATACCTCTTGCGGCTCTCACACGCAGCCAATCTTTATAAATGGGGTCCCTAAAGAAAGAAAACTTCACGGAGTCGTGACGAATTGCACTGTGACTTTAAAATATGAAGAATGTGTTTACAAAAAGCATATAAATATTCAGCATATAAACAATAAATTAGCAATATAAGCATAAAAACATACGATCTTAAAAATTTTATTAAATTTTTGCTGTTTTGAGGCTTCTCGATTTTACCCCACCTATTCAGAGACGTGGAGAATCTGCACCTGTAGGTGAAATTAAATGAATTACTTAATATTCTATGCCATTGTATTACACGGGTGTAGTACCAATTTGCTCGATAATAACGTTAAATAAGAATAGTTTGTATTGACAAGGGTCCATTATATGGTTATCAATTACAAGGAGACATATAGAACAAATGACGAGGGATAAGAGGGTCTTAAAGAAAAAGATAATTGCATGCATAATATGGAATGGAAAAATAGGGAAGACGGTGTGATTTAACGTGCGAGAGTTCTCGCATGGGTACGCTAGTAACGCTTGTTAGAATAAGCTCCATGAATAGCGATGACATTCAAGAAAGGGTTTGTGTGTGTACGTGTTGCTCTTGACAGAAGCGTGATGGGGGGCGTGGCAAGACGTCGAAGTTCTGCATGCCAACGGAATGCGGTGGGAAATTGACTTGGCAGCGCTTTGGGACGGGAGCCAGCGACATCACTTCCAACCACGCCGACCGGGAGTGGTGGCTCAGTGCATGACCCTGTAGTGCTTAAGACCGAGAGGTACACTCCCCACGGTGGGTGGCAGGATTTTCGACACTAGCTACACAGGTATGTCGAATTCAGTCGCTGTCTAGACGAGAATTCTAGCGGCCGGCTGCTCTGATCGGTAGTTTTCCGTGGTTTCTCCGATTAACACGAGGTGAATGGCGGGGCAGTACCCTAACAAATGGGCCACATACCGCGCGCGATCTTTCCTTCCTATTCCTTGTCCTATCCTCTCCCCTTACATACACACTTACACTAACATGCGCACACACTACCACACATGCTGGGAGACCGGTCAGGGACTTAGAACGTGTTCCGGCTGGGGCGGAGCGCCGCTGGTGGGAGACACCTGGTTGAGAAACCACACTAGTCTTCGGTTGACCGGCGCTGGATCTCGATCTCCAACAGGGGAAGCTCAACGCTACTTCCCGATGAAAAGTATGCACTACACTTACGGGATTTATTACCTCCGTAGTTGACGTGCCCATAATCACTAATCAATCAAACAATGATCTCCGAAGTTGACGCGCCCGGAATCACTAACCAACCAACGAAGCAACTACGTCGAACTCTAGCGAGACAGTGACGGCTGGTGCCGCACGACCCAGACTGTGGCAGACATACGTCTTTCCTAGGACTAGGACTTTCAGATAAAAACATATTTTTCCCCTTTAATCTTGAGCGGTTAAATTTCGGTGTTAATTCAAAAAGCGCCCACTTGTTTTCGTATACCAAATTGTACACCAACTAAAAACTAAATATTTTGATTACGTTGCATACAAATAAATATTTTCGGCAGAACAAATGTTGAAGAATATCTTAACGACCATTGATATACTGAAGGCAAATTAACGGGGATTGGTCAGTTGAAATAAAAAGAATTTACATCATGGTTGTTTGCCGTCGTTTCTGAAAATATATTTCCATCCTCAGGGCTGTATAATATGAGAAGGAAACAAAATATAGTTATAATAAGTCTACCAAAACATGTATCGGATACAATTACAAAATCTGGATACAGTTGAACACATTTATAATTTTGCTAAGAAGAGTTACATCCTCTTCAACCACCAACAAAGGGTATACATAATTAAAAGATGTGCTGCATGTTCTTGAATATTAGGCACCTCACAGGAAGTGAGAATCATACAAACATCCTCAACACACCAACACACACCATGACTACTACTGGTAGAATGTTGAGCGGTGAGAAGATAATTATTTGTTATGATTGAGGTAAAAACAAAGAAAGTAACTTCCGGTACGAATCTATAGTTAATTACACATGAATATATACTTTCTTGGTTAATTATAATTGTTTTTACATGAAAATAGATTTATTAATTTCACATATTTAATTATTTATTTGAATTAAAATTAAATAAGAAAGTAGCAAATAAATAAATAAATATGGGAAATTAATAAATCAATTTATTCTCAAAATAAACGCCATTTCCATAAACGCTCAAATCACATTTTTTCAAAAATGTTTTTTTCTTCTAGTACCTATACACTGTGTAACATGATATCAATGCTTCTTTAAGTTATTCTTTTGTTTTTACAAAAAAACAACAACAAAAGATGTATTTTTTAAATGACTTACTTCGGTAATATTTACATTATGAACATTTGTTATACATTATCGTATTTGTGAGTACAAATGCTCGAAAAGCTTTTTATTGAAGTTTCTTGAATTCTCAAACGTTTTGGGATCTTCAAATACGTGTTTTCAGAAATGCTTACACGATATTTTCTTGAAAATGGCTCCAAATTTATTAATGAGAATATGCATGTATGGCATGTGTGATTGTAGAGATGCATGTAGAGATTTTACCATTCTATAACATTCTTCAAGTCTTATTCAATTCTTCTAGTAAGTATCCGAAAAAATTGAAGAAATGAGAATGTCTTTTAGTTGCCAATAAATGGCAGCTGAGAAGAGGATGGGTCCAAACCGAATTGAGAGCCTAGACTGAAAAGGCAAAGTAACTAGTACGAGAGAGTATGTGTCGTGTTATAGCACCAATAGTTTTGAACTGTGAATGTATTTTTGATTTCATCATTATTTCTTACTTTTAAGACCAAAGTTGATGTAGTGGTGTGACACTGAGAAGCGTCTAAACCAACAACTACAGAAGGGAAATTTAACTTCTAACCAGAAATTTACCGTAAAGCTATCAAAACCAGGGCTTCAAATTTAAAATTTTAGGTCCCGGAACGCGCCATAAATTAATTATTCATTTAGTAGAAATAGTTATTTTTATTAAATATAATTTAATAATTATTCCTGACGTACCGGAATGTCGTTCCGTTGCGTTCAGCCAGAAATCAAGCCCTGATCAAAACTTATATTCGTACTTATGAATATTGTTACACAATAATAAAAACTGAGTTATTAAAATTAGATCATGTTTAGACAAATTAACAGCTTCTTCTACGCCGAATGAATCGCAGTATACGTGCAATTTTCCGAAACGATTGTTGTGATTGCATCAGTAAACTGTACAAAATATTGAAACATCAAAGTATAACCAATTAAAATTCCCCAACCGGCGGATATCGACCCTCAGGACTTCTTATTCAAATATTCTGCAGAGAAAGCATTGTTAGTACTAAGCGTATCCGTTCGACTATTAATGTTTTCTTCAATAATATTTGAGAAGAAAAAAAGTGTATGATATTATATTCATCTCACAGTGTACCAGGTGTATACGATGCAAAATATTCATTTGCTAACAGAGAACGCACAAGAGAGCTTTTCAACATCTAAAGCAAGATATACTCGTAGGCCTTCAGCAAGCAGACTCTCTTATACTGATCTACTCTTACATTGACGTATTGAGGGTAAAGAAATTTCCCTCTTCACTAACTTTCCTCAAACTTCCTCCGGCTGAAGGATTTTGTAGAACTTTGACAGTTTCTGAAGAGCGCTCTCCGTCGACCAACAGAAGAAACTGCAGACGAATGAGTGCGACGGTTTCTGAGGGTGTTTTCGGAAACTGCTCGATAGAACAGTTCATCTAAGTACTTATTAATTAAAGAGAAATTATTACGAAATAAAGAGAATTATTCTGCAGCAGTAATCAGCCGTTTTCCGGCAGAAAAGCTTGCATTGTGGGGCTCTAGAATCAACAAAGTAGATAAATCTTGTTCATATATGTATTAAATAATTTCTGAAAAGAAGTTGTGTAATAGGAATTAGCCTTTGAGGATCCTTGATGCCGAAAATTTTTTTTACGACAAAACGACCGCGCGTCCGTCTGTGCACAACTTGAAGTGCGGTGATATTGCGGTGCACAACTTGAAGTGCGGTGACATTGAAAAACATTCTATAGCCTCTGGGAAATTTTCAAAATTTTCTCAAAAATAACTTCAATGTTTTTCTTTAAATTTCTTGTAAGATTAGAATGAAATAAATGTATAAATATAGCACAGATTCGATTTTACTGTTGACTCACACTCTTTGAAAATTACAAAATATTGAATTATTTCCGCGTCTTCTTTTAACTACAATACTAAAGATAGACATTATTTGTTCAATTGAAGTTTGCTCTCCATAATTAGTTCTTACATTAAAGTCACGTTTTCGAAAAGAAAATAGTAGTTTTTGCCCAATTTTCAATGAAATATGGGCAAAAAAACATAAAAAAGAATTTATCAAAAACAGCTGTAAATCTTTTCTTTAAACTTTTTGTAGGGATACTGCAAAGTGTACTGTATAAGATGACATAAACTCTTTGTTGTTTTCTTTTCTTTTTTCAGCAATTACACGAATGTAATTTTTTTAAAAAATCTCTCACGGCGTTATTATTTACATTACCAGCAGTTTCTAGACATTATTGCATTTGTGGGTCAAAGTGCTTCAAATTATTTCAAATGAAGTCTGTCCAAGTTTTCTAAAAAAAAGAAAGAAAAGAAAAAAAGAGATTCAACTTTTACTTTTACAGAAAAGCTCAAACAACATTTTCTCAAAAACAGCTTGAAATGTTTTAACAAAAAGTTTCCATAGAGGTCGAGGTTTTTACATGAAAATAATATACAAATAATATAGCCCTATAATATTCTTGAAGTCCCATAAATCGCGAATTATGACTACACAGCGTGTTATAGCAAGTAATTTACTATATATTGGAAGAATATTTATTTATCCGCTTTTCTGTCAAAACAACATTTTTTTGCGAGAAAGTAAAAATATTAAAAACAAGACTTCCTCAGAAACGGATCCAACATTTTACTTTCCGTGCGCATAGTAGTAAGACATTGAATAACATATCAAAAAACACCATATTAATATAATGATGAGTTCTCGAAAAGGGAAAAGGTTTCTGTGAAAATTAAGTTAAAATTGCGCGTTTTTAGAAACGCTCTAACAACTATTTTCAAAAGCGGCTCCAAATTTTTCAATGAAAATTTGCATGTAAAAACAGGTTTTGATCTTCTATGATCATTGTATTTCAATTGACTATTAAAGGAATGGAAAAATGAGAAAATGTGAAAAAGCCAGGAGTAGGAAGTAGCCCAGATTAGGAAACTAACTAGTACGAGAAAGTCTTTGCGATTCTGTACCGTCACTAATTTAATTTTTCCTGTAAACGACGTATTCCCTATCTTGGACGATCCGGTGAGCCTCGGGGCTGACATATGAAGACGCTACCAATATGGACGGAGGATTAGCTCTCTTCGAAGGCTGAAAATCCTTACGAAGCAACAGAAGATAATTGATTAATGAAACAGAAATTATTGAAGAAAGTTGTAACCATTCACAATACGATTAGCTGGACCTTCTCACCGAGAGAGGTGGCTAAAGTATTTGCCACCCCCAGCAGTAGCATTTTTAAATAACATTTTTAACTCATGCTTCAGAATCGGCTATTTTCAACTGACTTGGAAGCATGCAATTATCATTCCCATCCCCAAACCAAACAAAAACGCTGCCTTTACCGACAGTTACCGGCCTATTAGCTTGTTACCAAACCTTTCAAACATTTTCGAAAAGATTGTCCTAAAAAGACTAAACAAACATCTCTACCTAACAAAAAGCTATACCAATAGAACAATTTGGATTCACAGAAAAAATATCTACACAACATAAGTTACTCCGTATTACAGAACATATATACATAGCCTTTCAAAGAAAACACCACACTTGAATAGCAGGTTATTCCCCCCCCCTTGGTCAGAAAAATTTACACTAGTTGTTTGCCAACGTTTCAGAAACTTTTTTTCCAAAAAAAACAACAACTTTTTTTACAAAAAAAAACAACAACAAAAAAACACGTATGAGAAACAATTGTGTGTTACATAGTGTGTTTTTTTTGTAACATTATTCATGAACAGTGTTGTTTTCATTTTCTTTTATCATGGTAGAAATCACGACCGTTAATAAGGAGTAGGGTAATGGATCACGGGATCGGTCAATTAATGAATTATACTAGTTTGCCAACGTTTCGGAATATTTTATTCCTTCATCAGGGCTTACTAATACATATACTGGTCAAACATAATGTTCCTCCACTCCATGGCACTTTCTTTCGGGCCGTGGCCATGGTCGGACCTGCTATGGACGTGTGTGCTTCAGCAACTCTGTATTGGAGTTGTGCTGTAAACCATTAATTCACAGAAATAGCTCGGTACCATTCAATTCCTCCATATTAATATTCAAAACAGTCATAAGACCTCTACTACTGTACGCCTGCCCCATATGGATCAACGCCTCCAAAACCAACATTAACAGAATTCAAGTAATACAGAATCAGTTTCTTAGAACAATTGCCAACGCCCCATGGTTCGTATCCAACCTCCAACTTCATAAGGAATTTAACCTCGAACCGTTATCACAGCATATAGCTTACCTCTCCACGAACTTTTACTCCAGATTAAATAAAATACCCTCCCTGGTGCCTTTCAGACTCGGTAAAAATCCCAACCATCAAACCAGAATTACAAATAAATACCCCTACCATTCATTTCTCATCAAATTCGCCGAATTGGAATCTGATTAGAGGATCCACTAGGGATTCCTCCCCCATTGTAATAGTTGTAAGTTAATTTTAAGTTAATTATAAGTTAGTCTATAAGAAATTAATACATATGTAAAGTTGTTAACAACTAATCTATGTACCATCAAAACCAATAAATTGAAAAAAAAGCCTCGTTCGTTCACGAAGAATACCATCCTACTTTCGAGAATTTTTGGGTTTCAGGTTAGAACTCTTTGTATTACATACTAGCGGAACCCGGCTAGAAAAATTAACGGGAGAAATAAAAAAGTCTAGTCGAATTGCGTAAATAGGATGCTTTTTTATTTCTGGATTAATTTTTCTTTCTGAACAAATACATTCATATATTTAGTAAATAATAAACTGTTTACATGTTTCTGAAGTGTATCTATGCTTCTGAAAAGCAAATTTTTGCTTAGAAATCATTTTTACAAAACAACTTTTGAGTGCTTATTGTGGCTCAGTCATTCAGAATATCCATGTAGTTTATTAGACAAAATATGCTTAAAATAGTCTTAAGAGCTCATTTTCGAATTTTCGACGTTTCCTCCTTGGACACCCTATATATACGTTTGTATATATTTAAAATATAATATAGACACTTCGCAGTACTTGCGATTAAGGAAGTGTGAAGAACGAAGAATATAATTCCGGTTTCACTAGTCATTTCAAGAACCAAAAGGGAGTCCACAATTGCATTACAAAGTTACAGTGTCGCGAGTAAGACATAATCGTAGTCATCATACTGGGTGGGCACCTGGAATCAAGAGTACAGAGAAAATATCGTTTGATGTGCTAATGCAATAAGTGCTAATATACAATTTAGAGTTGGAATAAAAATGTGAATCATTTTAATTAATTTTTTTTTCGATTCCTTATAAGTGCGATTTTTTATTGCTTGACGTTAAGTGACTTTTTGGACCCCTATTTCAGCCAGAAGAACTGCCGTTTTTCATGGCTATTTTAGAACAAATAAATGACCTTTTGCCTTTATATTTTAGGTGAACTGTAGTTAGGTGAAGGTTGAACATCCGGGCTCTAGTGTTTACACAGGTTTCTTAGCATTTTGATCAAACAATTGTAAGTGGTCCAGAATTTAATAAATTGGTCGCACGACCTTCTGGAAAAAAATTCATTTTTTTTCTAAATTTCCTTGTTTTGGTATTCGTCCGTATCTCTGAAGAACCGTTCAGAAATAATCAGAAGAGTGGCAAATTTAAACGCGAAAAAATAAACGAACTTAATTTATTTATTTGTTATCTTTATAAACTATTTTTATATTATCCGGTTCAGCTTTTTACATCAAATGACCATATTTTTAATTACAAACGTAGATGTGAGATAAAAGTTTGTTTTAAAGTACAGTAATATTCAAAATATACTAGGCAACTTTTATGTTTATTAATAATAAAGTATAATTAATTAATAGCTTCAAAATAATTTGATTACTGCCTGTTACAACGTATCCTCAATATGGAAATGAAGCTTATTTTGCGAAAGTTTACAATTAAAAAAAACCAACAACATTGAGTTGAATCTAAAAGTATTGAAATTTTTACTGAAGTTTGCTCTCATGGCGATGTAATACGTGTGCAATTTTCATTCGCATACCAAAGATTTGGTTGCAAATACTTCTCAATAGAAACACAGAAGGTAGATAAATAATATTTCGATTTGTAGGCCAAAGTATACTGAATCCAATGCCTTTTATTCTAGAACGCTAAAACAACCCCAGAGCTGAATAATTTAGACAAGAGTAAATGTCGCATGGTGTTAAAAAAAATGGCCGCCATTTGTAAACCACAAACAATAAAAATAAATCAGAGATGTTTTTGAACAGCCAAAACATAAGGAACTTCCGCATGTTTTGTACAAAATATGAATTTTTTTCGAGATGGTCGAGCGACCGGGACTGGACCACTTAAAATGGATTGACACATTTACTGAGAAGCAATTGTCTGGGCACATTAATAATTTTACGTTTGTATTCTCCTTTTCTTCGGAACAGCCGTCATACTCTTTGTTTAGAGTTTGACTGTCCCATTTTCGTTTGTGATGGAATCTTAACTATCAAAGTTGTGTGAAAGTTGTGAGTTCCCAACTTGGGGTCCCTGCCTTGAGTCACGTAGGCTGTCTGCCTTCGCCTCGGTTCCGCCTTGCGTCTGGTCAGAGGCGACGTTGGCGACCAGCTGCCTCCCACTCAAATGCTTCCATTTAGAGACTTTTCGATCTACGGAAGTTTTTCTTATTTACTATGCCACTCTTGCGAAATGCAGGTGACCAAACTTAATTGCCAGAATCGGAATTTTACTTCCCCAAAAGAGGGCATTTATAATCGAACTTGGGAAAACAAAATAGAGAATGGAGTTGAGCATCTTTTTAAAATCATTGAATTTAAAACTTTGGATTAGTATTGTAGTAAATTTGTACTATTAATATGACACAATTTTTGTTGCACACTGAAAGCTTTATAATTTTAACTAATCAGAGTTACTGCACATCATTACGACTTAAATTCGAATTATATGAAAAAATGTAGTAAGATCAATCAATCAATTATGCATTATTTTACGTGATGAGACCAAGGCTACCAGTCTCTCTCTTTTTCGTCTAATCACGCAAATTTCTTTACACTCCTTTCATTACTACAGCTTAAATCAAATCCCCTCCCTGGTGCCATTCAGACTCGGCAGAAATCCTATCCATCAGACCAGAATTAAAAACAAATACCACTATCACTCATTTCTCATCAAATTCACTGAATTGGAACCTGATTAGGGTACCTTTAAGGAAACCCTCTCCCATTGTAAGAGTTTTAAGTTTATTGTAAGTTCATTATAAGTTAGTTAATAAGAAACCAATACTTATGAAAAGTTATTAAGTAATTAATCGATGTACTTATCATCAAATATCAATTAATTGAAAAAGAAGAATAAGAAACTCCTTTCACCATTCGGTGGAGAAAGAGGTATCATTCGGGCGACGAAACAGACGATTTGAATTTACCCCAGACGCTCCTTTTCAGTCGCTGTCTGGAGAATTCTAGAGGACGGCTGCTCTTATCGGTAGTTGTCCGTGGTTTCTCCGATTAACACTAGGCGAATGCCGCAGCAGTACCTTAACAAACGGGCCACGGACCGCGCGCGATCTTTCCTTCCTCTTCCTTGTCCTGTCTTATCCTATCCCCTTAAACATACCATGACACTAACATGCACTACACTACCACATATTCCAGGAGACCGGTCGGGAGCTTAGTGCTTGTACCGGCTGGGGCGGTGCCCCGCTGGTGGGAGATTCCTGGTTAGGGGGAAACCCCACTAGCCGACGGTAGGTCGGCGCCGGCTCCGGCGCCGCCGGCGCGGGCTCTCGCCAAACCGCGGGGGAAGATCACCACCAATCTCTTGAGAAAAAACTTGCACTACACTAAGGGGACTAATGACCAAAGCAGTTGACGCACCCGTAAACACAAAATATCAATCAATCAATCAATCAATCATTGACCTCGTATCTATCTAATGTCGAAAATCCTGGCGCCATCGGGACGCGATCCTAGGACATCCCGGTAAGAGGCACAGCAGTGGCATCAGTTGATTCACCTACTACATCAACCGCTCGTCGAAAAACGTTAAGTAATAACAATACACGTTACCTTTACAATGTAGTTGAATTTCGGGTTAATAAATGTAGTAAAGAGCGTTTTAACATTTTGATAACGAAAAATGTTCGCTTCCACGTAGTAGAAACATGTACTTCAACAAGGGAGTTATATTTGTGTTGGCAATGTATTGGATCGATTAGATTATTGTTATAAAATATTCAATAAAATTTGTTAATATTAGTAAGTAAAATTTACTACAAGAAACTTCTAGTAACTATTTTTGCTAAGAAATGCAATTTAGGAATTATATAAAATATGTTAAAAACATTATTAGGATCTTCATCGACAGTTCATGATATAAATTTGTCCTTGTCAGCGCACATATTGTAAGCAATTATAACGAATCAGTGATCAAATGTGGCGTGTTCTGGGTCATCTGTGTTAGCCCTAGGATTTTAGGACAAATGCCTATTTATTTCCTTTAGGAGGTTGTCGAAAATATTTGCAGGTATTTAAGAATCATAAAAAATACTAGTGAGAACCCGTCAAAATTTGACGGTGAGATCTTAGATAAATGTAAAATACCGTGCCCAGACTAATGTTCACAATATATTGCATTGTTTGGATCTTCGGGTTATAACGAAGATATTCTGTGATAGTAGTTCCCAAAATTTTGAACACGTATGGTCCATGACCAGGTGGCAATGCAAAATGGCCCACATATTCCAATAATACACGAAATGACACAAAAGAAAGAGCACTATTATACTGACGGATATTATTTCTAAAGTTTTTTGATGTGTCATCATCTATAAACAAATTTGATTACTTCTGGCATATTGCTCGAAGGTAAACTTATTTTCCCATTTAAGCAACACAGAGTAAACACGTTTGCAGAATTTCTCTCGCATGGGAAGTACAAAGCAGAACAAAACTGACATTTTCTGCGCTGACTTTTTCATTCTCTGCGTCCAGTTAATGTACGTTTGCTTCTTTCGGGGCGCGTGGACAACGATTCGGAATTCGACATAACCTGAGAACAACTTCACTACTTCAGTACAACCGAGCAAAACCCACTGTCCGAATGTTCTCTATAAAATACATCACAAAAGCAAATACATGCAAACTGTCAAAGCCACAATGCAATTATTACACTGAAACAAAACCTTGACGAATTGTAAACAAATCTCAACAATAAAAACAAAACATAAAGCAGCGCCACCATGCAGCAGCGTGGACATCTATCGACTCATATATATATATATATATATATATATATATATATATATATATATATATATATATATATATATATATCGATTTTGAAACAGCCACCCTTTGGAAGAACAATTGACTATTGATAAGCGTACTATTAAAGAATGATTAATTAATTAATTTACACCGTAAATGTTGGTGAATCATCACAAACAATATCTGATAACACATCTAGGGGTCACATTCTTTCATTTAAAGGAAAAAATACTACAATCGGTTCAGTAGAAGCTCTAAACGAAGCCATGGCACCTTATTTTTTTAAAAATATACCTACTAAAAACATCTTATAATGCCTAAATGTCCAAATATATCGGTGATGCCTATTTTAATATTTTTTCGTTAGTCGAAAACGTCTTTCTACAGGCTATTCGGACAAGCGGGTTTATTTATTTATTTATTTATTTATTTATTTATTTATTTATTTATTCATTTATTTATTTATTTATTTATTTATTTATTTATTTATTTATTTATTTATTTATTTATTTATTTATTTATTTATTTATTTATTTATTTATTTATTTGTTCATAGTAACGAGTGTTTTACGTATTATAAATGTAACAATTATTATAAGTATTAAATATAATTACACTGTGGAGTTAGGTAAAAATGTTTATCCATGTTTGTCTGAATGTGAATGAATAGGTGCAGGTTGGCGTGTATGCAAGGGTTCCTTGGTCTGTCTACGTACGCGTGTATGTTTGTATGTATATATGTATGTCTGTATGTATCTTTGTGTACTATGTAAGTTTATTTATCTATATGTTAGTATATATGTATTTTCATCTAAAATTCTGAGTTCTAGTTTATAATATGTATGTCCTGAAAAACCTGAATTTTATTGCTGAAATTAATGAAGGAACTTCAACATATGATTTTAGTCGCAAGTTTTATTTTTGTGTCTAGAAATGAAATTTTGAATAACTGTGATTAGGCCAAACAAATTATGAATTTTGCATCCCAAGAGCTGGCGATGTTCTGCAAACTTACGTACTTTATTTACTCAAGAGCGCCGCTGATATGAGCGATCTGGGTTTGCTCCGATTTCCGAGTGGAGAAGTTATGATAAAAAAACTCAAATTGTTCGAACTTTTTTCGTTTATCTCAAATTCACGCGGAATTTAACACTTCATAGAAACGTTTATTATTTTCAAAAATTTGAATGACTATATTATGAGTCGATTCATTAACAATACTTTGTAATTTGAGGAAAAAAACTTATAGAAACGAGAGGGTTCAAAAACGTCAATTTTTCAAACTTTAGAAAAAACACTCATTTCTTCTCCATAAAACGTGTAATAAACACGAAGGGACGAATTTAACCCAAAATGTTACAGAATCAAAGTTACAGAGTATGAAACTCAATTTCCAAAAGTCCAAGACATGTTAAAAAAGGAACGATTTTACTAAAAAAGTTCTCAAAAAATTACTAACAAGTAATATATTTAAATAAATACAAATTTAACAAGTAAATCTTTTTATAGGTTTGGAGGAAGATGACAATAACATTATCTTCAATTTTCAATTTCTTCCATACTCAGATCATCGTCGAGGTCGCTTCTTCCTTCTTTCATGATGTCATCATGATTTATGTCGCAGTCATCAGTTTCCAGAATCATAATTTCTGTTTTGTGCTGTCCAGCAGCTGCTTCTGTAGGGAAAGAAGCGAGATTGAGTGCCGTTGTTAAAAATTTCCCAGTTTTGATAATACATAGATTTTAATGACTTTGATTCATGCTCTGCACTTCTCTCCTTCGCCTTTGTCTCGAGGGCAGCAACATAGCTTTACCATCCTATGAAGTGAAATCCAGTTTTCCTTTGCCGCAAAACAAAAAAGAAGTCGAATCGCAGTCACTGAATACGTGCGGAAGTTGTATTTAGGTACTTGGGAAAACGTGAAATATAAGGGGATGACCCCCATCTCGATCAGGTTTTTAGTCCAGTTTCTCTGATTCATCGAGAAAATGCTGAGATGGCCCCTTGCTTTGCTTCCGGCAAAATGACATAAATGTCTTTATCTGTGCACATCTTCTTGAATTAAGTGGGAAATATAGTTATTCCAATTATCGTTCTCCATTTCGCGGCAGGAAGTATTATTATTTCAGGAAGGAAATGATGAGAGATAAGAGCCCAAATTTATTGCTGATTTACCCTTGAAAATAGATTATATTACATCGGAGCGAATATTGGAAGAAAAACAAACAAACAAACAAACAAAACCTGCTCATTTTCTTTCTGTATTCCAAATTCAAGTAGTATGTGACTTAGGTTATGGATCACAGAATTTTGAAAACGTGCACAGAATTCACTTCTCCCCGTGGCACGTCAGACACAGTTTTTAACTGTTTTTGACGTAAAGTGAATAAAAATAAATGAAAAGATGCTGACAACATCCTTTCTGCCATTGTCCGGCTTCACTCGAAAAAATGCTTGGGGTCACTGAGGCTGAAGCTGTCAAAATCACAAGAAGGTCGATGTCTTCCCAAATGACAACCATACACTGCTGATGAACTTCAACAGCACTGACCACAATTAAAGAATCGACGTCCACATCATTTTTCTTTTACATTGAAGTGCTCAGCTTTAAATAAAGAAATGAATAAATAGATAAGGAGCTGTTTGCTTTACTCATTTCAAAGACATTTTTCTTGTAATGGTTACTGACACTATTTCATCAAACATGACACTTGGAGTTTACAGTTTTTTGGGAGCCCTGTGCAGCCACTCGGCTGATTTACTTCTCTTGTCTCACCTAGAGGACGCATCAAACGCAATCGTGTTCTTTTTGACATTGCTTCACATTTTGCTAATACAGAACAAATTAATGCCTCCAACGCCATTTAGCAAACTTTCCATGGAAGAGAAATCTTCCATACAAGACGAAATATGAATTTTCAAAATCAATTTATTTTTCAGCGAATCAAACATCTTGAAAACAAATTTTTTGCAAACCTTTATCACCAAACAGATCGCAGATCGGGCCAACTCATGCGTATGTTTTCAATTTTATCACTTTTTTGACAATTACAGTAGTAGTTTCGTTACTATGCCAAAGGTAATGGATATTACAGCTTCAGAAATAATTCTGTGACAAACCAGATATTCAACTTTTTGACATCTGCATTGTTTTTTGGTACTCTTCCATGTCTAGCACCCACATGCTGCTTAGCAGTTGACAATGAAATACCATCATACTCGATTTCGTCTATGATGTCAACTGGCACATTGAAGCAAACAATATTAATAGCGGGTTCATCCTCTACCGTGCGTTAACTACCCAAAACCTCTGCTAGTTTTGTTCAAAGAATTCATTCGTGTTTACATGCAATTGTCATGACTAGGGAACGGATTGCCAAGTAATTACATGTTTTTACAGACACTAGATACACGCATTCAATTACATTTTCTAGTGTTTAAGAGACATTCTGAACGAATAAGAACTATTTTTATTTTACATATTTTTACATATAGGTGGTAAAATTATATATTTTTTTTTACATATTTTACCTACTACGACATATTTCTTACTTATTTCGCTACATTGTAATATACTTATATGTCGAAACTGATCATTTCAGATGCACGTTTGCAATATTTGTAACGGAATCATCTTTCTTACAAATCAAATGTAATGATGCTGCGCTTCTAATACCATCATATCTCCGCCATGAATTGTCGAACTTACTCCCTCCGCTTACTGCGTACTTGCGAGTCAAGGATCAACAGATTTTTTTGAACAAAAGTAATTTCAACCACGTGCTTGCTCATTTTTCCAACAGAAAATTCATTACCTTACGAAAAATAACAAATATTTTGTACAGAAAACTATTTTACCGCGTTGTTCAATTTGGAGGATGGGATGTATACTCTTTAATCACCTCCCCTGGGATCCATCACTCACTACACGGTACTACAATTCACTTGTACACCGGCTCCTCGTAAACATTGCAATATATACCATAAACGTATTTTATATTTCGAATAAAATTCCTGTAGGTGGTGAAGTCTAGTGTACAATTACTTTAGAAGAGATAGAACCTACTTTCACCCCTCCAAATCCTTAAGAACTGATCGACGATGTTCTTAGTCGGAAAATTCTTGTAGAGAACAATTTTAAACACAATAATGAATTTTTATTTTACATATTTTCTATTTTTCTTTCATGTTTTGGAAAAAAATAAGTACATATATATGTAGTACATATTTTGCATTTTTTATTACAATAAATTCCGTTCCCTAGTCATGACGGACCAAATTTCTACCCAAACTATTTCGGATTATGAACCGTCTCCTGGTTACAGAAAGCTTGATGACTACGTTTCGTTTCCGGTTCAATCACGTTTTGTAAAAATAAAAGGGAAGATTTTGATTGAAGATAATGGCTACTGGTATGGAAATATGGAATTACATCCCCAATGCATTGCAAATGTAGCAGCTAATCTCCTCTCCTCCCAGCTTGCATTGTGGGGAGGCGAACCCTGGTTTCGACCAAATTATAATGGCCTGCATATAATACGAGTATATGTAGGCGAATCATAAAGTAAGTTACACTAGCTCACCGCGAGAGCACGCTGTGTATCAGACTAGAGACTGGATTTTTATCTCCAGAGCTGGCTAGGATCAATGGCGCATCAACTGGATGTTCACTCCAAAAGGGAGGTGCGTTCATATTGTCACACTTTAATTCGGTTGCGAAAGGCTTAATAGGAAAAGCGGCGGGGAACTTCAGAGGCGGTGTGATTTTGTTGCACGATGACGCAACACCTTAGACGGCCCGCTAAACGTCCCAACTGCGGCAGCGATTCACGTGGGAGGTACGGCAACATCCTCCATACAGTACAGACTTAGCGCCATGAGATTATCACGTGTTCAGTAAGCTGAACAAGGATCTCGGTGGTCGACGATACCGAAACGATGAGGTGAAAGCTGGTGTCTTCAAGTGCTTACAATGCGCTGGAGGTGATTTCTACGCATCCGGAATAGAATTGTTGGTTGACCGTTCCGAGAAAGGGTGACTGTGTCTTGGAGACTATGTGGAAAAGGGGAAAAGGGAACTTACATTGTATGTTGTCATAGCCGTGTTGTCTATGTGTAGGTGGTTCAGTAGGTATTAATTACATCCGAACGCCTCAACTGTAATTTTTAAAATTGTAAATTAATTAAAGTGGTTAGGCGGAAGAGCAGGCCACAAGGCCTGAGCCTCGCCACAAATAAAAACAATTTTATTATTATTATTATTATTATTATTATTATTATTATTATTATTATTATTATTATTATTGTTATTGTCCTTCCCCTGACAAGGAATGAAATTGCTGCGTATTTTCTTTTTGGCACCTCATCGACTCCCAGCATGGACGATAAATGTTTACTCCCAAATTTATTGCCACGAAGGCCGCATCGATCATCCTGGAAATACAGTCGATCCCGGTTATAGTGAACTTCTAGGATCCAACACGTTAGGTTCAGTACATTAGAGGTTCACTATATCCGATGACGTCAAAATTAAAACAGAAATTCTCCACGATTATTGGTTTTATTAATATAGAGATTAAACAAAATTCATCAACAGTACGAACTGAAAATTTCAATATCTTCATTTGTACATAAAAAATGAATTATTTTCCTTTTTTTTGTTTCGTACATTTTTCATTAATAATTCCTCTAGATCCTTCTCCAGAGTTCGTGCTCTCTCCATACTTGATTCTGCACTGACCTCTGTCTCTTAAATATCATAATGCAGTCTTGACACCCTTTAATACCTCTTGCATTGTTGGAACCGTCGAACTCTCCGAAGGCTCTTTCAACTCTCAAAAGGCTCTAAGAACATAGAATATTAGAATGGATCCATTTAATTTCCTGGACTTACTTCTTACGTTCATAGCCGAGGTTCAGATTCACTATAACCGAATCTTCTTAAACTTATTTGTAATGTAAATGAAACGGAACCAATGTCACTATAAACGGAACCAAAGTTCACTATAACCGAGGGTTCACTATATTGGAGTTCACTATAACCAGAGTCGTCTGTATTCATCCATTACTTGAAGTGTTCCTGGTTAAATAAATATGAGAATTCATTAGGACGGGAATATTAGGAGGATTCAATTTTTCCTGTTATTTTGCCAAGGTTATATTGCACGTGACATGTGTGATATGGGAACTATGAGCTTTTTCTTCCCTATAAAAAACCACGCACGACATGATCGAACCCACATCTGGCGTTTGAAGGCCAGTAAGCTAACAATTTATCCATGAAGTGACACGCAGTGAATTGGTATTCCGTGCCCTCTCGTTTCAGTACAGAAATACTTAACCAAAGTGTGTTCACTTTCATCCGTTTGGCCGGAATAATTACTTGTAGAGTCTCAGTGGGCGGGATCGGGTCTAGCTCAAATTAACGAAAACTCGAATTATCGAAAATGATTAATTTACCCAAATTGAAATATAAACACAACTCTTAAATTTCAAAGTAATTCTAATATCAATGCTAATGGAACCAATTTCCTTATTGTAGATACCATCAAGGAAGAACAATGATTCTCTAAAGTAAATTAAAAAATCCGTCAAAGGTGACAAATTGCGCGTGCTAGTCCCGAATTTTTCGAACTGCAATCTGCACAACTAAACTAATGGTTGTTTGACCGATTGGGTGTAATAACCGAAGCGTCGACGCCGGCCAAACAATAAAAAAACAGATGTAAATTTTTCGTATCTTGGTCATTTTTCGGGAATAAATGTATTTATTCCATCCCCTTTATTTTAATTATTTTTTGGTAAGTCGGATTTAACTCGGGTTCATGGGAAACCTCGAACAATCGAGACTAGAATTATAGAGACTTCTGAATTCGTTTTTCATTTGTTGTGCTGCAGGCCAAAAGAGGGTAATGCGTTCCTAACTTCAACGATGGCGAGGCTCAGGCCATTAGGCATCGTCCTCCGCCTGCCCACGCCCATTCCGCTGCGCTCCTTCCGCCATCTAATAGAGAAAGGAGGTATCATTTGGGCAACAAAGCAGGTGATTTGAATTTATTTAGAGGCCTCTTTAAGCTTGAAGAGCTTTTATATGCAGTAAATCTGCAACATGAGACAGAGGACTTTATTTCTCCTCCGAAGGAAGACGTACGAAGGATTTTGCCCTTAAAAATCCACGGCTTCAATCAGGTTTCTTCACGAGAACTTGAGTATAACAGTTCGCTGTTGTAACAGCGAACTGTTACAAGAGCGAACTTTCGTCAACTCAAGAAACGATCATCTTGTAAACTTGTACCACATTTTTACAAATGCTTGAATTCTACCGAAATATGACAAATACGTAAAACAGGACAAGTACCGCCTACTATCGCAAGAAGACGAGTCGAAGTGTTGAGTATTTTAAAAGGAAATTGCTTTGTAACGTGAAGTATTATCAGACAGGTAGACAGAGAAGAAACTGCATAATGTTAGGAATGAAAAATGACCATTTAGTAATATAAGCAGTAAAAATAAAGTTGTTTTGTATACATTCCCCAATTTCCTCTTTAGTTCAAATCTTTTTTTCTTCACAATTTCATCAATTCATGGTGCAAAATTTATTCATTTGCAATGCTGAACGAATTCTACGCTTTTCACTTCAGCGAGCATACGATATTCCGATCGTTCATGACTCGTCGACCGATCCCACACGTGCAAGACGAGCGGTCCGATTCGGTTGGTGATCGGAGTACTGCCTATTTGGCGGTTTGTATTTGGAAAATTCTAGTTTACAGAATGATACTTCGATTTTCAGAGCCAATTATCAAAAACAAAACAGAAAAGAACATCTTTCCTCCAAAGATGTAGGTTAAAAAGTTCTCCGTATTCGTACCTAGACATTTGAAAAAGTTTTAAGATTATGCAGGCCATGCATGTTTCATTTCAATCCCCGATGTTCGAAGGAGTAATATTGAGACATCTCGTCACCGCACGCAACGTGTCTGCGCACACGATCTATTAATATGTTTTAATTCCATTATTTATAAATATCTCAATTTCAAATATTGTGCATTAAAAGATCATTAAACTGAAAATAATATTTTTAAAATAAAATTTTATTTTTGCAAACTTTGTAAAATTTGAATTTTTAAATTTAATTAAGATTTAATTAATTGTGGATATTTAAGAATTAAATCCAAGTATAAATAATCTAAAATAACTGTGTTAAAGCTTTTATTTGAGACTAATCTCAGTTATCCCAGTTCTACTCGATTAATATAGCAGGAGAAATAATCATTTTATTTGTTATTCCGCGCGCTTCTGTCTCTCTCCACTCTCTCTCTCTCTCTCTCTCTCTCTCTCTCTCTCTCTCTCTCTCAATTTCTTTCTTTCTTTCTCTCTCATCAATTATATATTTAGGGAAGAAAAACAGTATACTCCCAAAACAGTATATATATAAGGGATTAAAAATTTACAATAAAATGCCAAAAAATAGAGAGAACTAGCGCCGACCTACCGTCGGCTAGTGGGGTTTCCCCCTAACCAGGACTCTCAACACCAGCGGGGCACCGCCCCAGCCAGGACAAGCTCTAAGCTCCTGACCGGTCTCCCGGAATATGTGGTAGTGTAGTGCATGCTAGTTTCAGGGTGAGTTTAAGGAGATGGGATAAGACAGGACAAGGAAGAGGAAGGAAAGATCGCGCGCGGTCCGTGGCCCGTTTGTTGGGGTACTGCATTCGCCTGATGTTTATCGAAGAAACCACGGAAAACTACCGATCAGGGCAGTCGGCTTCTAGAATTCTTCACCAGACAGCGAATGAATTCGACGTAGCTGACAAGCTAGTGTCGAAAATCCTGCCACTATCGGGAGTGTAACGATAGGACCTCCCAGTCAGAGGCACTCTAGTGACATGAGTTGATGCTCAGAGCCACCTCTCCCGGCAGAGTTAAAATAGAAAATCCTGCCCCCGTGGGGAGTGTAACTCTAGGACCTCCCGGTCAGAGAGTCTTCAGTGCCATGAGTTGATGCCCTGAGCCACCTATTCCGGTACGATCACCGCGGTCTTAGCCGCATCTGTCAGCGCCTCAGCCGCCGCCCCTCGTCGCCCGCGTCCCGTTTCGCAGAAGCGCTGGCGGCCGCGCATGCCATCGGGCGCCATGGGCACTCTCGCCCTCCAGCTGCCTCCCCTTCCCCTCCTCCCACTCCCTTTGGCTTGCCCTCTCGCTCTCGAGCGCGCTCGCCCGCCCGCTCGCGTCGCCTCGCGTCGCCCCGCGCCTGCGCCGAACAAAGACTTGACCCACATCGCCCGGCGGAGCACAATCGGACGCCTTTTATGGCTTCACGCTCTCATTTTAATAATGGAATCGCGCGTACACGGGGAGGTGTTTCCAAGAACCTTCTTTTATAACTCTGGCTTTTTTTTAACTCGGTACGCGGACAAAACAACAGATGGTGCTTGCGTCGCGAAGCACGACTGTTTCTCACGCACATGCTATGCAAAAAGGCCCCCGGCGGAATTGCAGTATGCCGTGGAATAGCGACCTCCTTTTGCAGGAGCACCGACCGGCGGAGGCAAAGGAGGCGCCGGATTCTTGGGAATCGAGGAAGGCCTTCTAAAATAATCTTTTGTCACGGCAGTGTGAAAAGCCTTGACAGCGCGTGATGGCAGCGCGATGAAGACGAAACCTAATAAAGCGATAAATAAATAAATAAATAAATAAATAAATAAATAAATAAATAAATAAATAAATAAATAAATAAATAAATAAATAAATAAATAAATAAATAAATAAATAAATAAATAAATTAAATAAATAAATAAATAAATAAATAAATAAATAAATAAATAAATAAATAAATAAATAAATAAATAAATAAATAAATAAATAAATAAATAAATAAATAAATAAATAAATAAATAAATAAATAAATAAATAAATAAATAAATAAATAAATAAATAAATAAATAAATAAATAAATAAATAAATAAATAAATAAATAAATAAATAAATAAATAACGGACTGCGAACAAAAGTGCATAAAAGAAAATAATTATGATTCTTTGCCATATTCTGTCACTGTTTTAGTTCCTTTCTTGCATCTTTGAATATGATATCGTTCACACTGTTCACCACGCAGTCTTCTTTCACTTCGTGGTGATCTGAGGTTGCAAAACTTTTGTGATGTTCACATACTAATCTACTCTTGGTTGCGTGTTCTTTGGAAGACACGGGACTCTTCAGGTATCTGGCCTTCGTTTTATCTATAGAATTAGATCAGCTATTGATACTTCTCCCCACATTAATTATATTCCCTGTGTTATGATTGCAGTATGCCGTGAAATTGACACTTCGTTTTCCAGGACCTGCGGCCGGTGAAGGTTGTGGAGACACCAGATTCTTTGATTGGTTGGTTGTTAGTGATTCCGGGCGCGTCAACTAGAGAGATCATTGGTCCCGTAAGTATAGTGAATGTTTTTCCATCAGGACGCAGCAGTGATCTTCCCCTGTTGGATGGCGAGATCCAGCGCCGACCTACCGACGTCTAGCGGGGTTTCCCTAACCAGGTATCTCTCACTAGCGGGGCACCGCCCCAACCGGGATAAGCTCTAAGCCCCCGACTGGTCTCCCGGCATGTGTGGCACTGTAGTGCATGTTAGAGTAAGTGTGTGTAAGGGGAGAGGATACGACAATGAAGAAGGAAAGATCGCGCACGGTCCGTGGCCTGTTTGTTAGGCTCCGGCATTCCCCTGGTGTTGGTGAGAGATACTAAGGAAAACTAGCGATCAGAGCAGCCGGTCGCAAGAATTCTCCTCCGGAGATCAATCTCGACCTAGCTGACAAGCTAGTGTCGAAAATCTTGCTACCGTCGGGAGTGGAACCCTAGGACCTCCAGGCCATAAGCACTGCCGTGACATCAGTTGATGAACTACCCCTCCTTGTGCCAGATTCTTGAGAATTCGAGGAAGGCCTTCTAAAATAATCTTTTGTCACGGCAGTGTGAAAAGCCTTGGGAGGCGCGGTGATGAAGAAGAAGCGCAAATAAAGCGATTAAGAGCGAGCGGCCGCCACTTCCTTTCGACGCCTTCCGAGAAGCGGCGTCCCCGGGGACGTATAAACACTGATACTGCGTCATATACACACAGTAGTGTTCGGTTTATTTGTGAAAGAATTCTGTCAGTGTCTGTCTCAAGTAGCGTTGCGTCAGGGCTGCGATATCGAATAACACGGAATCATAATAAAACACTGAATTACGCAGTATTGGGTACTTGCTCAACGCCTTAGGCAATAAGCACATTTAGATCCAGACCATTGATTTTTTTTCTTTTGTTTTCTCAGAACGCTTCACAATATCTCTTGCTTTATGCATGAGTTCGAATGAATGCATAAACGCTGATAAAAACCGGTCAAGCACCCTGGTAGGAATGGGCTGTTTGGGGATGGGTATACGGAACAGGTTTGCATGTCGAATCAACGATAGATTTGTCTTTCGCGATCAATGTTGGCACATGCACAGGAGTGAATTCAAGAGTAGTGCTTCTTTTCGAGAGACGATGAGGCTCAATTAAAAGAAAGTCTTTATATAAAAATATATAAAACTACTTTGTTCGAAAAAAATGAGATTTTTATTTAGAACCCTATTACTCCAGTATAATAATAATAATAATAATAATAATAATAATAATAATAATAATAATAATAATAATAATAATAATCTGTAGAATATTCGAGAAACATACGATAATCTTGAGGAAAACTTAAAATATTTCAAATAAGTGTTAAAATGAAGTGAGTATTTCAAAGCAACTGTGTCGCAAATTGCCCTTGTTCCAGATAAGCTATCTCCCAGAGCTAAATATTCTTATAATGATTTTTGAATCCGTAAAATAAATGGAGGATATCCAAGTTAGAACCTTCATTGCAAATTGGTTTTGCTTCAGATGAGCCTTAACGCATTCAGGTAACTAGTTCGTTAGTTGCTTGTTAGTTATTCCGGGCACGTCAACTACTAAGGTTATTATTCAAGTAAGTATAGTGCAGGTTTTTTTATCGGTTGGTAGCGGTGATCTTCTCCCGCTTGATGGCGAGATATGGCTCCGACCTACCCTCGCCAAGCGGAGTTTCCCTAACCAGGCATCTCCCACCAGCGGGACACTCCCCCAGCCGCGACAAGCTCTAAGCTCCCGACCGGTCTCCCGGAATATGTGGTAGTGTAGAGCATGTTAGTGTAAGTGTGTGTGTAAGGGGAAAGGATAGGACAAGGAAGTAGAAGGAAAGATCGCTGTAGCCCGTTTGTTAGGGTACTGCTCCGGCATTCGCCTTGTGTCGATCGGAGAAACCACGGAAAACTACCGATCAGAGCAGCTGGCCTCTAGTATTCTCCTTCAGTCAGCGACTGTATTGGACCTAGCTAACAAGCTAGTGTCGAAAATCCTGCCGCTGTCGGGACTCGAAACTAGGACCTCCCGTTCAGAGGAACTGCAGTGACATTAGTTGATGCACTGAGCCACCTCTCCCGGTTACAAGGTTCGTCCAACGTGGAGTTAATCTTTGATTGCGTGCGGGAGCAAAATGAAGCAACTCTCTCAAACGGCTGGGACATTGCAATTACGCGAAATTAAATCCCCGTTTGCTTTTCGTGCTGACTGCTGTTTTCCGTCCATCCCGCACGGCATCTGGATGCTAAAGAGAGCTAGTTACTCAATGTGTTGACAGCGTCCGCCCGGCACAGGCGGTTATAAAAACGCCGTCTGCACTTTATCAAAGAGAGAAAACGTGCTTGCGTTTTGGAGTAATTGTGGTGGCAAATTATATATACAGCGCATATAAAAGAATGGTTGGATAATCTGTATTTGAATCTCTTTCAATGTCCGGTGGCTTTAAAAGCTTTCGAAATAAAACATTTAATTTGCGTTTTCACATTATTGTGTAATGAAAAGCTGAAGCAAAATTCATGGTTAGTTTATTTATTTGTGTATAGGTTATTTATTTCTAATGATTGTTTATCGTTATTTTATTTCAAATGTGTCGGCACATGAGAGATAATTTTATTTTCGTCGTTTATTCATTAGCATTAGTTCAACAGATCATACTTTCTCGCAATATGTTGTTATCGTTATGTATTGTTGCAACGTCACTATTTCTATTTTTCTGAAATTTCAAATATTACTTGATCTCGTAAATAAACTAAGCTTGAAAAATAGTTTTTTTAAATTAAAAATTTAAAATGAAAATATATTTCTGGCATTGAATGCAGTGTAGTCAGTTTATTTTAAAGCTACAATACGCATCAGTTATATACTGATGCGTATTGTAGCTTTAAAATAAACTGCATAAGTGGAGTACGAGAAACTAAAATATTAGAAGTCATTAATACGATTCTGTGGCGGAGGCGGTGGCGACTTTTGATTTGATTTATTTTAGTCAAAGATGAATAAAAACTGTACGTGACTTATGGGAGAGAAGTACCATCTGCTCACGTTTTCTTAAGCCCCAGAACATTTTAATTATTAGTCAAATATAAATAAAAGTTAAAAATATAATAGAATAATAATAATAATAATAATAAACGACAATAATAACAATAATAATAATAATAATAATAATAATAATAACAACAACACTTACAAGGCATCGACTGCACCACCCTCAGAGGTCAGTGCACAGGCTGTACTTACCTTGTGTTAGTGCAGGAAGAGGACTCCTTAACTTGGAGGCACTGTGCCGACAGCAAGAAGAAAAGCTGCGTCGGCACTTTCTCTCTATCAACTTGTCTGTTCACAAAGCGATCTGGGATCAAGATAGAAAGATGACCCCATTATGTCTGGCCAAGCAAAGAGTTTGATTACCTGAAGCATCAAGACCGCGTGAATATCTGGCAAAGAAAGGAACTTCATGGTAGATTTTTTGCAACTTTAACTTCGGAGAACATTGATGAGAAAAACTCTGTGGAGTGGCTTCGAACCGGGGGCCTCTTCGGTGAGAAGGATTTCTTTTCTCCATTCAAGACCAAGTAGTCAAAACCAGAGCTTATAAAAAACTCATCATGGGTCAGAAAATTGATAGCCGATGTCGCCTATGTAAATCCACTAACGAGTCCATCCAGCATATTTGCTGTGGATGCCCCGCATTAGCACAAACAGAATACCTTAAGAGACACAACTGCGTGGCCAAAATAATCCACCAAGCCTTTGTCAAGAGATATAACCTCGTAGAGAGTGAACAGCCGTATTATAAGTGAAAACCTGAGTAAGTAATCAGCAATGATCGAGCTCGAATTCTGTGGGATAGTATAATCTTCACTGACCGAACAGTGGAAGCGAATAGACCAGATTTGGTGTTTGATAAAATATCTAAAACATCATGCATCATTGATGTTGCGGTTCCTACAGATGACCGGCTTGTAACAACTGTTGCTGAGAAAAAGAGGAAATACCAACCCCTGGCTGTTGAATTGAAGGACATGTATGGATTGCGCGCAGTGGAAGTGCTTCCAGTAGTGGTCTCAGCGAATGGATTGGTCACCAAGGAATGGCAAGAGATCACGAAGAAGTTAGAATTGTCTGAAAAGCATATTCAAAAAGCCGCATTATTGGGAACAGCAAATATAGTCCGTAAATTCTTAAGTCTGACTTGACCGATATAAAAAACAAAATATATTCTTGTTCCACTTTACGTGCAAACCATTGTTGCCTTGGGTGATTTTGAGAACCCCGGCATCAGTGTATATCTACAGAAAATAGGAAATAATAATAATAATAATAATAATAATAATAATAATAATAATAATAATAATAATAATAATAATAATAATAATAATAATAATAATAATAGTAATAATAATAATAATAATAAATTAAAAAAGGGAAAGAAACTGGGAGCGGTAGCTCAGTGCATCAACTGTTGTCACTGCAGCGCCTCTGACCGGGAGGTCCTAGGTTCGAGTCCTGACGGCGGCAGGATTTTCGCCACTAACTTTTCAGCTAGGTCGAATTCAGTTGCTGTCTGAAGGAGAATTCTAGCGGCCGGCTACTCTGATCGGTAGTTTTCCGTGGTTTCTCTTATCAACACCAGGCGAATGCCACAGCAGTACCCTACCAAGCGGGCCACGAACCGCGCGCGATCTTTCCTTCCTCTCCCTTGTCCTATCCTCTCCCTTTACACACACACTTATACTAACATACACTATACATACAAACCACATATTCCGGGAGATCGGTCGGGAGCTTAGAGCTTGTCTCGGCTGAGGCGGTGCCCCGCTGGTGGAAGAGTCCTGGTTAGGGAGAAACCTCCCTAGCCAACGGTAGGTCGGCGCCGGATCTCGTCATCCAGCGGGCGAAGATCACCGCCAGCTCCCGAGAAAAATACATGCACTACACGAACGGGACTAATGACCAAAACAGTTGACGCGCCCGGAAACACGAAAAAATCAATCAATCAAAAAAGCGAGAGATTAGCAATATGTGAAAAACTAGACAATTTGACTCCCAAGTTATAGAAACTTTATTTGCATTGGTAAGTGAAGAGCATACTTGTTTGTTTTTTTTTGCATTGCTAACAAAATAATTACATATCACCGGCTCCACTTCTACAATTACAAGAAACAGGAGAGGTCAGCAAAACGTGTATAAACTACATATAGTGATTCTCCATTTATTACGCACAGAAGCGTCGGCGACCGTCAGCACTGCCCGCAACGTGGCTTTGTTAAAGGAATAATGGATAAATAGTTGGGAATATTCATTTCACAACCCAGTAACCCTGATACCGCTGGCAAGCCAATGCAAATGGTTCGAAAAATGTATAAAATAGAATTATTAATTTCAATAATATTCAAATATTCCTCAAATCTGTTCGTTTCAACTCGAATTACACGTTACTCTCCTAGAATGGACATACAATTCTAAATGCTTCATACGTTTTCACACTTAAGAAAATTCTCTCAACATTGGCGAGAACTAATCATATTTCTGATATGAAATAATATATAGTATACCGGCATGTAATATTATAATACTGCAATTTCTATCCATACTATCCATTTCAGTCATTTTCCTCTATTTTTTGTTGTTTTTTTCAAAAATTACAAACATGTAATTTTTTTGACTTGTCACTCACGTCGTTAATATTTATATTTGCGGAGATGCATTGCAACACCCAGCAACAATGAAGTTCAAGGGGATTGCGAATTGCATTTAACTGAAGCGCCATCTTGTGTTGCAGGGCCGTCTAGAGGAGATTTACAACAAAGTGAACAGCATAAAACATTCTCCAAGAAAAAACACTGAGAGATGCCACGTTTTAAGAGCATCAGTCAAACGGTATCGAAGTTTATGAATCTCGGACAAACAACATCCATTTTACTTTCTCGGTACTGTTTAAGATTATGCTGCGGGAAAAAACGGCGAAATTTCGGTACAAATCTCTTATTGCCGGACCCTGGTAACGAAAAATGGATAACTCCAATTGCCAGTGGCTAAATATAGAATAAATTCCTCTAACGTGTGGTGTAGCCCAAATCCAAGTCATGTCCATCCTTGATACCGAAAAATCGATTGACGGCAAAACGTCCGTCCATCCGTCTGTCTGTTTGTGAACAACGGTAGCGCCTAAACGGTTCCGCCGATGTTCTCGAAAATCGATCTTCCCCAATGGATCGATGTCGTGGTCCCTTGAATTTAAACTGAGATTTTAATTACGACAACCACAATAAATACTTTCAAAATTGTTTATATCATACTTTTATTTTATGAAATACGACGACGACTGTTCTGTCTCCCTCATCAGGTACAACTGAAAATTTATTTATAAAAATAGTTCATAATGACGAAGCCAAAACTGAGATTCACAATATTCATTAAAGGAAGGAAGATAATAAAATTTATTAAAATGAAAAAAACAAATCTATACCCAATTCAATGAAAGCTCCCCTGTTCTGATATACTTGAAAACCGAATGAAATATAGACAAAAGCATATACAAAATATACAAAAACATTTTTATTTATTGTCCATTCTTGTATTTTAACTTTAATAAATCGAATTCATAAAAATGTTGCATTTGTTGTGTCGGTATTAACATAGACTAAAGAGGTATAATGCTTTACTCTATGGTATTAGAGTGGGCATAAAATATTCAATAGGCCCGCGGGAGTATTAAGAATCAAAAAGACTGGCATGGCATTAACAATACCGTTACTTTTTTTCATGTTTGTAAATGCACAGTAATAAACTAGTAAACAATAAAATTATTTTTCTCCGTTTGTCCAAGATATTCTAAGTTCGTTTTTAAATGTTTCATTTTCTTTTAAATGAACAAATTACACGTCACTCTTTATCTGAACATATACAGCTAAATGCACCATAGGTTTTTAAAACCTAAGAAAATTTCCCTAAATTCTCATAAGTAATCGAAGAAAAAAACCTTTCGTGACTATATTTGCATTAAGAATTTATCATGTGTCTGGGTTAGGGTAGGTATACCAGAATTTAAGAAAACCTTCACAGAATACATTTCTCCCCATAGTACGTCACACTCAGTTTTTGTTTTTGACGTTAAATAAAAATATAAATAAACAAATCAGTAAATAAATAAATAAATCAAAACCTCATAATGATTCCATGTTCATGTTCAACAATGAGAATTTCACATTTCAGTATCTTATATTGTCGCCGTTCAACTATCAACATCTCTTTTTCCCCTTCACTCTATTTTGCCCCTTCTCTCTCTTTTCTTCCTCCTCTTTCTTTCCTCTTCTCTTGTCCCTCCTTTCTCTTTTTTCGTTCTCTCTTTTTCCTATACTCTTTTCGCTTCTCCCTTTTTCATTCTTTCTTTTTTAATTCTCTTCTTCCCCTACTCTCTTCCCTCTATACATTTTCCTTTCCCTTTTCCCTCTCTCTTTTTCTCTTATCCTTTCCCTGTCTCTTCCGCCTAGCCCTCACTCCCCGCTCTTCCTGGCCACTTCGGCCTCGCCCCGCGTCTCACGGCAGCGCCCAGCAACTAGGGATGTGCCCTTAACTGCTAAACTGTTATTTCTTAACCGTTAACGTTTCGTAACTGTTACGCGAAATAACAGTTATTTCGTTTATTCTGTTATTGGCTGTTATCGGTTGAAATGCATAGAACTGCAACCTATTGGGCCTAATCCGAACTACGACAAGCTTTTGTGGCAACCATTTTGTACGATAACAACTTCACTGCAGCAAATCAATCATGATTGGCCAGTGTTCAAATTATAGATTCATTAATACATAATTCGTCATTATTACGCACCAAGTGCCACAATATTTTTATATTTTATTGTATACACTACAACAAGATGTTTGTCCTTTAAATTAAGTCCGTCCAATATGTTAACTTATTTTTGTCCCATTGCTGCTTATGTGAGATCAACTAATATTTCCCTAGGCCCGATAAAATAAAATGAGTTACGGTCAAATATCTCACATTATAATACTTGATATTCGACAGTTATTAACACTTTAGCTATAGGTTAGCAAAAACACAGTTTCTCATTATTTTTGGCACTCGTCACTTCACTATGCACAAGTTGCATATTTGATAGAATATTTGCAATATGACCCGAATCCCGAATCACTTCTATTTTAGCGATATTCTATACATATTTGCTACACAGTATATGAATTACTTTTCTTCCTTGGCAGTTCATCCAATCCCGTTCATATCGGCTGCTTCTCTGTCCAAACATGTTAGGGAAAGTAGTGCAAGAAAGCGCCGGAAGGTAGCTGCACAGGCTTTACGGTGCTACCAACGTTGTTCGTTTTGCGTGGTTTAACTCTTAGCAGTCGCTACAACTGCTTTAACTCTTAGCAGTCGGCCATGTTAGGTTGCTAGTCATGGACCTGTTATTTTTTAAATGTTATTAATAACGGCTATTATGAGTCAGCTGCTTTTGTGATAACAGTTATTGAAGAAAAGCTGTTAAGCCCATCTCTACCAGCAACAATGAAGCCCAAGTGGATTGGGAATTGCATTGAACTGAAGCTCCATCTAACGGTGTTACGACAAAACGAACAGCGTAAAAAACCTCCACGAACCCCCCCCCCCTCTCTCTCTCTCTCTCTCTCTCTCTCTCTCTATATATATATATATATATATATATATATATATATATATATATATATAGAGAGAGAGAGAGAGAGAGAGAGAGAGAGAGAGAGAGAGAGAGAGAATTTTGAACAATATCTCAGAGGAATCTGAAGGAAGACGTTGGGGCTACAATTCCAGAACAAGAAAGTGACAATTATCTCTATTTTTTAGAAAAACATTAGAAAAACAGACTATTTCGTGCTCGAACGTTCATACTACTAATTTACAATCTGTTCACTTGGAACAATTAATAAATTGTATACAAGACGTTAGTAACTATTAAGTGAATCTAAAGGGTAAATATAGAATATGTTCACGCTTTAGTCTATACACATGTTTACTGTTGTCCAACATGATCACTGATTGTTGGTTTGGGTGTGGCTCAGTTTCGTCTGAAATCGCTTACTTTGCTCGGTGATAGACTCAGCCAAAATTGAGATGTTCAAATGTTTGTATAAATTATTGTTGGTTACGAATCACGGCTCGTTGCATAAATATCTCAACATTTTTGTTTCGAATCTTCTCAGGATTTCCAGGTTTGACTTACTGGCTGCAGACAATAGTCCTATGCCATAAGTCCACATTAGCTTGAGAATTGCATTGTACAGTAATATTTTGTTGTATAAGTAGAGGTTAGATCTTCGGTTAAGTAGCCTTTGTAATTTGTGATTCTTTCCTCTTTTTTATGTCGTCTGCAGGTGGCCGTGAAATTTGCATGGAAACGCCACGCCACGATGCAAGTTGCGGAGCACGCTCTTCCGGAGAAACCCCGTCTCTCTGCTTTCCTTATGCGTCCTCGCGCTCAAAATTAGGTTAAATGCGCTCTGCAAAAAGGCCCCAGGGAAAAGTTGCGCGTCGTGCACTTTCGGGGAATCTGCTCAGTCACCGTCGCAGCAACGGCGAGGCTTAGAAGGCGCTTTTATGAGAGGTCTTTAGGTGCTGTGGCTATGGTTTCATCCGGTCTGGCACTTTTGAATTTTTAAAAAGAAATCTGGCTGGCTTTCTCTTAACCGAGCATGCTCAAGGAGTTCTGTAGGCTGCGGCTGGCTGTGAATGGCTAATTCTGGGGGCTGCGAACAATGTACTGTCGACTCCGGTTACAGTGAACTTCTGGGGATTCACACGTTTGATTCACTTTATCCGATGATGTCACAATTAAATAGAATTTCTCCATTACGATTGATTTTATTAATATAGAGATACAGAAAAATTCATTAACAGCATAAACTGAAAACTTTAGCAACTTTATTTCTCCTTAAAAAATCAATTATTTTCAATTGTTTGCTTCGTACTTTTGTATTTGTAATTTCTCTAGATTCTTCTCCAGCCTGAGTTCGTGCTCTCTCAATACTTGATTCTGCATTGTCCTCTGTTTCTAAGTCTCGTAATTTAGGCTTGAAACCTTGCAATGCCTCTTCCACTGTTGGAACACTGCCATTCTCGAAAGGTCCTTTTTCTAGCCTAATAATATCCGAAATCAAATTAACTTCCTGGACGTTGTATTTTCTACGTTCACTGTAGACAAATTTCAGTGTTTACTATAACCGAATCTTCTCATGCTTATTTGTAATGTAAGTGAAACGGGACCAGTGACTTAAGTTCACTATAGCCGAAGGTTCACTATATCCGGGTTCACTATAACTGGAGTCGACTGTGTAATAGAACTTTTTCCTAGTACGTCAATAAATTATCCACAGGTAAGTGTTAGATGTTTGGTGATCTTTTCTGGCGCACTTGGGCCAAAATCATACAACAATTAAATGACGCACAATGTTCCACACGATGACAAAAGTTGAAATTATTTAATCGTAGTTGAAGGATAATGAAGATTTTATAAAAGCAAATCCACACGTGCTGTATGCTGTATGCTGCTATTTCACGATTTGAATGATTTTTTCTCAATTTAAATATTCAGCCAATATTTAAGGATTTTTAGAGATAAGCGATGTTGTAGCAATTTTAAAACAATTCATAAACAAATATTTGGGTTAGGCTGAAACATTAATTTTCCCACTTCTAAAGTGCAACTTTTGTATCTGAGCAAGACACGTTCCAATACTCATGCGGGGTATTTGGATTATCCATAGTGTATTTAAACAATTTTTTTTTACTTTTCAGAGATGGAGTTAACGCAAACAAATTACAGTACTATGCAAGACGCGCCACCTAAAGACATTACATGTACATTTTGCATCATTATTATTTTTCTAAATGTATTTCCTCTTTCTCGACTAGTTCCAGTTTGCCTTCAGCAGGTAAATTGTTCTCGTGATTTCTTCTTCGCTTTACCAAGGAGAATATCCTGATCGCTGCGTTCGTGTACGAATTTGAAACTGTGCCCAAACACTGGAGGTCTGCATCCTCCCCGATATCCCGATGGTGCCAGCCGAGGCCGCGAAGCGCTGTCGGTTGCCGATGGACGGCGGACTCCAACGCGGGAACTGCGCCTCGCAAGACTCGCCCGTCGCGTCACGTAGCGTCGGTGTAAATATCGGATGCAACGTTCCAGGAAAAGGAAGGAGTGCTGATTTAGTTGTAAAATAAACGACCAATAAGTTCTATTTACAAACGAAATATTATATGTATTTTATATTTAAAATTATTTACAAGACCTAAATTATTTTTCCCCATGCACTGGAGAACTTGAAGTGGAACCACTGGAGTTTGACTGAGAATTAAAACAAGATGTATTCAAGTGTTTCAGATAAATTTTGTTCTTTGGAATTGGATATTGAGATAGTTCCCTGCTTTACTCTAATGAACATTTTTAAAGGCCTTTGGTATAAAAGCGAAAATTATTAAAAATTAACAATTTTGACGAATATTTATTTTGGCTAAGAGTAGTTTTCCCTTTGTGAGGTAAAAGGAAGAGAGACGCTATTAATTAAAATAATTACATGTTAGGTCTCTTTCATATGCCAGTGATGGACATTAAAGAAAATTAGAACATTTGTTTGTGTAATTTCTAGGCTTATACAAAATTACATTTTACTGTCTCGCTACCGCTACCGGGTAAAGAGAAATTTATATAAAGCTGCGCAAAAAAACGGCGACTTTTCGGCAGAAAAAATCTATTGCAGGGCCCTGGCGTTGAAAAAGCGAGTAAATCCAGATGCTAAATTTTAAAAAATTCTTCTGACTCGTGCTGTAGCCAGAATTTGTTTTGTGGGGCCTTGATACTGAAAAATCGATTGACGGTAAAACGTTTGTCTTTCTCTCTACTGCTTTAGCGGTAGCGAGAAAGTAAAAAGAATTGATGAAAATTATTTTATTTTTTATTATTATCTATTTTTTTAATACAGCTAAAATCTTTATTTTAAATTTCATTTCACATTTCTTAGTTTGGCTTTAATTATTTCAAAAATTGTATTGTTTTGTCTCTTTAAAATTATTTCCAATTAATTGATTAATATTTACTTTTTAACAAATTACTAGATTAATTGAAACTGTATTTAAAATTTTGTTTTCTGATGTTGCGGTATTCAAATTCTCAGCGCGAGTAAATCATGCACTCATTGTTCGTGAGTAGCGGAGTGTTAAGCAAACAATGAAAATTCAAAATTTGCACCAACACTAACCTCCCATTTTACCAGAATTATTACAGGAATTAGGGGATGAGAAATTTAAAAAAAATGGCAACAGTCGACTAGCGGAAAGGGCATTTGCTCCAATTTCTCAATCTTTTCGAGGAACCATACACCTGCATTTCGTAGTTGATTTGCAGATTCTGAATACAACTTAGGATCGTGTCACATTGCCATCAGTGTGTCAAAGTGAAACAGATGGAGTTATTCATAACGGTCACGACGACAATTCTTGTGGAATTGTATGCAATCATTTTTCTGTCGAAAGCATTTCAAATACAAATTTCCTCTTAAATAATCGATGTATTTTCCTTAAACATGATTGACTCACAGAAGCATTTGTAGAAACAAGGTATTGGGAAAACGTGTAATGAATGCCGATATTAATTTGGAAGTCATGGAAATGGATAGGGATAATCATTCCACCGCAATTTCCCTAGAAGCTATTAAGTACTAATTGCGAGAAACCTCTTACGATAAATCTCGCCATGACAAGCGCTCACGTTGCAAGAGAAACTAGAACACCCTCAGCATAAATACTGAGTATGGAATTTCCGTAGAAAATGTAGTGGCTCTTCACAAGTAATGAATAGCAGGTGGCTCAATGATGATAACGTACAGCCATTTTCAGTGTATTCTTAACCAGAAATGCTATGTACTTGTCTTTAATGTGTTCGGTATTTTACTTTCTCACAAACTACTATATAGAACAGGGGATGGTTTTGTAATGATACTGGAAAATGAGCTGAATTTATGAAATATTTGTGGATCCGACACCGAAAAAGTGAATTTTCCTTTATCTTAATAAGCGTTAAAGTATTCATTTATTTATTCTTTTATTTACTAGCAAGCTACCCGTCGTTGCCTGGGGTTTCTTCATACTCAATCCTTGTGAAAGAGGAAAAATATAAACTTTATATAAACCTCGTTGTTTAAGATCATTATTTTTTCAATATATTAAAATGATTTGGTCTTAAATTCAGAACATTTTTCATTGTAATTATATATATATATATATATATATATATATCTATATCTATATCTATACTAATATATAAAGACAGAAGTGCGTTGTCTTCCAGCGCGGTAATCTCTGAATCTACTGAACCAATGCCCATGAAACTTTTGTGCTAGCATCCTTTAAAGGCCTGGAGTACTATAGGCTATGACTTACAAACATAAACGGTAATATATTTTCAAAATAATTACTTTTCTGGAGATATTTAAATTAAATTAACTTCATTTTTTTAAATTTCCGTCCACGATAGATTCCTTTTACTAGAACATTTAAGGTAAACTTCGGAGCTATTTTTGAAAACATTCTGAAAATATCTCAGGGACTACGTGTAAAGTACCCCCAAAATGAATGAATGGTTTTCAAAATTGCAGAGATTTGAGTGGTGTAAGTTCGATTGAATAACCATTTTGGGAAAACCCAACGTATGGTTTAGGCGCTAGTGGTTATTAGTAGGACCCGGATTTTAATGACCTAAAAATCAGCGAAATATGCAAGCATTTATGACTTAAAACCTATATAAATATGACATTAAAAAATAAAATATGACGTTATACAAGTTTATTTTTTAAAAATTCCTGTTGGTTTTTTTTAGGTATAACAAATACAAAATCCACTCAAGAATAGATTGTGAGTATGGTACATACAGTTTGCAGTCTTTGGAACTAATGGTAGGATATGGTGCGGCGTTAACGACATTTGCATCATGTAAATGAATTTGAGGCGTTATTTTGTCGTATATATTTATTTTAGCATAAAGCTTTTTCGGTCGCATTGCGAACATCTTCAGTGCTACTCTGAGGCGGCTGGGGACCTCGGTCCAAACAAGACAGCCTTTGCAACTAACTAGCATAAAAAAAAAAGCTTGTGTCGGTAAAACAAATCAAGTACAGTAGAATAAAACTCATCAAACAAAAATCTTGCTTAACTACTGCATACTTTTTGTTTAATATTTTCTAATTTCCTCTCAGTTTTCAATTTCTAGAGAGTTGCATTGGATCACAAGGTGTATTTTCAAGTTTTCCATCTTAAAAGACCTACGGTTGTCACCGAGGATAGTTTTGAATCTGGAAAAGCTCCTCTCCACATCACATGACGTCATGGGAGCGTATTTGAAAGCGGCAATGTCACCGCAGTGCAGCTTTGGTTCATTGTCTTCAAATGTTGCAGCATTTCCAGAAATTATATCGCTAATTTGGCATATTGTACAATATCCATAATTTCGCTGAAGATCACTCAGCAATTTGTTGTACACTTTTTCAGCCACATGACGGAAAGCTCGACCCAATCACTTTGTTCAAATTCACTTACGTTTAAAATAATCCTTTGTGGTATAATTTTTGAGTTTATTTGTGACAATACCACCTGATACAGTGTTATGAGACACGCATTTTCAAGCCTTTTATTCTTGTGACCTTAAAAATATGCCATATATATGCATTTTGAGCAAAATTTGTTCAATATTTGACCTTTTACTAAAAATGGTCCTTAAAAATATGACAAATATGTTCATTTATAGCCAAATTTGACCAAAATATGACCTTTTACTAAAAGCGGTGTAAATATGACTTTATATGCTCAATAAAAATACGTTTTTATAATCGACAATACCTGGATTCGTGCATAAATTGTCTTAAAATTCTCCCGTCGGTCCAGAAAAAATATATGACTTGTCATTAAAATCCGGGCCCTAGTTATTAGTTACAGGACAGACGGAAGGACGTTTTGAAAAAAAAAAAAATTATTTTTGGTATCAAGGGTTCACAATTCGTGAAATCTGACTACACAAAATAGAGTAATTTACTACATATTAGAAGAAGATTTATCCACTCTGTATCACGGCAAAGAATACGAGTTTTTTCGTCGAAAATCACCGTTTTTCGCCGAAGGGTTACGTAACTTTCTCTATATATACATACGTACACGATCGTATATAGAAAGTAACTAGAGGTGGTACAGAAAGGCACAGACTTTCTCGTAGAAACTTTTTCTAAATTCCTTGGTGTGGACTGACTTTAAGGTCTTGCTCTATTCTCTGACCAGCTGCCATTTATCGTCACCGAAAGTACATTTTCTTGACATTTTCTCAACTTTTCGGTTTCTTAATAGTAAAACCAAAATATTACTTCAAGAATATTAAAGAAGAGTAAAACATCGTCCGAAATAGAAAATTTCATTGAAAATTTTGAAGTCGATTTTACGAAAACGATTACTGTAAATGAGGTATTTGAAGTTCTTTTTCACAGGAATCTATTGAGTTTTCGAAAAACTTCATTTAAGTAATTTGAAGCACTTACACAAATGTAATAATGCATACAAATCGATGGAAATGTGCATATTAAAGGCGTGAGAGATATTTCAAAATAATTACATTTATGTAATTTTCTATAAAACAAAATAAGGATACCACACAGAACATTACGCCTGATTAAACAGTGCAATTAGCACTATACATCGGAAAAAATTAAAGAAAAAACTTGCACCCATTTTTGAGAAAATTGCGTTTGAGCGTTTCTGAAAATGCGAAATTTTGAGCACATTTTAACAGCAAACTGTTGAGTGTTCGAAAAATTGTAAGTTCAATTAATTCAAACAAATTTACTCATAATTATAACATTGTAAAGAAATCGCCTCTAATGTAACTATTACTGACGTGAGAGACAAATAAAAAAATGCATTTTTGTAATTTTTGAAAAAACAAAAGAATAGAGAAAAATATGGCGTTTATGTCATCGGATAAGGTGTATTTGGTACTACCCCTATCAAAATTTAAAGAAAAAATTCGGAGCCGTTTTTGAGAAAATCGCATTTTTGTAATTTTTTTAAATTGCAAATATTTCACGCTTTATTGCACGAAAACTACTAACAATTTCAAAAACATGTACATGACCTTAAGCAAAGAACTATTTATGGACAACAAATTTTATTTGGAGGAAAAATCTCGGTCTTCAAATTTGTAAGAAGACGTCGAAAAAAATTGAAACTTTTGTAATTTTTGAAAATTCAGAGTTAACCGTGAAATTGGACCTATGCCACCCTTGTATGCGTTTCTTCAATTTGGAAAAAAATCTACGTATGGTTTAGGTTGGTAGTGTCTCCAGACGGACGGACAGATGGACATACGGACAGACGGACGATTTAGATATAAAACACTTTTTTGGTATCAGTGGAATATTGAAACCGATTTTCCGTAGCATTACATAACTTTCTCAACACTACGTATATTACTCCCGTATATACGTAGGTATACAAGAAAGTAAAAATTAACTTTTTTTCGGCGCTCTTCTTAAAAGATCTTATGAGTTCTTCCAGTAGGACCACCATAGTTAAATGATATTTGGGTAGCAGGTGTCCAACAATATAATACGTAATGAAATAGCACACATGAAAAGAAACGAAACTCTTCTTCCGTTCAATGTTGTTGGCTGGTTGTTAGTGATTCGGGGCTCGTCAACTACTGAGGTCATTAGTCCCGTACGTGTTGGGCATTTTTTTCCTCGACAGGTGGCGATGATCTTCCCCACTAGAGGACGAGATCCGGCGTCGATATACCGTCAGCTAGCGGGGTTTCCGTCAACAAGGTATTTCCTACAATCGGGACACCGCCCCTGCCGGAACAACCTCTAAGCTCCGGACCCGTCTCCGGGCATGTGCAGTGCATGTTAGTGTGTGTGTGTGTGTGTAAGGGGTGAGGAAGTACAAGGAGGAGGAAAGAAAGATTGCATGCGGTCCGTGGCCCGTTTGTTAGTGTACTGCTCCAGCATTCGCCTGGTGTTGATCGGAGAAACCACGGAAAACTACCGATCATTTTGCCAGCTGTTAGAATTCTCCAAACAGCGAGTGAATTCGACTTAGTTGACAAGCTAGTGTCGAAAATCCTGCCGCCGTCAGAACTCGAACCGAGGACCTCCCGGTAAGACGCGCTGCAGTGACATCAGTGACATCACTGAGCCCCTCTTTCATCCGTTCAAAGCCGCCAAATTCTTGTTCGTAAATGAGGAAGTGTTTTCAACTCGTAAGATTGAAAACTCTCTGTAAAATTGCAAACATATTTATATTATAGAACTACATTAACGATAGGAATTTTCCTTAACAAAATCTGTTTTAAAATCTAGATCTTGAAATAATATGAAATAGAATGTTCAACTTTTTTAACATTACAAATGCGAACATGCAACTTTCTTTTCGCGTTGGGAAGGAAACTAGAAGTGGTACAGAATAGCACAGACTTTCTCGTAGTAAATTTTTCTAATTCCTTAGTGTGGACTGGCTTTAAGGTCTGAATGAAGCACATTCTTTGGCCAGCTGCGTAGTGGTAATTATTTTTGTCATTTATCCTTGCCAAAAAGTACATTTTTTTGGCATTTTCTCAACTTTTCAGTTTCTTAATAGTAGAACCGAAATATTATTCCAAGAATATTAAAGAAGAGTAAAACCTCGTCCGAAATAGAAATTTTCATTGAAAAATTTGAAGCCGTTTTTAAGAAAATGGCGATTGAGCATTACGGTTAATGGGACGGTTGAAGTTCTATTTCACAGGAATCTATTGAGTATTCGAAATACTTAATTTAGTTATTTGTAGGATTACCGCTCACAAATGCAATAATGCATGCAAATATCTGAAAATGTGCATATTAACGGTATGAGACGTATTAAACAAAAACAAAAACATTTGTGTAATTTTTGAAAAAACAAAAGAATACACCAAAATGAACGTTACGTCATATTAAACAGTGCCATTAACATTATCCGTTGCAAACGTTTGAAGAAAAAATTTGGAGCCGTTTTTGAGAAATGGTGTTTGAGCGTATGTGAAAATGCGGAATTTTGAGCTTATTTTAACAGGAAACCTTGGAGTAGTCGAGGAACTTTATGTCATTATTTTAAGTACCCGTACTCATAAATATAATGTGAATAAATTGCCTCTAATGTAAATATTACTGACGTGAAAGACGTAAAAAATTACATTTTTGTAACTTTTGAAAAAACAAAAGAATAGAGCAACATTGCATTTTTAATGTCTTATAGCCTATCCCCACGAAAAATTTAAAGAAAAAATGTGGAGCTGTTTTTAAGAAAATCTTGTATGTGTATTTTTTTTAAATTGCAAATATTGCACGCAATATTGAGCGAAAACTACTATAATTTTCTATAAAGTGTACATGAGCATATTGAGAACTGATTACGAGCAACGAATTTCATTTGATGGTAAAATCTCTATCTTTAATTTTATAGTCGTCAAAAGACGCCGGAAATAATTCAATGTTTTGAAATTTTCGAAAATTCAGAGTTAACCGTAAAAATGGGACCTATGCCTCCTTAATAAGTGTATTTTATTCTATTCTTACAAGGAATTTAAAGAATAAAATTGGAGACGTTTTTGAGAAAATTTTGAAAATGTCCGGGGGATTCATGTAAAGTACTCCCAACTTTTAAAGAATATTTTTCAAAATCTCAAAACTGGAACTAGAGCCAGATGAATAGGGGTTTCTTCAATTCAGAAAAAATCCTACCAGGGTTTAGGCGTTAGTAATGTTCACAGACTGACGGACGGACAGACAGACGTTTTGCTTTCAATTGGTTTTGCCGCATCAAGAACCCACAAAACAGGGATTCTGGCTCCACTACGTGTTAGAAGATTTTTTTTCTTTATTTAGCAACTGGATTTACCCACTTTTTCTATACGAGGGCCCAGCAATGACTTTTTTCTGCCGAAAATCCGCCGTTTTCACTCGCAACATTACATAACTTTCTGTATACTTTCGTATATTACTCCGTATATACGAAAAATTAAAAATTGTACTTTGAGCGGCGAGAGATGGCAGCTGGTAAAAGTTTGTTGCAAATCCGAAGGGCTAGCCTAGACCAAAGAAATTGGAAAACTAACTTGTGCGAGAAAGTGTGTGCCATTCTGTAGCTAGTACCACTAATTATTTTTTATTATTACTATTATTATTATCATTATTATTACTGTTATCAATAGTTGTCGCAAGTATTAGAAAGAAGTTTGTTTGTAGGATTCGTCTCTGTGAAATTTGTGGCAACTGAATTTATCTTATTATTCGTAGGTTTATACGTAGAAATGAACACTACCAGGTTTGCAATTGGTCAGAAATAGTTTCTAAAATGACGTCATAATACGCGACATTGCAGAGTAAATCCCATAGACATCGAATGTCTAAAAATACTGATGACCTTTCGTGTTCTGGTTGCGTTTTTGGTATTGATTTTGTGAGCTGGTTTTGCGAATATTGCTCTTATGGAACCAGCTTTGTGAGGATGACAACCCCTTTGAAGCCTCTTTCATAACGTGGACTTTCAAAGCGATACATAATTGAGCGTACTATCCAATCATTGAATATAATAAATGTTACATATATTTTATTCGCTGATGCCATTTGCACACTAAGATGTTATTAAGATTAAATATAGTACTACACATTATATGTAAATGTATGATTTATGGTCTTTGTACGTGTATAGTATTTGGTGTAGATTTGTCTGATTTTCTTCTTGTTTTCTTTTCTTCTTTTTTCTCTTTTTCATTTCTTTTCTTTCTTTCTTTCTTTTTTCTACACTTTTTGTTCATCACTGATATTCATAGAATGGCCAAGCATCAGTTTGGTATTCGCTTTCTAAAGCAACAAAAATTGTATTATTTTTGTCTTTTAGGGATAGCTCAAGGTTAAAAGAAATAAGAACCACTTTTCACTTTCATAATTACTCGCATTCTAATAATTACGAAATATTTTTTCAGATACGCATAATAAAATTGAAATCAAAGTACGAGGACGATCAGAAAAACAGTTAACAATAAACATAGCCAAACTATTTAACTTTCTAATCAAAGACAATTCCTAAATTATTGTTTTTTTAAAAATGGCATGCTTCTAACTGTAGGTTTGTTTTTATTATTAATGTGCAGTGCGCCAGAAAAGTCTCTCCCCACCAAGCCGACTCAAGGCCCCCTATTAAAAATTGCTTTTATGTTCGTAACAACCAGATCACTGGGGAAACAAGCGAAGGGGACAACACGTCCAGTATCTGTTATGATCGTGGTGAATACACAATTTACGTTTTCTATTGTTAGAAGCTGCAATTCATGATATCGACATAATTTCTGTGGCTAGCACTCTCACCACTGCAGCGATACTTTCCTGACGCTCTGTGTAATTCCAACTGTCATAATCAGCACTGGATCAACCATCAATGTTCAGAAACTTCTTCACGATATTACGTATATGTGTCCAGTATGACAATCTTTTGCATCTGGATGTATAACCCCTTCTTCAGTGTCAGTTCAGCTAGGGATTCATGTAGGAACTTAGGAATTTCACCAGTGGTGCTTAGAATTATTGGTACAATTGTCACCATTTCCACGTCGCTCCACATTTCATTTCATTTGCCAGAGGTTGATATTTTAGAATTTTTTCACTTCTTTCCTTTGGGATGTTGTGAGCTAGCGGGACTGCGACATCAATCAGATACACCTTTTTGTTTTTCTTGTCATGCCATACAATGTCCGGTTTATTAGATGATACAGACCTATCTGTTATTATGGACGTGTTCCAGTACATTTTGTGATTACTTGTGTCAATGACTGGTTCGGGTGTGTACTTATAGTATGGTTTTCGGTTACCCGTCAAAAGGTTATTATTGTGGCATAGTTGCTGATAAACCACTTTATAAACGTCATGTCGTTTTGTATATTCTGAGGATGCTAGAGAGCTGCATCCACTGAAAA
This sequence comes from Teleogryllus occipitalis, assembly GCA_011170035.1. Taxonomy (NCBI): domain Eukaryota; kingdom Metazoa; phylum Arthropoda; class Insecta; order Orthoptera; family Gryllidae; genus Teleogryllus; species Teleogryllus occipitalis. The sequence continues at coordinate 225,046 of BLKR01000514.1, forward strand.
TGTGGTCTATATTTTCTCTATGTTCTCCACATAGCCAACATTTGTCATCACGAACGTTAGTGTCTTTCAGGATAAATTTACGGTAGTTTTTAGTTGATACTACTTGGTCCTGAATAGCTACCATGAAACCCTCTGTTTCCGCAAAAAGTTCTCCCAAGCACAGACATTTAATTGACGACTTACGGTTCATGAGTTCTCCCTCTATGTGGTATGGGTAGCGTCCATGAAGTTGCTTCTCTTTCCAGTTGCTGATTTTCATCTCATTGGTCTGTATTTGCTTTTGTAGGTTCATTTTTTCTTCAGACAAATTCAATGGTGTAATTTTCCGGTCAATGTATGTTACAATCCGATATATCTTGCTTCCATTAGCTTTTTCGTGGAAGTACTGACGCAGTCTCTCCAGTTGTTGGTGATGGAGATTCACAATATCTATGACACCTCTTCCTCCTCAAGATCCAGGTAGGTGGAATCTCTCAACTGCGCTTTTAGGGTGGTGACATATAAATCTAGTGCAAAGTACTCTGCAGTTTGTATTAAAAGCATCTAATTCGGTTTGTGTCCATCTGACAATACCAAAGCTGTAGGTCAGCACTGGAATTACATAGGTATTTATAGCCTTAATTTTCCTGCCAGCACTGAGTTTAGTTTTCAAAATTTTACTCAGACGTATTAAATTCCTGGGTAATGTTAGATTTTGTATTTTTTTGGTCAACATTATATCATTGTAAATAACCAAGATATTTGTAATATTCTTCAGGATTCATGGCATAAATTCGTTCGTGTTTAGCATTTCCTTCTCCAAGGGTGTAATCCATCTGATGTTGCAACTTTCCTTTGCGCAGTGCATTTAGTTTGCATTTCTCAACGCCAAAATGCATTCCAATATCATTGCTAAATTTACGTTATTATTATTATTATTATTATTATTATTATTATTATTATTATTATTATTATTATTATTATTATTATTATTATTATTTACTATTCCTAAAGGAGAAATAACTGTAGGGTCCAAATACTGAATCGTTTAAGGAAAGTAAGGTATTCTAAAGATACTTGTACAGACTAAGCAGAAATTTCACTGATTTGGGTACATGATTAAAATTATCAAGTGTTTTACCTGCAACACACGACACCAACTTAATAGTAAAAACAGAAATACACAAAACACTGTTCGCATACGTTGGCACTTTGTCAGTTCCGTACAGAATTTGTATTGGTCTCTGGGTGTAGGTCTTCGGTTAAACTATATGAATCTAAAATGAGACATTTTTGGCATAAAATTAGATAGTGGAAATTCTGCGTTGCACAGACACAAGGTTGTTTTATTTAAATAGTTTAGAACCGGCTTAGGCCACTAACTGATGCCACTGTAGCGCCTCTGACTGGGAGATCCTAGATTCGAGTCCTGACGGCGGCGGCAGGATTTTCGACTAGGTTTTCAGCTAGGTCGAATTCAGTCGCTGTCTGGAGGAGAATTCTAGAGGCCGGCTGCTCTGATAGATAGATTTCCGTTTCTCAGATTAACACCAGGCGAATGCTTGGCCAGTACAATAACAATTGGGCCATACACAGCCCGTGATAGTAGCTTAGTAGAAGTTGCAGCAACTTGCTGAATGACACTGCACAAGGCAGATTATAAATCCCGAAGGCTTCGGATATTTCCTTTCTCTTCCTTGTCCTACCCCTCCCCCTAAGTATGCACACACTTACATGCACCACGGTCGGTGCCGCTATTCAGAGGGGGAAGATCACTACAACTTGCCGTAAAAACATTCATGATACTTACGGGAATAATGACTTAAGCAGTTGACGCGCCGGAAAACGCTAATCAATCAATAAAATCTTACGTTGGAGGCTGGACCCTCGTCACCGACTTTAAAATGCGCCATCGATGCGAGTGTACGAGTACTAGACCTAAAAAGTATTTTGGCCGAAGAATTGAATGCCATTATGTCGTGTCCAAAACACTTTGTTCAAAATATTAAATATTTTTGAAGAAGGCATTTGCAAAAAGCAAACAATATTTCAGTTCTCTTTCATGTGCAAAATGAGCGTAATGTTCGCACGGGTTCAGAATGTTAAATACAGGATGAATCACGTAACTTGCCGACCTGGATGGCCGAGGTGGCTAAGAGCGAGTACCGACTCCGCGCTTCGGTTCGAAGGGTCGCGGGTTCCAGTCCCGCCTTGGGCATGGCTGTTTGTCCCTTGACTTTGTGTGTTGTCGCGGAGGGCCTCGCGTTCTGCTGACCCCAGATCAGAGGAGCCCGAAAGAGGGTTTATCTAGTGTATGGTCGAATATGCGTCCCTTCGGGACGTAAAGGGCAACCGGCTGGATAAAAGCCCTAGGAAGAAATCACGTAACTTTAGCACTTCTGTAGTTTTTGAACGGTTGAAGGTATTGCAATGCAATTTTCACGGAAGTGCATGAGGGAGATGCAAGCCAAGCACTTGATCTGAAACACTATCATAATTAACTGACGTCATCAGAGAATTTCATACATGGAGAAAACAATCAATTTTTGTTGTTTATTTAGTGATGAAACTTTTTATTTCAGCAGACATAATAAATTTATATTTATCCCAGCATTTTATTTGAAACCTTTAATTCAGTTTCATAACGTTTTAACCAAATGAAGATAAAATTGAATATAAATGAATCCATGTGTTGATCAGACAATATACTTACTATATTCTGAACAGAATACTCAAAGCGAAATATTTCTCTTGATCACTCCATCGCCTCCCAAATTTTTGGCGTTCTCCCATTTGTATTTGACTGTTAAATAATTTCACTGTGGAATTTCTTACATATTTACATTATACATGCGATTCCACTAACTACAATGAACCCCAGATTATCTGCAAATTTAATCTAAGCATTAATACAGCATATATCCCAATTATGCATAACCATGTGCGATTTCCAGTTTTATTTATTTTATTTTAATATCTATAAATGATTCCCATCTAATATATATATATATATATATATATATATATATATATATATTCCTCGCCACGCTCCTCTTTCTAATAATTTTCTTTCTAATAATAAACAATATTTATTTATTTAGCTAGCAAACGTCTAAGATTTCGCCTGCCCTGGCTTCGTCAGTAATTACGCCTACTATTTAGCAGGGGAATTGTTGCAGCTTCGTAAAAACTTGTTTGATGGGTCGACAGACATGGGAATCGCAAGCACGGAAGTTCTACGCAAGGAATATTTTCTTTCTTTCTCGTTCAATTAAGTTATTGAAATAATAAAAATAAAAACATTTGTTTTTGTGGAAAGTATTATTATTCTCATTTCTTACCCGTTCTAACACTCTAAACCTCGGTGAACTCATTAGATTCACAAACAACAACAGGAAAAAAACATAAATATTATCACAATCGATTCATCACATTCGTACTATTATTTACAATATGCACACTCTCTGATAACTTTAGTCATTCATGACCATGTTTTCCTTTTGATTCTTACTACCTAATATGAATTTAAAAACTATGAAGATGACTTGTCCTTCGTACATATTAATCAAAGATTTATTAGTCTATCACTTCCCTTCGGATTCTCTGCATGATTGTATGGCGATTGCCATCACTATGGAAAGGATTTTAAGGTGCAAATAATAGTCGTAAAATGGGGAAAAATGTTCTGAAAACTCATACAAAAAGGTGGTGCTGAAACAAATGCATTCAGGTTTAAACCAGTTGCATGAACTCAGTTTCTAGAACATTCGTATCATTTTGCACCAAATTCTTCTTCTTTGTGGAGTCCGCAAGAGGAGATTAGCTTCCTCTGACTCCCTTCTCCTTTCCCCTCCAAATCCAGAAAGGGTGCACAAGCGCTGCCAGTGCTCTTTTAGTATTGACGGCGACACGAGGGCAAGTAGACTTCTGCACATCTATGTAAATGGACAAATCCTGATTTGACTGTCAGGGCAGCAATTTAAATTCGCTGGGAAATGGTTACACTGCTGCACGAATTCTGTTCAAATTTAAATTTGACTTCACAGCTGCAGATAGACATTGTATCCTCATTGGTGCTGGGACATAACTCTGGTTTAGTAAATGATATTTTAATATATATTTAATATTGTTAACTTCTCATTAGATGAGATTTTAAAAAGCTGTTAAAGAAGAGAAAGATAACAATCTTTTAAAAACGCAGAAAAGAGTGGAGAAAAATGTGCTGAAGCATAAAAAAGAGCGAAAAGGGGGCGTAATGCATTAATATCATGAAAAGGTGCCAAAAGGTGCTACAAATTGTGTTCATTTCGCTTCATTTCATCTCCCCAAATACACACTTTTTGGAAATGTGCCGCACCTTAAAACCCTTTCCTACTCATCATTCCATCTTGTGCCATAGGCAATGTCCCTCCATACACCCACTCGATTCCGTTCTGTTTTATTTACGTGCTAACTCCAAGTAAAACTTTCTATATTTCTTTGCAATTCACTTTCTTCGTTTACAATTACACTATTAAACTTCCTATCACAATCTTTAGCAACTCAATATTGCAACTAATGAATCGATCTATATGCGATCAGATCAGCGCTCTCCGTCCTCTACCACCGCTAAAATCGTTCTGTCCTCCACAGCGAAAATTCTTCTGCGTGGCAAGTTATATTCCACGCCTTTCAATAGTCTTCCTCTATGTCCGCTCGCGTCTGAAACTAGTTTTCTTTGCTCCTTCCAGTGCAGCCCCCTTCCATCGTCTAATGTCCGTGTTCCTACCGATTGGCTAACTACATGTTTAGCTATTACGTTATTTATTCTTTGACCTCCTGTCTCTTTTGATACTTATTAATTATATTTATTGTCCACGTAAATTCCTCACGTGTCCATCATTGCAATTGATATTAACATTAACACTTTATTTTTCGTTGCTAAAGCAACGGAAAGCAACGCAACTAAAGCAACTATTATTATTATTATTATTATTATTATTATTATTATTATTAATTACTTCCTATTATTCTTCTTTATTTATATTTTCAGTACGTTGTAATGTTGACATCCATTGCTACTTTCAAGATATATTCTTTTATTAAACATTTTATGATGGATTATCATCATACTACAAGATTATCCAACACATAACAGTTTGCAAATTTGCTTCTAAACTTCTTTTGTGGCTCGCTGACGGCTTCTGATTAATAAACCTCTTTTTAAGGTCATAATATTTTCTTCTTAGCCGACTAAGTAAATTAATTTTTGCTCTAAACAGCACATTTGATGAAGGCTAAACCATTCAAAACTTCTCATAAATAAAATGTCCGAAACGGCGTCAAATTTTATTCAAATGCGACACCGACAACAAACAATGCATCGCTGATAAACCAATAGCATTTTACATAAAACTAAGGTGACCAATCGTTCTCTTTTAGGGAGTCTTTCATTTCCATTTTCTGTCCTTCCTCGAAAAGGTTTTTCCTATTTGTCCAGCTTTTCGATATTTTAAAACTAATGTGCTAATCTAGCGTTAATCTAGTTAATGAAGTGAAAAATCAAGATTGAATGTTGATACTCGCTGCAGCACTTACCGTAAAATGCAATACGAAAGATATTTCTTGCTCAAAAATTTACAATATATTGTTAGAAAATGATATAGTGACAAAAAATATTCATTTAATAGAAAAATACTTGCTTAGTTAAATAATCAAAAGGGGAGTAGGCAAAATTAGTTCACTTTGGTTTGTATTAATAAGGTGTTTCATTTATTTACGTCGTAATGTTTTCTTAAATTGTTTCGTTCTCCAAATCATTGCAAAAAAATTAGCCACCTTAATAAAACCGAACGCTCGAAACTGGATTCGGTTGCCTGCATTGAAGTCCGTGTGGTGCGTCCTCTTGGGCGATGCGCGTGCGATGCGCGGGAGGAATGGGCCGCCCCGAGCGGATGGCTAATGTGCCCCGAGCAGGTCGTCGAGTGGCTAATGTGCCTCTTCCCAGAAGCCACTCCACGCGCGCGTTGCTGAGGGTGCGGCCGGGGCGATTTCCAAACTCTCCCCTTCTGGAGCGCCGCCTGCCGAGGCTCCGGAGGGCAGATGAAGCTCTGGTAGTGGTGAGCGGATTTCTATGATTGGTTGATTGTTATGTTGATTGAGTGATTTCGGGCACGTCAACTACTGGGGTCATTAGTCCCGTAAGTCTAGTGCCTGTTCTCTCTCTCTCTCTCTCTCTCTCTCTCTCTCTCTCTCTCTCGGGAGATGGCAGTGATCTTCCCGCGTTTGATGGGCAGATCAGTCGCCGACCTACCGTCGGCTAGCGGGATTTCCCTCAACCAGGTATCTCCCACCAGCGGGGCACCGCCCCCTGCCGAGACAAGCTTTAAGCTCCCAACCGGTCTCCCGGCATGTGTGGTAGTGTAGTGCATGTTAGTTTAAGTGTGTTTGTGTAAAAGGTGAGGATAGGGCAAGGAAGAGGAAAGAAAGATCTCGTGTGGTCTGTGGCCCGTTTGTTAGGACACTGCTCCGGCATTCTCCTAGTGTTGATCGGAGAAACCACGGAAAACTACCGATCTGAGCAGCCGACCGCTGGAATTCTCCTCCAAACAGCGACTGAATTCGACCTCGAGGACAAGCCAGTGTCGAACATTCTGCCACCGTCGATATTTGAACCTAGAACCTGCCGGTCAGAGGGACTGCAGTGACATCAGCAGATGCTCAGAGCCATCTCTCCCGGTGGAATTTCTATGATTTTGCATATTCTTGTCTGTTGCTTGTGGGCTAAGTGAACTTCTTAACATTTTGTTAGAATTGGATGCTACGTAGATTAATATCTTATTGCATATTTTGCAGATTTTTCCTGTTGGTGCCTATTCTTGTAATTATAGACGCATATTTTACATATTTCATTAAAATAGAGACATCTTTAAAACGTTTCATCTTTTCATAGAATCTATTTATAGTGAGAGTTCATTGATTAGAAGGAGCTTGTCACAGCTTGAGTTTTTCTTTTCTATAGATGATAAAACACTTGTGCAGATGTTGGATATTTTTCGATATATTTTTTAAACCAAGCAGAATAAGTGCAACAAGACATATTAAGGTGAATATTTACTTCAATTATTTCTCTCGTGAAGTAAGGTAAATTATATTATATTTGCAAAATATATCTATACTTTGCAAACATACTTCTCTTCAATTTTATGATGAAAAGAAAATGAAATAGTGTTAATTTTAATTGCATATTAAAGTTCATATTTAAGAATTTTTACATCATATATTCATATTTTTAAAAGCATATTTCAAGGTTTTTAGAGCATAAAAATCCTTTCTCTAGTGTTGTGAATCAATAATGGAGATATATAGAGAGAGGGAGAAGGAGAAAGGGAGAAAGTGAGAGAGGGAGAAAGAGAGAGAAAGAGAGAGAGGGAGGAAGAGAGAGAAAGAGAGAGAGAGAGGAAGAGAGAGAAAGAGAGAGAGAGAGGGAGGAAGAGAGAGAGAGAGAGAGAGAGAGAGAGAGAGAGAGAGAGAGAGAAAGAAAGAAAGAACGAAAGAAAGAAATTGGTGATGGGATTATGCCGCCACGAGTGCAGTTTTGACAAGCTTAGGGATTTGGTGCCTCCAACCAGAAGTGCAAGTTTTGGTGGAAGGGGGATGATGGCAGTAGTCGAGAAACATTCCTAATGAGGTCTGGTAATTGTCTGCGTTTTCGGAACGATGATGCTTGTATTTGTTTTAAAATTTGTTCTCGTTGATTATGGTTTTGCTGTTCTTGTCACTGCTATTGTATCTGTTGCTGTTGTTTCTGTTGCTATTGTATCTGTTGTTGTTGTGGATGCTGCTGTTATTGTTTCTATTGGTGTTGTTTCTGTTGCTAATAATGTTGCTGCAGTGGTTGCGGTTCGTATTGTGGTTGTTTTTGTGCTTGTTGTGGTTTAGGATGTTATGGATGTTGTGATTGTGGTTTGTAGGTGTTCGTGTTGTGGTTGATGCTGTTGTCGTGATTTTTGTTGATGTGGTTGTTGCTGTTCTTGTTTCTGTTGTTGCTGGTGTTCGATGTGTTTTCCATGTTAAGAGTTGGTAGTGAATACAGGTATGTAAAGAGTATAATGACGAAGGGAAGTGGCAGTGATATTGGTAGATGTGTTTGTAATATAATTGCAGTCTGATTCACTGGTCGGCACGTTATTTTGTCTCAAAGTACAAATATGTGTACTTAATGCAGTTTGTATCTGGTTTTCAAATACGTATTTGGAATTACCCACAATTTGTTCGTTATTTTAATTCTTTTCAACATTTTAAAATGTTTCTTCGTCCATTTGTCCATTCAGAAGTGAAATCTCCTATAGCATAATAAATATGATGGAAGTAAATGAGCGAACTCAAATGGGAGCGTTGCTACAGCAGTGTCGTTTCAGACATGTGTATACAAGTACAAATGTGATCTAGAGTAGCGCGTATTCATGAGATCTATGCCAGCCGTGAGATAGTTATGAATCAGTGGTACCTTCATTCTATGACTAGCTAGTGAAATAGCCTATTTCCGGTGTATGCCAATGCGCGTCGGCCAGTAGACTACGCCTTTGTAATTACGGCAGTTTCTTTAGCGCTATGTTGCTCAATATTATGAATAATGAATACGAAAATGAATAACGAAAGCTTTGTCGGATAGCAATTAAGTATTGCTCTGAAAATTTTGTGTAGAGCGATTTTTATAAGGACTGTTTTGACAGCTAGTGCTGGCAACGGAACTGAAGGTTCTGTGGTCGTTGTGTCCTTCAGCCCATTAGACTCTCCTTCCTCCATTCCTTCGTTTGCAGTTGGCTAACTTTTAATTGACTTCCTATTGTGATGTCCTCACCCCACGAAAATATAGTGCACCACGAGAAAAAATTGAAATTAAGAAGTGCAGTGCTATATGCTCTTATGTATGGGATACTTCTCTGACTTACAAGTGATGTTCACTTGTTTAGCGAACTGACATTTCAGCTCATTCTTAGGCGGATTCTTCTCCATACTTTGGTTTTCGTAACGTGGCGCCTGAGGGTATTATCTTCAAGATGGACTATGGCGCGTCTTTCTCGGGCAGCGCCTCAGCGCCCTCAGGCGCACGTTACGAAAAGCCAAGAATAATGTAGTGTGAAGGAAATAGGCGCGCAATCGCCTTCCTGACTGCGCAACGACATTGACGCCAATGGGGCGGGTGGCCAGCGGACCGCGACGCCGCGCCGCCGCGCCGCCCCGCGCAATAACAGCACTTTCCAGCGGAGGCGCCGCATTGTTCTGCTTTCTCTTTTTCCAGTTGGTGCGTCCGAGTTTCTAGCGCTCGTAATTCGCCGCTTCCGGCGCGGGGCGCGGGGGCCCGACGGCGCTGCCATCTGCCTGGCCTTGACGCGCACTCCCACCTGGACTTCTAGGTACTTGCAGCCCCCCTTCATTAGCAGCACTCGAGGCCTCCAACGCGCGGACCGGGGACGGTCTGCAGTCGGGTAGGCAATGTGCGATTCCCGGAAGAATTCAATGACAAATTGCGACAAATTTGGTGGACGTAATAATGAAGGAACATTTATTTATTTATTTATTTATTTATTTATTTATTTACTTATTTATTTATTTATTTATTTATTTATTTATTTATTTATTTATTTATTTATTTATTTATTTATTTATTTATTTATTTATTTATTTATTTATTTATTTATTTATTTATTTATTTATTTATTTATTTATTTATTCATTCATTCATTCATTCATTCATCCATTCAAATATTCATTTATTCATTCATTTATTTATTTACTTGTACAACAGGCTTATGTGCCCAAATTAAAGTGTATATTATACATAGTTGACATACATAATTTTGTGTTTTGCAAAACAATTCTTTAAATAAGACATTTCTTACATGCATTGTAATGAACAAATAAATTTTATAACTCTGAGCTAATTAATTTTAAAATTGAAATTAATTTTAGCATTGAAATGTTTGTACATGAATTTATTGTCCTGTAATACACGTGATGATGGTAAATTAGTTTTTAAACGTAAAATGTAAAGATGGTAAATTAGTTTTTAGAGAAATGTGTGAAATAATCATGGGATTGATCAATTGACATTGAATTTTTTATCTTGAATAATGCATGTCTGAAAAAGATATATGTTGTACACTCTCTAATTTCTAATAAATATGAATTAATGTTCTGAAAACTAGTTATTGTAGTTTACTTCTTAATATAGGACACTTTATTAAGTCTTCATAATTTGCGTCAGTATTTAAATATGAAAAGTACATAATCTTTTTCTGACAATTAGATTCCGAAATGAAATATTAATGTTAACCTATGCACGTTATGACTAACCCTGTGTATGTCCTGATTCGTATAATATTTGGAAGCAGAGTTTGATCAGCGTTTTGTGTGGGACCGGGAACGCAATGCTGCTCCCACCCACCTGCCCTTCTGGGTATTGCGCGGTCCCCTTCCTTCACCCTTCCGCTAGCTCATTATCTACACCCGAGATTTCGAAGTAATGGGGGCATGTTGTGGAGAAAAAAAGCAGGCTGGTAGGAAATGCTTCATTCCAGGAATATTTGAACGCCATATGTGACAAATGTAATTTTGAAGGGAAGTACTAATACCTTAAGTTTACATTCATTAATTCGTCATTGACTTACAATACATTACATTAAATAAGTTAATAATACAAAAATATTTGGTCAATCACATTCCTAATTGAAACACTATATTCTTTTTATATCGCGACCAAAAAATGTATTTACATCTCTTACAACTGTCTCGATAAATACTTTGAAATAGTCTAACTTGATCAACTTTTGTGAATGGAAGCAGTAAAAAAACAAAAGAGATAGAAAGCAATGATCTGATTTGTATTGGCAATAAGAATATAAATAATAAAAATAATATAAAAGTGTTCAATTACTAGTAGTTCCTATGAAGCATTTGCGTATTAAAACGAAAAATGCTAGTTGAAAGCATGCGCAGTTTTGGAAAGAACATTATCTAATACCTTTTGATGCCCATTTTTTAAATAATGAACTCATGAAGAGTCCCAAAGACAATTGGTAATTTAATTTTACTTGCAAATATGACAAAATCCATTATTGCCAGTGAAAAACTATTATATAATAATAATAATAATAATAATAATAATAATAATAATAATAATAATAATAATAATTTTTTAGATATTTTATACATTCTCGTAAAGAATTGGCTTCATAACTAAAAATCACATTTTCATTGATATGTTAGTTACAAATGTGTTTTGTTACAAAAGTGTATTCCTATTTCAACTACTCATTTTTACCTTTCGACCACGCGAATGCCGAAACTGTACCCTAACAATCGGGACCTTTCTTTTTTTGTCCCCTATCCTCTTCCCTACACACACGTACACGGACTAGACATTAGAAACGTACATGCACTAGACACTAGCGATAACTGTTTGTCGGGAGACCAGGCGGTACCTTGGTGCATATCCCGTCTAGGACACCGGAAGAGGAGGCTCAATGTATCAACTGATGGCACAGCAATGCCTCTGACCGGGAGGTCCTAGGTTCGGAACCCGACGGCGCCAGGATTTTCGACACTAGCTTTTCAACTAGGTCGAATTCAGTCGCAGTATGGAGGAGAATTCTAGCGGCTGGCTGCTCTGGTCGGTAGTTTTTTGTGGTTTCTCCGATCAACACCAGGCGAATGCCAGAGCAGTACCCTAACAAACGGAACACGAACCGCGCGCGATCTTTCCTTCCTCTTCCTTGTCCTATCGTCACCCCTTACTTACACACAATTACACTAATATGCACTACACTACCACATATTCCGGGAGACCGGTCGGGAGCCTAGAGCTTGTCCCGTCCGTTGCCGACCTACCGGCGACTAGTGGGGTTTCCATCAACCAGGACTCTCTCATCAGCGGGGCACCGCGCCAGCCGGAACAAGCTCTAACCACCCGACCGGTCTCCCGTCATGTAAGGTAGCGCCGGGAGACCGGTAGTGCATGTTAGTGTAAATGTGTGTGTAAGGGGAGAGGATAGGACAAGGAATGGGAAGGACAGATCGCGCGCGGTCCGTGGCCCGTTTGTTAGGGTACTGCTCCGGCATTCGCCTGGTGTTGATCGGAGAAACCACGGAAAACCGCGGATCAGAACAGACGGCCGATAGAATTCTCCTCCAGACAGCAACTGAATTCGACTTAGCTGAAATGCTAGTGTCGACAAACGTGCCGTTGTGGGGAGAGTAACCCTAGGAGCTTCCGGTCAGAGGCGCCGCCCAGGCGTCGCCGCTCCGTTGTTTGGCGGTTTGCGCATGCGCCATTGGGCGTCCGAAGCGCACAGCTCAAGTATTAGTTTCCTTCATATTCCGCAGCGGGGGTGCGAGGAGAGGAGGACTCTGGCTACGACACGGCTTAAACAGGCGCATCAACTGTGGGCAAGAATGTAAATAAAAGATGTCTGGTATCAAAATTTGTATATTTTCACTTAAGATCTTTTCGATGGCATAGCGATCATCATCAGAGCTTTCGTGCAGCTTCTGGGCCGAAAACGAAGTTCTGGCTCTGATGACGATATCTTAAATGAAAATATTTTAAGTGAAAATATAAGCTCCCTGTCGTCAGTTAAACTCCTCTGTCATTTTACATACCAGGAAACCAGCCTAGCTACGTCATCCCTGCATTGTGGTTCTTAGGCTCATGGCGGCCGAGAACTTTCTGCGCTGGTGTTTAACGTATGTACATGATAACGAATGACGTATTTCAAATTAGTGAAAACTACACCTGTTGGCATACCGATGGCTAAATTAATTCAAATTTGACGCCGTACGTGGAATAGAATCAATTATACCTACTTTTTGGGCCGAATTAACAGCAAAGGATATACATTTCGAACGTCCCGCTTTCAACTAAATTAATTTTTCCCTCAAAACCGTCAGCTAACTTGCAGAGAGAGAAAATAAATTCATTTCCGTGTTTAAATTGTTTGAACTGTTCCCAATGATGACCATGAGAGCGCGCCATAGACCAGACTCAAAAACGTTTAAAAGCAGTTCAATGCCGAGAACTTCTCGGAATTCGACTTTTTGTTCTACTTAAGACGCGACAAAGTCAAATTGTTTGGAAATCAGAGAAGCCGAGCAGTTTCGTGGCGACTCGCTTTGCTCGTGTAAAATGCACTCATATGTATGCTGATAATGCACGCGTATGTATCGAGTGCACTGAGAGTCAATTCAATTGCGTGAAGTTGGTGTTGCGACTGAGATCTCAGCATAATGGTTGGCGCGAAAACTTAGCAGACACGCACGAATTCCGAAAGAAAGACAGAAGAAAAACGATTTCCTTGTAGTCCAGACAGGTAACACTGACAGTTCCTTCCAAGGCCCTCTACTCGTATGGTGAGAGGCGAGTACTAGCGTAACAAATTGAACGGTGCCCAGTCCGCCATATTGTAGGCAAATGCGGGCGCGGTCATATGATACTATGTATCTTGACGCTCTTCTCACAGGATATTACGGAGCCAAACATTAGAAAATAACACTGTAAATGTTTCTATCAACTATGATAAATAAATTACGAAAAATTTAAATCAGTACCGCATTTATATTTCTACAAAAGTTTGAATGCAAGCTATGACTGTTTTCAAATAATTTAGCAAGAGCTTTATAGTATTACAGTGAATTGTAGTATTAAATCCAAAAGCTCTGAACAGAAATTAGAGTCCAAACTCTTAACTAGTCAAATCACAAGATTAGAGCACACGTAAAGAAAACTACTATAAATTAAAATCCTAGAGCCTAAATAAATCATGGAACTTTGGATGGTTTGCGCTTCGTTTAATCGAAGTTAAGTTTTTATCCTCTCCTGTAAAATTCTGTTTTACTCACGAGGTTTTGAATTTAAGGTAACAATATGTTTCTCAAATAACAAGCGGAGAATAATATATACAATATTAATACGCTATTTATAATTACTAATAAAAAGATCCCATTCTGACACATGAATGAGAAAATGTTTACCAAATTGAATGCCACGATTGTCCAAGAAAATATATCGGGCAAACTAAAAGAAAATATAAAAGACTAATAGATAAACATGGAAATAATATTTTAGAAATACCTCATATATTAAATTCAAAACACAGGATAAATGATATTCACAAAATTAATTTCAAGAATATCCAAGGTTAATAACAAAAACTCTTAATATTAAATTTACATCAACATAACAACAACACATTATTGGTGCATAAATAATTCTGTCTTTGTACATGCTGTCTTAATAATTTTTTGTACAGCAGCCCAGTGTTAGTTTTAGCTATATGGTGAAGCCTTATTTTAAAATAGAAAGAAACAAACAAGTTAACAATATCGAACAAATCTTTTCCACTTTTGAGGGACGAGAACTTGAAGCATAATTGTGCTCATTAGAAATTTCACCACAAACTAAACTAGATTCTGGTGCAGATGATTCTTCTTCCTGATGCGGGCAAAAGGCAGATGTCGCTGAAGCACTTTTTGTATTTTCCCTATAAACCAAAAAAGAAAAACCTTTACCTGCGTTTCTCACAGAGCACAAAAAATAAATATAACAGTGTGTTCAAATACGTATTGCTGTGTTTAGACTTCTCTTGACAAGAATTACGAATTTAATTTGGATATCACACATTTGTCACAACTATTACGCATATTTGAGGGAAGAGCAATAAAATGGGATATAATTTTATTTCACTTGCATTTAAAGTGTCATGCCTACGCTAAAATGTACTAGTATATGTAATTTGTATATTTCCCTCCTAAATTAATTTACAGTGTGTATGTTGATTACTTCTGGTGTGAGAAACAAGAAAAAAATTGGGATGTTACCTACTTCTGTTGCTAGCAAAAACTCACACGAGGGAAATTGTTTTTTTATACAAAAACTAATGTTCTTCAATACATCATATTACAAATCACGACGGTATTGTGTTTATTCCTATCTTAAACATTATACTTCCATCATTATATCAGCCTTTATTATACATCATTTTATTTACTACATTTCTTGGCTCACACACCTGCAATCCATTCTCTTTTTCAGAGAAACTAAATGTAGAAGGCCCTGCTGAATTCTTCAAAATCTTTTTCTGACCACCTTCCCAAAAGTCTTCTGGATTGAAATGATCCGAATATAACCGATGATTTTGAGAGGGGATAAAATTCTTCCTTTTCACTGCAATCAACCATTTCTTCAATAACTGTTTATCATTCATCAGAAACCTGTAAACATATGTATTCTTATATCGCTACTTCATTTTACACGTTATCAGCTCCAAATTAACTAGAGATATGCATCAACATTTTCAAAAACACATGTACACTCACTTGTGAAAAGATAATTTGTTTCCGTGTACATCTCTGTTTGTCCAGCCATATTATGCACAGGGTCTTACCATAATGAAAAAGCTCTTGTGTTTACTAAGTATTAGCAACTCAAAAGCACTGCAAAATCAAAATTTACTTGGAAATAACCACAACACTCGTTACGTACGGGCAAACAACATGCCTATCACTGAACTAGTTGCCTACAATATGGCACTCTTCAATTTGTAATACTACTCTAGGGCAATATGTCTGTCTAGGTAATACTATCCTATGTCTTTGGTTCCTTTAGTACTTAATGATTCTTACGCCGAGGAATGGTAACAGTCTGGACATTGTCGTTTTCAGTCTCCTCTTATGACAAGACAGCACGAAAAGACCTTCTCTTCTTACGAATTAAGCGTGAGAATGTAAAACCAAATGGATCTAACAAAGGCATCGATTCCAGAATCGAAACACAAGAAGAGTGGCGATATCCAAAAAAATCGTGTTTTCGTGATATAAAAAAATAGGAGAGGTATCCAACGAAACAATGTATCATTACCCGAAAGGAACATTTAAAATTGCTCTCCTGCGTATTTTTCTATATAGTAATGGTAGACTGATTATGATAAACTGCAGAAGCGTATTAGTGATTAAAACCCCTTTGTGTCTTTGTTCGTTATCTTTAACGACAACATTGTGAAATTTTATTTCTGTACACCCACAAAATTACGGGGTATATTGCACTCTAAATTAAACCCATATACTCTAAGATTAATTTTTTATGTCACCGAGTTTATTTAAAAAAATTGAAAACAAAATGTACTCATGATTTATCTTTGGTATCTTCAGATTAAAGGCAATCGTATGTTAAAACAGGACACATACGAAACAAATTGTTCGAAATCACATAAATTTATATTCCATTACAAGACCACCATTCTTTTGGAATCGATCCAAGCAAGAATCGGAAGCAAAGGAACCGAAAGCAAACGATAGATTCCGCATTTGAAATAACCGGACCGCGCCTAAACATCGTAACGGAAAGAGCGCGACAGGCTGGCAGCGCACAGCAGCTTCCGCCGGTGTGTGTGGGGCGAGCGCCACTAATTGAGCGGCTGCCGACGCGCGCTGCCTTGGCCTCGTCCCAAATGCAAATTGCGCGCCGGGGCGTGCGCCGCATGCGAGCAGCCCATTGGCTCGCACGGCAGGTGGCAACGCACTGCTTCTGGTTTGTTAGGGATTCCGGGCACGTGAACTACTAAGGTCATTAGTCCAGCGGGAGGTGGCGGGGATCTTCACCCGCTGGATGGCGAGATCCAGCGCCGACCTACCGTCGGCTAGTGGGGTTTCCCCCTAACCAGGACTCTCCCACCTACGGGGCACCGCCCCAGCCGGGACAAGCTCTAAGCTCCCGACCGGTCTCCCGGAATATGTGGTAGTGCATTGCATATTAGTGTAAGAGTATGTGTAAGGGGAAAGGATAGGGCTAGGAAGAGGTAGGAAAGATCGCGCGCAGTCCGTGGTCCGTTTGGTAGAGTACTGCTCCGGCAACCGCCTGGTGTTGATCAGAAAAACCACGGAAGCCTACCGATCAGAGCAGCCGGCCGCTACAATTCTCCTGCACACAGCGACCGAATTCGACCTAGCTGACACGTTAGTGTCGAAAATCCCGACACTGACGAATGAAGGACATCCCGGTCAGAGGCACTGCAGTGACATCAGTTGAGATGTCTATCGCCCAGCCATGAACGCGCACTTGGTTTGAAGCCATGAACATGGACTTGGGGAGCTGGTTTCCTAACCCCATACCTTTGGTGCTGACTTTCTTTTAATCAATGGAATCATTCAAAATAAATCAATTTACGAAAATAATTGTTTTGCGGCACAACGCTTGACCGTCTGTCCAACCATCTCTCTGTTTTCGCGGACAGTACTTGAACAGAACGCACTTGAAAAACAAAAACCCCTCTTATAGTACGAAAATAGTTTCTGTAGAAACGTAATTGATAAGATAACTCAATCTATGGTACGGATAGGTGAACCAGGATATGATAAAAGCAGTGTTCAGAAGTTCAAATTTGACTTTTCGAAAATTTTACATTATTTAAATGAGGCATCAACATTCATAATAATTTTAAAATAGCTGTCGATCGGAACCTTCATATGACTTGTATTGATCTTAAAATATTTTAATCAGAAAATGAAATTGAATAGAGAAATAATTTCATGGTATAATTTCTGCTTCCGTAAAACTTACGAAGTCAGCCAATCGTGTTGGTGTTACAAATAACTCATTGCAATCCAAGATCAAGGATTCTCAAGCCCAGCTTCACTCATCCCTCCAAGGCGACTCACTCGGAGTGAGGTTTCAAATTGGCGCGAAAGAGGGCAGTATTCTCGACATTGCAATGAATATCTCTATTCCAGTAACCAAAAACAAACGAGTATTTATTTAGAGAAAATGGGGCTTTTGAGGACACTATTCACAAAGACAAAATTGAAGTGGAATGAAGCCTTTTTTATCTAGAAACTAGTTAAGGACATTCTTTGTTTTGAATTTGTAAATATTACCTGAACAAGTATTGAATTTGTAAATGTTACCTGAAATACGTGATATTTTGGAACGTCCAAGAATCAATTTTTAAACGCTGCTTTCCGAAACAAATTATTATTTTTGATTGATTCCATTTCTTGTACAACATATATAATATTCTGGACTAATCTATTCATATTTAAAAATGTGTAGTAGAAAACTGAAAATACTATCTATCAGTGGCCTGCAGTAGCAAAACGTATGCTGCGCAAAACTACGCAAAGAGTATTACGGTCACTGCTGGAGAAAAACAAATAAAGAATTCTCAAAGAAGGCTGCAAAACATTAAACATTTTAACGAAAAATCTTGAACACTACAAAAACATAGTACAGTGGCACAACCGTTTTCATATTCCAAGAAAATAAAAAAGCTGCTCTTCCATAACGAATCCGGTGGATAGCAAATATTTAAAGGTTGTTGGTCTCTTCTTCGGAGTCTTGCTTTCTCAAGACGTCACCAGTGCCGCATAGACAATTCAGACGGTAGGCGCACTTGAGAATAGACGAAATAACAAATCAAATTGCATTTTTCAGTTAAAATCGAACCTGATTGAGGGTTTTCGGATTTTTGGGAGTTGCCACACAAAGTTCTTTGTGATGATTCTCAAGTCAAGGTGGGTTGCTCTTCTATCGTCCCTATCTAATTATTCTAGTTTAATTGGCGCATGACTAGTAGAGATTTACTTCTACAAAACTTTTTGGACACGTAACGGTTTTCCATTTCTAACATAAAAATAAAAATTTTAACTAGTGGAGAACTAAAATTTCGTAATATTGGATATTTGATATCCTATCAACGGTCGGATGCAGATTCAAGAAAAATTAGGATTCACAATAGCTCTAAATTCAAAATTTCGGCAAATACGTACTGTAAGAATAACACAAGTAAAATCCCCTCAAAAAAAACTTCTAAAGCTGACTATTCTTAACAAATGCCGTTACACTTTACAAAGCAAAGCTACGAGAAGAAGCCCGCGAACAGAGAGGAATAGGGTACGCGGCGGAGCGATGTCTTGTAAACGCGCCAACTACCCACAGCTTTTCGAACTCTGACGCCCGAACTAGCGAATAATGTTTTTTCGAGAGGTCACGAAAAGAGGAGAATATTCACCCCTCCAAAAATTTCCCCAGGCGCGAGTACCATAAGTATCGCGGCGCGCCTCGGAGGAGCTCTCTACGATTGCAGCAGCGACGGCGACTAGACTGAGTTCTGAAGGCGATTGTAACTTGATAGCATAGGAGTTTATTTTAACTTAGTAGTTAAAAGTGAGCTTGAGAAGCGTATCAACGAAAGTGATGTAATTGAGAAGTGGAGTGCACGAACATTCTTCGCATTAACATTCACAATATTTGAGAGAGCAAGTGAAGTGATTGTTTGACTTCGAAATAATTTCAAATTTGTAAAATTCGCGCAGAAGGACATTAACTAAATCCAGCATCTCATATTGCACGCTGAGACCACACACGCCCAAAGTGTGGTAGGTAGGCCGAGCATTTAAAGCATAACTTCAGCAACATTAATTATTCGAGGCTGGAAGCGCGAACAAACTTGTACGAGGCGCGGCAGAAGAAGGACGACCCCAGGAAGAGAGAAGCGTAGGTGAGAAAGATTTGGACTGGAACGAGAATCGTACGAGTCCGGAGAACGGGAGAAGGGTGTGGAAATTGGAGGCGTGGCGGAGTCCAGAGCTCGAGGGAAGGAAACTGGTAACATCGTGGGACAGCGAAGCGAAGACGGGTGGCAACGCGAGGCTGCGAGCGGCAGAAAATCCCCAAGGTTACCTACAGGCGAGCGATGCGGAGCTGTTGAGGTAAAAGAACTGGTAACTTTTATGCGGCGATCAGTTGGGGAAAGAGAATAGCAGTAAATACACGACAATTTGTGTTAAAAGTGGGTGAAAGTCCAGAATAGGTGGGAGAAGTATTCCGAACGATGTGAGTGGCAGTTTCAAGTTCATTTACTGCACGTGTTATTAAATTCATTCAAAGAGGCCATACCTTGTACAATTTTACTTAAATAATTCATGATTTTCATGTTGTACAGTGATGTTATCTGGAAAAGTCATAGTTTATTGTATTGTGTTAAAAGTAATTGCTTTCTGTGATATGTAAAGGGGTCAAATTTAAGTAACGTGTATGTTACGTTTTATTTTTTTCTCTCTTTAAAGTTCACAATGTTATAGTGAGTGCGAAGCCCAAGGCTAGCACCTGTGAACGGGATACCTTAGAACAAGTGTAAAACTCATTTTAAAAGCCGTGCACGGAAAAACTAGAGAGTAGAAAGAGTAAAATAATGTGGTAGATAAAAATTCAGAAAGAGGAATGAGCAAATTGTGAATTGTAATTGGTGAAAGTGTGTTCAGGCAGTCGAGGTGACGCCAATTTTTTGTTTTGCCTTGTTTTCTTTTTTTTTTTTTTCAGTGACCAACTATTTAAAGTGCATAATCCTATTATATAATTGTGCCACTGTAATTTTTCATTGAATATATGCTCATTTTATTCGTATTTTATCTGATTCATTGTGTCAAGGGTTCAGACCTTTCTCATACCCAAAAGATCCTGCTTCCTGAGAATTTTAAGCTCGCTTCACGAGCATTCATACTATCACGCTCTCCCCACGTGCTGGAAGGTAGTAGGTGGGCGTGTTAGAATATATATATATATATATATATATATATATATATATATATATATATATATATATATATATTGTATATTGAACGTATAGTTAGCACGTGATACATTTTCTTTACGGCACATTCCAACACGAGGGCTTCCGAATCGCAGCGTATAAGGGGCGTTACTGGAGCGTACGTGTGGAATAACAAGCAGAGTGGGCCCGCCTCGCCTGCGTAAAAAGCACCACTCGGGCGCGCTCTCTCCATTAGCCTAAACGGCGCGCGGTAGGCTCATTCAGCGCGCGGCGCCCGCGTGAGTCACCGCAGCGCCACCAGGCGACGCGACGGCCCGCTGCCGCCAGCCGCACTCTGCGCCTCCATTCACAGGCGGCCACTGCCCCAGCGATTCAGCACTCGATGCTGCCCGCGCCCTTTCCCCCCTCCCCACCACTCCACTCTATTCACCTCCCTGCCTCTCTCTTCCCTTCCCCATCCCTTCCTACCCCTTCCCCTCCGTTCCCTTCCCCCCTTCCTCACCTCGCCACTTATTTCCCTTCCCATTCCTTCACACTCCTCTTCACCCCACCACCCCACCCCTCCCTCCCACCCCACCCCTCCCTCCTTCCCCTTCCCCTCCCCAAACGTTACATTCAACTCCCGTCCTTTCCCCACCCTTCCCTTCCATTTCCCTTTCTTCCCACCCCCTCCTTTCCCTTCTCCCCTCATTTCTCTCACCCCTTCCCTACCACTCCCTTCCTACTCCCCTCTCTTCCCCAACCCCTCCATTCCATTCACCTCCCGTCCTCCCCTTCCCCATCCTTCCCTTCCGTTCCCTTCCCTTCCACTCCACTCCCTTCTTTACCCTCCTTGGCATTCCTCTTCCCTTCCCCTCTCTTCCTACTCCTTCCCCACCCTTCATTTTCCCTCTCCTCACTCCTCCACACCCTTCCGTTCCCTCCCCTTCCATCCCTTCTCTTTCCCTACCTCCCTCTCTCTTCCCTTCACCTCCTGTCCCCTTCCCTCCCTTCTCTTCTTTTCCGATCCCTACCCTTCCTTTCTTTCTTCTTCCCTCCAATCACGAACCCCACTCCACCCCTTCTCAACTCGCCCGTCCCTCTGCCCCCTTCACAATTCGCTCCCTCACTCCGCTCCGCACTTTCCCTCCCCCTCACCAACAGCGCTTCACATTCCCTTCCCTCACCCACCGCTCCTCTCTTCCACTCGTGTGTCCCTCGCTCCTGCTTTCCCCACTTCCCTCTTCCCCGCCTCGCTCCCCGCTCCTCCCTTCCCCCTCCCCTTCCGTCTCCATCAGCTCCTCACTCCCTGCGCCTTCCTTCCCCTCCCCGCTCAGCGCCTGGCGTTCTTTCGCCCCGACTTGTGGTCACCTTGAATGGCCCAACCGGGCGCGACCGTTTCTGCCCTGAGCGCTATCCCCGCGCCCCAATGCAGGCTTAGGCGCCTCCCCTTTGGCTAGCTGCCGTTCATGCTGCTTTCGTTCCATCCTATTTTGTCTCGGCTTCTTCATTCAACCTCTCGCTTGACGTCACCCTCCGTGACTTCGTTTTTTTCCTCTCATCCAGCAATGAATGGCGATTGTGCCCAGTGTCACCTTGCATCGACTATTCCAATCGTGCTGCACCGGCAACATGCGCTCGCATCATCCAGTATTTCATGATTGGGGTACGATATCAGGGTATCTGTAGTGTAGTGGGCATACCGTCCGTCGTCTTCTCCTGACTACTGGGATTCAATTCACAGTCGATTTATGTGGAATGTTATAGAGAAGGTGACTTTTCCGCATACTTTCTCGGGGTTATCGCATTTTCCATGACCATCATTCCACTTTGATCCATCTTCATGTCATAACATTCTCTCCTCCTTGTAAGGATAGAATACTTACGAATTGACTTTGTTAAAACCTCGTATATTCCATAATATATCAATGGCTAAGTGTACACGTAGAGCCAAAAATTCCTAATTTCGAGACAAGTAAGTGTGAATGATTCCTTTCTGAAAAAAACAACAAAAAAACATGGACTTCCTCAAGCTCCTTATTCTCCTACTCCTTGTAGCATCTTGCATTCTCCATAACGCATTACTCACTCTCCATCCAGCGTCAGTAGAGAATTTTTGTAGCAGTTGACAGCAAAGTTGATGCTCTGCGACCGGCTTAGGTAGCTCAGTGCATCAATTGTTGATACTGCGCTGCCTCTGACCGGGAGGTTCTATGGTTCGAGTGCGCGCGGTGGCAGAATTGTCGACATCAGCTTCTCAGTTAGGTCGAATTAAACCCCTGTCTGGAGGAGAATTCTAGCGGCCGACTGCTCTCATCGGTACTCTACGAGTATTGTACTTTTTCCGATCAACACCAGGCGAAGCCGGAGCTGTACCCTAACAAATAGGGCACCGACCGCGCGCGATCTTTTTTCCTCTACCTTCTCCTATCCTCGCCACTTACTTTCACACATTAACACTGTTAAGGCGCCAGCTTCCAACTTGGTTTAGAAAACTTGTGCGCTATCACGCAAATCGCTTGAACCGGCAACTTCAATTTTAATCTCTTTCATCAGTTATCCTGGATTTTGACAGGAATTTAGAGGTTTGGTGACCCACTGTGCACAGGGTTGCCCGATTGGGCGAAATTCCGCTGTTTGAGATGGAAAACGGCTCTCTCGCGAAACAAAAAATCACTTCAAGAAATACCGCCCAGATTGGGCGGAAATGCATGAAAACATGTGCGGTTTTGGGCGGGTTTTCATCCGAAATGAAACGAAATGACGAAATTTTCAAAAACACGACGTTCGCTGTGAGTTTCATTTTTTAGTTTTTTACTTTATGCATACTATTTTATTAATTATTTGTTAATTCGTTCAAATTTACTTTGAGAAGTTAGAAATATTAGTTTCTAGACTTCTAGTAGAGGGTGTTTTGCAAAGATCATAGCGTCTTTGTCATGCACATGAGTATAAATCACTTTGGCAGTAATTGCTGTAAATTAAAAAAAAAGGCATTTAAAATTAGTCGTCTTTTGGAAGTACGGTATCTCTGCCGGCATTTTCTGTTAGGGAATAAGCAGCATATGTAAGCATTTCTGTAGTAATCTTTTTAAGCGCGGATATTTAAGAGGAGCATACGGAGTGAAAAATGGGAAATCGAGGAAATTATTTTTTCCCTTAAAGTATTCCCCCCATCTGCTGTAGTCATAACTACTTTTTAAAACATAGCTCATTATCAAACAAATATGCGTTTTTAAAGTAAATATTAAATACAATGTTCACAAACAAACAAATAGAACTAATCAAGTAGTAGTCATAGGGTCATGGGGTAATAGTAAGCATAGGGTTACTATCTCAAAAACAAAACTTCAAATACGTATTTTTAAAGCAAATTAAAATTTCCCGCTTGGGAAGTTGAATGTTTCCTATTGGGCGGATTTGCAGCCATCTAACGGCGGATGTTTGTACGAATCATCTGGCAACTCTGCCGTGCACACGTCTCCTGTGACCCCCTCGCATCGATGCCCCCCCCCCTCAGCCTCCGCCGTGCGCGGTGCGGCACAGTGGGAGGTGCTGTTTGGCTGCAAGCGAAACATCCGCAAAGAAGCCTTTGCTACTGTCTATGTGACACCGTTGAATCCAAATCCCCTCTTTCTTTATTTGTTGCGTCCTTAATTTTATCATTATCGACGCAACGCGTCTCATCCGCCCCGTGTCGAGCGTTGAGCGCGGAGTAAATCCTCCATTAATATCTCTCGTATGTAAGCAGACAATATGAGTATATATGTATGTAAGTCTCGCCTCTTCTGTCGGCTGTCAAGAGGACCTCCAGGTAGCATCTCCACGTACGCGCCTCCAACTACGCCCTTCTGTGTCACTACCCAGCGGCCAGAATTGGG
Organism: Teleogryllus occipitalis; assembly: GCA_011170035.1. Taxonomy (NCBI): domain Eukaryota; kingdom Metazoa; phylum Arthropoda; class Insecta; order Orthoptera; family Gryllidae; genus Teleogryllus; species Teleogryllus occipitalis. The sequence goes on from BLKR01000514.1 coordinate 249,467, forward strand.
AGGGAATAATGATAGGGATAGGGTTTAGGACACTTCACAGGGTTTGGACGAGCCCTAGTGAAGCAGCTAAACTGGTTTTGTTGGAACAAATTTCACATGAGATTCGACTGGAATCGAACCTGGACCTCAGTGACTAACGACTTCGCTATGCGCCACGAGCGAGCCCTTTCCACCTGGGTCTGACGGTCGCTCTGGGTCTGACGCGCATGAAATGAGCGAATTTGTGAGATACATTATTTGCTGGTTTGTTGAGAAGATATCCGAATATAAAGCATTTTCTGGAGGTTATAATTACTAGTTTGCTTGGCAAATACTTTTTTGTATACCAGCATTATCAACCACCTTTTCTGTTGCAAGAAATCATTTTGCCATCAAACCCTTTTGGGTTTGTTATGGAAAAATGAAATAAACAAGAGTACAGTCGACTAAGGGTATAGTGAACTCGGATATAGTGAACCCTCGGTTAAAGTGAACTTCAGTCACTGCTCCTGTTTCACATACATTACAAATAAGCATAAGAAGATTCCTTCATAGTGAACCTGAACCTCGGCTACACTGAACGTAGAAAACTACGTCCTGGAAGTTAATTGTATCTCATATTTTATTTGGCGAGAAAAGGGTCTTCGGAGAGTGGGACGGTGTTCCTACAGAGGAAGAGGCATTGAAAGGTGTCAAAACTGCTTTACGGTACTTAGACACAGAGGACAACGCAGAATCAAGCATAGAGAGAGCACGAACTCTGGCTGAAAGAGCATATGGAGAAATTACAAATGAAAAATGTAGGAAGTAAACAATTTTGCAAATAATGGATTTTTTAAGGACAAATGAAGATACTGAAATTTTCAGTTCATGTGTTAATGAATATTGCTGTATTATTATTATTATTATTATTATTATTATTATTATTATTATTATAAATATTATTAATAGTATAATATAATATAATATAATCATATAATATAATATAATTATATAATATAATAATTTATCATATAATATAATGTTATTAATAAAATCAATAATTGTGGAGAAATTCTATTTCATTTTGACATCTCATATAGTGAATCTCGTGCATAGTGAACCAAACATGTGAGGCCCCAGAAGTTCACTATAACCGGAGTCGACTGTATTAGCATTTTACAGCATGAATGATTCTGTCATCACACATGTCGTAATTGTGTCATACACCTCACTTTTGAAATTGAAGATCCCTGTGGAGTTGTGTGAACAGTTCACAGAGTAACAAAAAACAAACAGAGTAATCAGTTTTTATTTACACTTAGATACAAATAACTACAGAAAAGTTAACTACAGAATTATATTACTATTTTTGAATATTAATATTAATCGACCAATTTGTTAGGTTCTTGAAAGATGAAGAAGGATTAGAACAAGGTGCATTAAAAGTTGTACATTTGCTTGGGAAAAGACATAGATTTTTCGGGTTCATAACCAATTTTAGCTTTTTCAATATTTAATTGAACTTCATTATATGGAGAAATATCAATACTATCTTTAATTGTTAGCTTTCTCTTTAATTTTGACTGGCTGTACCATGAACGTGATGCCTTACGCACTGCTGGCTTCAACATAATAAAAATTTGAAAATTAAAACATATATAAAATCCCACTAGGTGTGTCAAGTAAATCGAGAGAAACTTACAAATCCCTAGAGTATAATTCGAAGAACAACTGACTCGCATATAATATTGACATTCTTTGCTCGCATCTTTCTCGTACAATGCACTTTCATGGACAATACCAACTTGGCAGGTATTCCTTTCATCTCCCTTCGCGGCTTCTACAATTTCTTTCGGCAAGGAATCCATCGTTCTTTCGCATTCCCTTCAGATCGATCATCAGCTGTCCATGATGCGTGACGTCATAATAAGAATGCCTATGTTGCCAACTGCAAAAATGCTTTTGGAATAAGTTCATAAAATTAATGTTTGCACTCATAAGAATTACCGAAATCACTCTCTTTGGATTCTTTCTTTGTCTTTTATTCTTCTCATTGCAGGGAAAAGTTGCTCACTGACCCAAACAAAGATATAATCTTCGCTGCATTTTATGAAGCTTAGGGAAGACTTTCATATGTAACTTCTAATATCATTGCTACAAATTAGGAGTAAATATCTGTTCCTTAGTTGTAGGGACGTCTGCAAATCTAATATCTCCAACTCCATCGGCGATGACATGGTATCCGGTGAGACAGAAAAAGGGGTTGTGCTTCCTCTGCCAGCCATCGCCCTACTTATATTGCTTTCAGGAAAAGTACATTACTAATTTCGAATGTACGTGTAGGGAAGTCGTAGGCTTCCATGTATATCTACATTAAAGTCATACAACTAAGAGCTAAAACTATAATATTAGAAAATGTTTGCTTAGAGTAGACATATACCTTAATTGACGGAAAACTAAGCTACCCCTGACCGTGTGAGACGGTTCAGCGGTTTCGTTAGATACCTAGGGGAAAGAGAAAAAAAATGAAACGGTTTCGATTTTGACAGAAAAGTGCATGTATTTCATTATGATAATCTGCGATTTCTCTCACCCGATATTACGACAATATTCCCATAATCGATGCGTTACTGGTTTATTTATTACCATTGATTACCATTATTAAATGCAACGAGGACTGAAAGAAGTTTCAGTATTCGCGTGTGCAGTTTCAAAACCACCAATTTTTGTTTCTTCAAAACCCCATATTCTCAAAAGTAAGAATTTGCTGCCGCAGGCAAATTGAAAATTAATTTTGGTAATTGAAACAATTAAAATTGTCGATAATAGTTTGTTACAACCTTTAGTTGTTATTTACCAACAATTTATTAGCTGTAATTCATTAGTTGTAAAGCAATGACTTACATTTGGAAACATGCCTTATTTACGCTTCTAATTAAATATAAAAAAATATAATATTGCAAAGTTATCAAAACACAAGGCGGAATTTCTGTGTAAATTTGGAATCACATTCCATTCCATACTGGAGGAAATTAATTTAGGGAGTTGCTAAGATTATGAGGGCGTTAATTAAGAATTTTAGGGTAAATGCAGTGTAGAGCAGAGAAATAATGATGGAAATGTTTTAAGAGTTATAGTGAAGTGCAGTAAAGTGAAGGGCAGTGCAGTGCCAGTGCAGTGCCATCTTAATTGAATAAACACTTAGTACGGCTTTAGACTATAGGCGTTTCTTTTTTATTATCTTCATTTAATTTAATGTTTTATGAATCATTACTTTTATATTATTGTTATTATTATTACCATTATGATTATATTATTTGCATGACATTTATTACCTTATTTATGAAAATAACTGCCACCGGGTTACACCCGACTGCAGTTCAAATAAATGCGTCTTATCTTGAAAGTTGGCGATCAGCCCAACTGTGCTGCACCTTCGCACCTCCTCCTCCGCCGCGAGCGCTCGGCCAATCCCCCCGCGGGTGTCTGTGCGCCCCCGGGTTGGCCGCCGGGGATCGATCCGGGTGCTTCTGCCGGCGCGGCGTCACGTGACCGTGGGGCCAGCCGCAGCGGGGGAGGGGCGGGGCAGGGCGGGGCGCAGCTGCGCTAAAAGCGCCGCGGTGGCCCTCAGACGAACTCGCGCCTCAGACGCCGCGCTCGTAAATCAACAAGTAGGGCGCTCCCCGCGTCGTTCGCCGCGGCGGCCGACTGCCTTTAGGAGCGGGGGGCGTGAATGCGTGCGCAGCCTACGCCCTTGGGGAACCTCAGGAATTTTTACAACAAAGGTGGTTCAAAACTATGATTCTTGGCTGTCCCGGATGAGCCGCGTCTCAGTCCATTGATTGTTTAGTGATTCCGGGTGCGTCAACTACTATGATCATTATTCACGTAAGTGTGGAGCGTGTTTTTGCTCGTGGGGTGGCGGTGGTCTTCCCCCCTGGATGCCTAGAACCGGCGACGACATACCTTCGGCTAGCGGGGTTCCCCCCTAACCAGAACACTCCCACCAGCGGGGCACCGTCCAGCCGGGACAGGCTCTAAGCTCCCGAAATATGTGGTTGTGTAGTACATGTTAATGTAAGTGTGTGTGTGTGTGTGTGTAAGGGGAGAGGATAGGACATGACAAGGCAGAGGATCGCGCGCTGTCCGTTTGTTAGGGTACTGCTCTGGCATTCGCCTGTTGATCGGAAAATCCACGGAAAACTACCAATCAGAGCAGCCGGCCACTAGAATTCTCCTCCAGACAACAACTGAATTCGACCTAGCTGAAACGCTAGTGCCGAAAAATCTTGCCGCCGTCGGAACTCGAACCTACGACCTCTCGGTCAGAGGAGCTGCAGTACCCAGTTAATGCACTGAGCTACCGCTCCCGGTGTCCCAGTCGATGGAGCTGGCGTTTCGGCCATCAAATTGTGGCCTTCGTCAGAGCTATACTGCTGAAGCTCAGAGCTATAGCCAAGACTCCAACTACTCCGGAGACAAGTGAGCGCAGGCAGATTGTGCGCTGTCGGTATTCGGAGAAATTAGTTTCTGCCCCCTAAGACGCGGCGAGCGCACATTATTTCAAAATCAACCGCCGAGCAGTTCGTGTGGCGGTTGGGGTCGCGCGTTAAAAGAACTAGTAATGCGCGTGAGTCTACTGCACGGAAAGATGGAACATTTCAGTGAGATCGGCGACGCGACTTGGAAGTCCCATGGTGCTGTATTCTCCGTGAATTGGCGATTTGGCGGGTCGATAACAGAATGGCGCATACGAGGTGCATACACGCTTCAATAATGAAATAACACCAGAAAAGAAACACATTTCATTTCGCCCAGACACAGGTAATACTAATATTTTCTTCAATATTTAATGGCAAAAGCAGATTCTAACACAAAGGTGTGCCAAATCAGTGTTAGTACTTGTCGTTTTCAGAATCTTCCCTTATGACAAAACCTGAGAAAAACATATTGGTAGATTTTCGACCTAATCTTCAAAGCTTCTCCCCATTTTTAGCGACCGTTAATATATATATATATATATATATATATATATATATATATAATATGTAAATATATAAATTATATTTAACTTACTTAATACGGCTGAGGCTTCGAATGTACTAACGTACGTCATTGACAAATATTTTAATATTCATTTTTATGTATGTATGAACCACTCTAAAATACGCTAAAGAAAGATGGCTGTTTTTGACCGTTTATAAATAATCATAAACCCAAAACCATAAAAGTGCATTATTGTGGGATAAAAAATTATGCAAAGAATTTTGAACAAAGAGATTGAAGACCTAAAACATATTCGCAGTGACTGGTATATTTAAGAAATGAGGCCCACATGCAACCTCCAAAGCATTATGCTGCAACCATTTTGCCAAGTTTAACATTGTGCTTTCTACGACCTTAATATCACGCTTTCGTGTTATGTACAGTACGCGAGTCACGTTTGTATGCTACAAAATGGTATCTACCTTTTTGAACGTTCTTTTCGGATTTGGAAGATTCCCTGAACTCTTAGGCGGGTTGCCAGAAACCCTGATGTTGGGTTTTAGTAAAATGGTAGTTTAATTTCTGAAGCAATGATTTCAAAAGTTAGAAGTTTTTGAGATTGCACTTCTTTGCGCAAAATCTTCAAGATCTTTCTTTTATTTTTTGGAAGAATTTCTGCTCTTTTGGGCACTCTAGTCCTTTCATTCGTGAGGGCTAATGCACTATTCGCAGTAGCAACGTTTAGAAGTTTTATTGCGTAATAAAAACATTTAAATTAATTCTTTGGATTTGCAGTTTAATTTCTTGATTAACACATAACTCTCTTTCAGTGCATCAGCTGATGTCACTGCAGTGCCTCTGACCCAGAGATCCTATGATCGAGTCCCGACGGCGGCAGGATTTTCGACACAATCTTATCAGCTGGGTCGAATTCTATGGAGGAGAATTCTAGCGGCTGGGTGCTCTGATCGGTAGTTTTGGGTGTGGTCTGTGGTTTCGTCGTTCAACCCCAGGCGAATGCCGGAGCAGTACCCAAACAAACGGGCCACGAACATCGCACGATCTTTCCTTCCTCTTCCTTGTCCTATCCTCACCCCTTACACACACACACACACACACACACACACTAACATACACTACACTACCACATATGCGGGGCGACCGGACAAGGGCTTAGAACTTGTTCCAGGTGGGGGCGGTGCGCCGCTGGTGGGAGATACCTGGTTGAGGGAAACCCCGCTAGTCGACGGTAGGTTGGCACCGGATATCGCCATCTAGCTGGGGAAGATCACCGCTACCTCTAGATGAAAAACATGCAATTCACTTATGGGACTATTTCCCCTATTAGTTGGCGCACCCGGAACCATTAACAATCAATCAATCATTGATTAACACGGCGGGAATATGCGATCATCATGAGAAAAACATGTGGGGAGGAACATGTGGAAGAATGTGCAGTAGAACATGCGGGGGCTGGTGGACCGCCAGTTTGGATACTTTAAGCAGAATCCTACGAAATGAGATTCTTTTGAACTTTCTTTTACATTTGCGGAGATTAGTTTTCCCTGATACCCCCACTGTGTGTCATACAAGGGTGATCGAAATGGAGTTGAAATTCGAAATCTATGAATAATTAAATAAACGCATCAATTGTACTGTAATAACCGACATACAGTGCTTTACTGTTCAGGAGCTGACAGTCTAAAAATTTAATCGAGTATCAAGAAACATTTAAGACAATGATATACGAAGTCTGCAATGCTCGCAGAAGTTGCACTACTTAATTTATTCATTTTACGTTAATCTATTTACGAATGGATAGATTATGGATCAAATTGATTTAGGTTGCACAAGTTTAATATTTCCATATAATTAGGCGACCCCAAAGTTTGTCAATGATGAAGGGTTCTTAACATATTGCTCCAGTCGCGGCCGCCATGGTCCTATCTGTGTACTTCTAGTAAGGAGATACAACTTGCTCGATCCCAGGCAAACAAGTACTTTTTTTAGATATATTTTATATCTTATATTTTTAGGAAGGCACGGAGACAGGTTCCTTGACTCCCACTTTTCTCTGTTTTATTATGTTATTGCGGGCAGGTGATCGCCTCGCACGTCCCTTTGATCGTGTGTCCGCGACAGGATTGATTGATTGATTTTTTCGTGTTTCCGGGCGCGTCAACAGCTTTGGTCATTAGTCTCGTGAGTGAAGTGCATGTTATTTCCTCGGGAAATGGCGGCGATCTTTCCGCTGGATGGCGAGATCCGGCGCCGACCTACCGTCGCCTAGTGGGGTTTCCCCCTAACCAGGACTCTCCCACCAGCGGGGCACCGCCCCAGCCGGGACAAGCTCTAAGCTCCCGACCGGCCTCCCGGAATATGTGGTAGTGTAATGCATGTAGTGTAAGTGTGTGTGTGTGTGTGTGTGAGGGGAGAGGATAAGACAATGAAGAGGAAGGAAAGATCGTGCGCGGTCCGTGGCCCGTTTGTTAGGGTACTGCTCCCGACATTTATATTCATCCACGCCACTTGGATGTTTTCTTTTGCAAGTTTTATACATTCGCCAAGTAGGGGTTTATTGTCTGATGATTTGTTTGGAAAATTAGTCGTTTGAAAAAGAAATTCCATTACTTTGTGTTAGACATCTTTTTGATAACATTTTGTATATGAAAATTTTTATACATATTGTTGCAATACATTACAATAGTTATTGTCGAGAAATTTGATTGACTGTCAATTATTAATTTATTGTAATTGACAATTACAATATTTTTCTGCAATAAAATACATACAATACAAAGTTATGACACATTTACCGAGTTTTGAGTACTTGAAATATTTTAAATACATATGTATTTAGCACATCCAGTCCTAATGCATTTTGTGTATGTACTTAAATACTTATTTATAAAGTATTTTTACAATGTATTTAAATACTAAATTTAAAATATTTTCCCAACCACCCTTGCGGTAGGGTGCAATTCGATATATCAAAGCTGTTGTCGGGAATATCTCGAAACTCCCTCCGAACATACCTGCGCGAACCCGCATTGTTTAAAACGTATTCCATAAGAATCGACCGCTATTTGAATCCCGGCGTCAGGATGTGAACAGTCTGACAACCTTACCGTTGGTCGCCTCTAATGGGTGTGTTGCGCATGTCACCACTTCCATGGTGGTATCGCTAACATCTCGGGGCCTCCTCCCGAAAATATCTGTGAGAACCCGTTTTGGTCATCTCGTATTCTCACTGGCAGAGGTGGCTCAGTGCGTCTGATGTTACTGCATTGCCTATGAACGGGAGGTTGTAGGGTTACACTCCCCACAGTGACAGGATTTTCGACACTAGCATGTCAGCTAGGTGAACTTCAGTTGCTGTCTGGAGGAGAATTCTAGCAGCGGCTGCTCTGATCGGTAGTTTTCCGTGGTTTATTCGAACACCAGGCGAATGCCGGAGCAGTATCCTAACAAACGGGACCCACGGACCGCCCGCGATCTTTCCTTCTTCTTCCTTGTTCTATCCTCACCCCTTACACACACACACTAACATGCACTACACTATCACACATGTCGGGAGACCGGTTGGGGACTTAGAACCGGATGGGGCGGTGCCCCACTGGTGGGAGATATGTGGTTGGGGAAAAGCCCGCTATTCGATGGCAGGTCGGCACCAAATTTCACCATTTGGCGGGGGAAGATCGCCGCCCCCTCTCAATAAAAAACATCCACTACACTTGCGGGACTAATGGCCTCAATAGTTAACGACCCGGAATCGCCTACAACCAATAAACAAACCAACCTCGTGTCCCATATGGATCACTCGGAATGTGAATCGTGGTATTCAGAGATGGAAGGTACGTGGTCTGACAATCATACCACGGGTGGCCTCCTGTTGAAAAATATGGCAACAGTTCTTATGGATAAAACTTAAAATGAAATATGCCGTCACTTATTCAAATGAACTTTACTTGTTCACTTAAAGATGACAACATTAGTGTTGCCAAACCGGGAGTAGTGCATCAACTGATGTCACTGTAGCGCCTCTGCCCGGGAGGTCGGAGGTTCGAGTCCTGGCGGCGGCAGGATTTTTGACACTAGCTTTTCAGCTAGGTCGAATTCAGTCGTTGTCTGGAGGAGAATTCTAGGGGCCGGATGGTCTGATCGGCAGTTTTCCGTGGTTTCTCCGATCAACACCAAGCGAATGCCGGAGCAGTATCCTACCAAACGGGCCACGGATCGCGCGCGATCTTTCCTTCCTCTTCCTTGTCCTATCGTCTCCCCCCCACACACACACTTACATGTACTACACTACCGTACATTTCGGGAGACCGGTCGGGACCTTTTAAAGCTTGTCCCGGCTGGGTCGGTGCCCCGCTGGTGGGAGAGTCCTAGTTAGTGGGAAACCCCACTAGCTGACGGTAGGTCGGCGCTGGATCTCACCATGCAGCGGGGGAAGATCACCGCCATCTCCCGAGAAAGAAACATGCACTACACTTACGGGAGTAATGACCAAAGCCGTTGACGCGCCCGGAAACACGGAAAAATCAATCAACAAGTGTTGGCAATACCGTGAAAGAAAATAATGGCGTACTGAGAGAAAAATCCGTCGCCTCCTAAGAAATCCCTAGTCGCCATTTCCACGAAGGGCTCGCCAGGACGCGAGGGCCCTGCACGGCGGCCGCGCAAAACGGCCGATCGATCTGTCGAGGGCGTTGCCTTGCGGAATGTTTGATTCTGGCTGGCGTCTCGCCTCTCCATATAGCGCTCACAACACCCTTTCTGTTCGACTCCACTTGCGAGCTGATTCTGTTTTCCAGCTGATCCAGTTCCGAGCTGATTCTGTTTTTTTTTTATGATCTACAAGAGAAGACAGAATTTCGCAAGGAGACAGTGTCGTGGGTGGGGATGTGTCTGGCACCACGTCCGGGGAGTGAGGGCAGAAGGTGCCCTCCGGACCGTTCCCTATCATCTTAAAGACCTAAGGCGGATCGGAGGGAGCAATAGGAACAGGGATGACCCCAGTCATGTCAAGCAGTTTATTGGGTAGTGTTACTTACATTGGCACCTGACGCAGCTCAGCCTCGCCAAGCACGGTTCTCTGGAAGAGAGACTTTGCAGGGCCATCCGACGGGTTAGCGACACTCGATGTGCACGGCTGTCAGGGGAGAAGATGGGAAGCTGCTAGCAGGACCCCGGAGGATCGGCGACTACGCGACCCTTTGTTCATGTCTTTGTAGCGGATTCGGTGGTGTTACCGTCAGCGTACCAAACTGAAACTCGTACCGAGTTTGCGGGTTCAATCCCGATCGACGCCGTGGATTTTTAAGGGCGAAAAAATTCTTCGTACGCCTCCCTTCGGAGGCGAAGTAAAGCCGACTGTCTCATGTTAGTAGATTTACTGTATGTAAAAGATCCTCAAGCCTAAAAGAAGCCTCTGAGCAAAATTGATATCCGCCTGTTTCGTCGCCCAAGATAATACCTCCTTTCTTCGCTAGGTGGTGAAAGGAGCGTAGCGAAATTTGCGTGGTTAGACGGAAAAGCGGACCTGATGGCCCGAGTCTCGCTACGTAAAATAAGGCATTAACTAACTAATTATAATTTGAGAATTCTTAGTTCAAAATATTGTCCAAATTTCTTTACTAGAATCCTGTACAATACGAACAATTTTTGAAATAGACCGTACTGCTTCACTTCCTTCTAGAATAATTTCATATTATTTCTTTTACGTCAAAAAACAGTTGAAACTGCGTATGACGTGCTATGGGGAGAAATGAATTCTGTGCACATTTTCAAAATTCTGTGATCCCTACACTAAGTCATATACTACATAAATTTTGAAAATTAAAAAAAAGCTCTCATGTAATAAAATCTATTTTCAAGGATAAATAAGCAATAAATTTTGGGCTCTTATCCATGATGCCCTTCGTCAAGGTATAATACTTCCTGCCGCAACAACATGGAAACAATAATTTGAATAAGTATATTTCCCAATGAATTCTAGAAGACGTGCGGAGATAATGAAGTTACATTTATGTCCAGAAGCAAAACAAGGGGCCATCTCAGCATTTGCTCAATGGATCACGGAAACTGGACGAAAAACCTGATCGAGATGGTGGTCATTGACCCGGAGGCTGCAGTACAATTCTTGTTACAGGTTGTTTATACACATTTATGCAGTCCAAACGGTAAATAATTCAATATGTATCATTGTTAAAATTAATGTTACTTTTCTTGTGATGCTCAATATAGTCTCTAATTCTATAGAAACAGTTATGCAGCAGAAACGATTTCACTTTGGATTTAAACTTTTTTGTATGTGAATTTTTTGTAATGAGCTGTTGATACTGTCACCTGATGAATGTGATTTATACGTCGAGTATTATAGTAATAGAGTTCGGCATTTTCTGAAAATATATTCCCGCCCTTAAGCAAGTAATTTTTGACAAAAACCACTGATTCGTAAATCAACAGACAAGGCAATGGTAAAATTCCTAGATTAATGAAGAGAGGCTTACAAGAATCACGTGAGTGCGATTTGGTTATTATTCGTACAATTCGTTTTTGTAATCTAAAAGTCTGGGAGCTATAAGATGTATTTCCCCAAAATATTATGCCATATCTCAGGCGGGAATGAACATTCGCGAAATATACACGAGTAGTATGAAGGCTGACTGAGTTTGAAAGAATTCTGAACGCGTAGCATAATGAACTTAATTTTGTGTTCAACGTCATTTTAATGGACGTTCCATTTAAGGTTTGACTGAATTGAGAGACCTAAAAACTTTGTTGCCTTAACATCAGTCAATGATAGACCGTTCATTTTCAATGGAGCACAGAATTGTTTATTTGAAATGGAAAACTACATTAAAACCGTTTTCTTTTCGTTTACTATTTACTTATAATACTTGTAATTAATATTGCAAACTGCAATTGTGCTCGTACCTTCAAATATTTCATGTTCAATTTACGCTGTAACCTACTCGAGTAATCTGTATACCAGCTTCAGCTGTTCATCTCTCTGTCATCATGCGCTGTATCTGACAACTATACGTCAGAAGCTCCTTTGCTCTCTGCATAACAACACGTGCAATTAAGTGTTCACCGCTCTGTGTTTGGTAATAAGTAGAAGGCGGATTTTGATGACCTAAAAGATCGCAAAAAGTGATCAATAAAATTAACTTAAAATGGTTTAATAATACCCTAAAAGCAAAGAAAAATGACGTAAAAAATGTGATCAAAACCAGTTCAGATGAACAACTCAAGCAGCTGAATACGTTACTGATGTAATTGAGACTTCTTATATTCATTCCTGTGAACTCAGCTTTCAAAGTTTTGGTTCGGACTATTCTTTACCCGAAAATCTCTGTCTTTAGTTATCCCGAAATCTGCGAAAAATGCAAAAAAAAAAAAAAAAAAAAGACTAATAAAAATGGATCATTTCCCTTTTGTAATAACATAAAATAAATTTATATCTATTTATATCTATTAAGACGCGTCCAACGATTATATTTTTTATTAGAAAAAGGACGCTTAATTTGCTATACAAAAGCATGGACAAACAAATGAAGGTAGTACATTAGTGAAAATTAATAAATCGTAATTATTCACATTATCGGAAGGAAAATTAAAATAGGCTATGGGGACGGCAATAAATAAAATTATGGCAATTTTTCACGATAAAAATATGTCACCAAGTTGTACCATTGAATGGTAAATAGATTTCGTAATGATAAGAAGTATTATACATTGAGGGAAGACCGTCCGATGTAATAAAATGGTGACGAACAGAAACTGTATTTATTTATTAAGTAAAAGGAAACCAGTATTTTTAAAATGAACCACGGAAAATATCATTAATTGGGAACAATTTGTGGAAATTCTGACAGTACCGCGAGGTTTACTGAGTGAGATTGACGTAAATAATAGTAGAAAAACGAAAGAACATTGTAATGAACAAGTCATCCTCTATTTTTAAAACAACGCGGTCAGAAGATATAACTTCTTCAGACGGAGTCGAGACGAATTACGAGACGGATCGGTGGTTAATTCGCGGATGATGGAAGTGTGTCGGAATTCGAATGTTCGAATGCAGCAGAAAATGGAGGATGTTCTTGTTTACGATTAGTGTGGATTAGTGATAGGTTGGTGGAGATCGCGAGGTCGCAGAACTATAGCAAAGAGAAGTGCAAACAAACATTTATTATTCTGTTATTTACAGATTATAATAAGGCTAAGAATGTCATTTTATTTTAAGGTATTGAGAGAATATGGTCATGCATGAGATTATTCAGGATTCAATTAATTGTTGTTTTAATAAATTGACAAAGTGCACTTGCTTAATGGTGAAAATTTCGATTGGTGATTGCAAAGAAAATTAATTGTAAATATCATTGTTAGGATATTATGAAAGGAATTTTTATATGTAGTGTTGTCTGTGGTTATTTGTTAAATTGAAGAGTTACAAGTAGCGAGAAGATTCTCGCCAACATAAAAAAAAAAAAAAAACGGAATACATTCAGAATCAAGTTTTTGGTTTTAATTATAAAAATTATGAGTTTTTATTTCCGACGGTATTATCCCAGCAAAATACGGAATAAATTTGAATTCATAACTCTTTCCAAAGCAGTATTATTATTCTTTTCGATTTCCTGTATAGGATTCACTTACCCATGACGTAAAAAGATTTGTTTGAATGGTGCTTCACAACTCATAGGTAAATAATTACGTACGGGTTTATTTATTAGTGTAATTTTAGGAAGAGATATTTTAGAAGGAGTTGCGGGAATATATATATTGATAGATACATAGAAACCATGACAATACTAAACGGCATTTTCATAGAGTGAAAAGAAAAAACGAGTGGTGCTACAGAATGGCACAGACCTTCTCGTAGTAATGTCTAATTCCTCTGTGATCTAATTTCCTTGGTGTGGACTGGCTTTACGGTCATACCCTATTCTTTTGCCAGCTTCCATCTATCGTCCCCGAAAGTACATTTTCTTGACATTTTCTCAACTTTTCGGTTTCTTAATAGAAGAACCGAAGTATTACTTCAAGAATATTAAAGAAGAGTAAAAAAATTGTCCGAAATAGAAGTTTTCATTTAAAATTTTGAAGCCTTTTTAAGAAATTGGCGATTAAGCATTTCTATAAACGCGAAATTTCAAAATCTTTTTCACAGGGATCTATTGTTTTCGAAAAACTTGATTTGAAGTCATTTGAAGCACTTCCACTCAAAAATGCTACAATGTATACAAATCGATGTAAATGTACATATTAATCGGCGTGAGACATATTTAAAAAAAATTACATTTGTTTAATTTTTGTAAAAAAAAGGAATACACCAAAATGAACTTTATGTCATATTAAAGAGTACCATTACCACTATCCATTTGAAAAGTTTGAAAAAAACCTTTCGAGGTAGAAAATCGCGTTTGAGCGTTCTGAAAATACGGAATTTTGAGCACATTTTCACAGAAAACTGTTGAGTTTTTGAGGAACTTTATGTGACGTGATTTAAAGCACATGTACTCATAAATATAATAATGTATAGACAAGTCAAAAAAATTACATTTTTTAAATTTTTGATAAACGAAAAGAATAGAGCAATATGGACATTTTCATCGGATAAGGAGCATTTGGTACTACTCCTACTAAAAATTTAAAGAAAACATTTTGAGCTGTTTCTGATAAAATATTGTAATTTTTTAGAATTGCAAATATTTCACCCTCTATTGCACGAAAACTACGAAAATTTTAAAAACAGTCGACATGACCTCGATGAAAGAACTATTTATGGACAACAAACTTCATGTAAAGGAAAAGTCTCTGTCTTCAATTTTGTAGTAGTAGGAAGACGCCGAAAAAAATGCTCTTGATAAATCTTTCAACAAGCTCAGAAATCTATCATCACATATGTACCCAATTAGATGCATCTCTCATCGTATATCATGAAACACGTTCTAAAATCTCCTCTGTAATATCCCACTCTCACTCAGCTGCTACTAATAATTTAACTTTAAATTCCTGAGCCTCTTGTGGCAAAACTTCTAGTTCTTCAAAATGCAATTTCAATTTACCTGAAATCAAATTGCTCTCATTTACTGATGACATAATTAAATAGTTAATTCTCAAAAATATTTTCGAGGGTCTCAGAATGCAAACCGATTTACCCAACTCTACTAAATTCAAGGGGCTATGCGAAGGGCGAATGCCGAAGCAATACCCTAACAAACAGGCCACGGACAGCGCGCGATCTTTCCTCCCTCTTCCTTGTCCTATTCTCTTATCTTTTACACACTTACTTGCACTACTGTACCTCACTTGTCGGGAGACCAGTTGGGAGCTTAGAGTATGACCCGGGTGAGGCGGTGCCCCGCTTGTGGGAGATACCTGGTTGGGGAAAGCCTTTTAGCCGGCGGTAGGTCGATGCCGGATCTCGCCATCCAACAGGGAAAGATCAACGCCACCTCCCGATGAAAGAAACGTGCACTACATTAACGGGACTAATGATCTGAGTAGTTGATGTTCCCGGAATCACTAACAACCAACCAATCAAACCATCCACGCTTCTATAACCATTCTCAAACCATCTACTATAGGCTCCGCTAGTTCCCTACGAAACTTAATTGATTTTTATTGATTACATTTGAATGCAATCATAGGCATCAACGCCGATTGGTCTATCTGATTTACTGCTTGTTACCTTAATTTCTAAGGGGTTGCCCTCTGATATTTTAAAGCAATGGGATATTCTCTACACGAAAGGAAACTTCCCACATTCAATCAGTTGATCTACGGGGATGGGCATTTAATGAAAATAGGAAAATAGATTTTAAAAAATAGAAATAAACAAGTCTTACAGCTGCTGTGAAAAGAATGCTAAATATTTTTTTCATAAACGTACTACATTATGAACACTCTATGTTTGTTCACATCAAAGGTATAGATACTCCTCTCTTAGCTTGTGATGCCTATTTTTGGCTTTTGGCTTTATTTGTGCCTTTTCTGCCTTTCCCCCTCCTGATACCAGTCTCTACCAAGCTGGAATCATATCTGCAAGCCTAGACCACAGAACGCGCTGACGTGTATTGGCTTTCTGTGGACGCGGAGCAGACTTGCTCGCTCACGAGGAATCTCGTCGTTAGGTTTGTGTGTGGCCACAGATCCCTTATGAGGACGGAGCCCTGCACATGATACACCATTCTGTTCCTTTCCTCTTTTCGGTCGATTACACAAGTGCGAAGAACGATGTATTTAATTTCGTATTCAATGATACCATTTCAAGATGCAAAAGGGAGTCAAGAATAGCGTTTCGTAGAGTCACCGTCACGAGTAAAATAAATTCATAGTTGGCATACTAGATGGTAACGTGCAATCAAGATTACCAACAAAAGATGTATTGATTGGTTCGTTTTGCTTCTTGATCGATGGTTTCTTTCCATGGAAGTGGTGAAGTAAATTTTTGTTAGAATAAAAATGTGAATAATTTTAACTATTAATTTTTTATAATTATTATTTATAATTATTGTAAAAACATAATTGTGTATAATTATATATAATAATAATTTTTCAATGTTTCATGTATTTTTCACCCCTACTTTAGCCATAATAAATGCCTTTTCTGAGCGCCTATTTTAGTAAAAGTAAATGGGTTTTTGCCTGTCTATTTTAGCCAAATTAACGCCTGAACTTCCGGGCCGTAATGATCATAATCATGAGCGAGGGCAGCGGTGGCGCTTTCCTGCGTGCCCGGAGGGCGCCGTGCCGCTCCGGAGCGTCGTTATTTATTCAGAGCCCGGCGCGTTTTTCGCTTCCTCCGGGGCGGCCGTGTCCCGCGCTGTGTGTCGCAGCGCAGATGGGCGAGGACCGGCCGGCGCTGATAAGGCGCGCATTTGCAATTATAGTGCAGTTCTGGAAATCGCATTTGTTATTCTAATGCGCGTAGCCCCTTGAATTCATTATGACGATCTGTTCGTTCGAATGCAGTGAGCAACGAGCGATGGGGACGATCTGAGCGTGAAGGCTGCTTCTTCGACAAGAGCAGCTTCCGGAAGCGGATTGGCGTACGTTCAACACGATTCTGCACTTGTTGAAAGGTTAGAGCACAGTTATCGGTGTTGACTCACCATTTGGAGAACAGGGAACAAAAACGCCGAATGATTTGAATTTAGTGAGAATTGTGATGAAAGTCACGTTCGATGGAGGTGTAAGACCTTGAATGCTATCTTTCATCCAGTTTCATAGCATGGCAGAAGTTTTAATTAAAAATCGTTTGCTAAACACTTACTGTTGTCTAATGGAGATGCCGCAAAAAAATATTAAGGGCTGAATCCCACACCTTCCATGAAAATAATACCAATAGCAAATTTTTAGAACAATAGCAAGACTTTCCTTGGAATGCGGTTCGTGATTCGTGAAAACATTTTTGAATTACAATATCGTTGCTTTAGTTTGTCACTAAACCCAGAGATACTTAGAACGTTGAAAAAAATGTTATTATAGGAATTCGTGTTAATACGGTGCATAGGTGGGACATTATAGCATTAATAGTATTAGAACGATCTTTTCGAATCACATGTAGTGGAATTCTAGTTCAATATTACAGAAGACTGGAAAATTTGTGAATTAAGTTGTAGGTAGACTGATCACCAGGGAATGGATTTCTACATAAATACATGATTTTACCGCAACTAGATACCTGCATTCAATAATGTTTTATAGTTTACAAGACATTCTGAATGAATTAAAACAATTTTTATTTTACATATTTTTACATGTTTTGGTATAATTACATATTTTTACATATTTTACCTATTACTATATATATTGTTGCATTTTAAAATATTTATACGTCGAAACGAAACATTTCAGATGCACATTTGATATATATATTTTGTAACACACCCACCTACTACCTTCCAGCCGGTGGCGATAAAGCGTGACACAATGAATGCTCGTGAAGCGAGCTTTGAATTCTCAGGAAGCAGGATCTTTCGGGTATGAGAAAGGTCTCAACACTTGACACAATGAATTAGGTAAAATTCTGGTAAAATGAGCATATATTCAGTGAGTAAACAAATTACACAGTGGCACAAATATACAATGAAGTATGCACTTTGCGTAGATGGTCACTGCAAAGAAAACAGAAACAACAAGAAAAGAACACAACCACAAAAAAATGTATAGGCGTCACCTCGACTGCCTTAATACTTCAATAAGTACTATTTACAATTCTTGTGCTTCTACCTCTTTCTGAATTATTTCGTATACCTCATTTAACTTTTGTTATTCTTAAGTTTACTCCGTGTACGGCCCTTTAAGTAATTCTCTACAATTATTCTATCATAGACTGTTCAAAGGTGTCAGCCTTAAGCTGCACATTTATTACAATGCTGTGAACTCAAACACAAAAATAAACGTGACACACACGTTACTTAAATCGTACCCTTTACAAATTATAGACAACTAATTATCCCTGATATAATACAATAAAAGCGTGACTTTCAAACAAGATCACTTTTACACTAATGAAATATCATTCACTCTAGAAAAGTCGTACAAGGTATGGCATTCAAACAAATTTACTAGTGCGAACAGCGAATGAAATCTAAACTGCCGCTCATACGTTCGGAATATTTCTCCCAGTAATTATTTGGAACTTTCACCTATTTTAGGACGCTTCGCCTGGTATTTGAAGCTACACGATTTCCCAACAAATTGCCGCATAGAAGTTGCGAGTTCTTTACCTCGACATCGCCTTCCCGCTTGCCATCAGTTAACCTTGGTGTTTCGGTCGCTCGCCGTCCTCACCGCGTCGCTTGACTGGTTCGATGTTCCACGGTTACACCACTTCTTTCTCCCGATTCTCCGGATTCCGCCATTCGTCCAAATTCCAGACCTTTCTCTCGATCTCTCCGGATTCCACCATCCACGTAATTGGTCCAAGTCCTTCTCGCCTACGCTTGAGTCTTCACTGGAGTCATCCTTCTGTGTGCCGCGTACCCGTCGTTCGCGCTTCCAGCTTCGAATAACTAGCGTTATTGAATTGAATGCTTCTAGCACTCGGCCGACATACCACACTTTGAGCGTGCGTGGTCGTGGCGTACAAAATTAAATGCTGGATTTCGTTTAGAGTCCTTCTGCGCGAATTTATTTCAATTATGAAACTTTTTCAGATTTAAGCAATCACATCGCTTGCTTTCTCGCGTAATGTTAGTGCTAACACTGTTTATGCACTTCGCTTCTGAATTCTATCTCTTATTACCGCGTTTCTCAAATCAGCTTTAACTAAGCAAGTACAATATACTCCTGCACTAACCAATTACTATCGCCGAAGAATTAGGTTGAGTCGTCGCCGCTGTCGAAATTGAAAGAGAACTCTCCCGAAGCGCGTCGCGGTATTTATGTGACTCCGCCTGGGGAAATTTCTGGAGGGGTGAATTTTCTCCTCCTTTGCGCCCTCTCAAGAAAAACATGATCCGTAACTTCGGACATCGAAGTGCGAAAACCTGCGGGTAGATGTCGCTTTCTTGGACCATCGCTCGGCCGCGTACCCTATTTCTCTGCGTACTGGGCTTTTCTCGTGGCTTATGGTGGGGTTACGGGGTTGTATAATCCCGTGACGTCACTATATATATATATGGTGGCCATGAAATTTATTCAAATTCCCTTTTTTTCTCGTATTTTCCTTCAATTCACAATATCTAGTGCTGTAATAGCACTGGTGATCTGACGGCACACATTGACATAACCCAGCAACAAAAGAAACAACAACAAATAGATAATTCTCTTCCCACAATACACGAAACATGGACATATACTTTCTTATTCACACAGATTATTTACAACAAACAAAAAACAAATGCCATTCACACATATGATTAAAACCCCAGAATGCATTCTGTCGAAATTTACGTATTAAAAATCTATTAATCACATAACTTGATCTTCGACAGAGCGTTCTTCACTTCGTAAAAAAAACAAATGTCAAAATACTTTTGCTCACGTATGATGCTGCTTCCGCGAAGAATCCTGGTGTTTTGTGCGATTATCCACGCACAACAGCGCCTCCCGTTGTCGCCACCAGTTCCGGAACACACTCGCGTACGCATCACTGTTCACGCAACATGTCGGAATTCACGCTGCCACCTTTTTTCATAAATATTCCAAGTTATTTGAAAATTTCCGAGTCCCGAATTGAATTCCGCGCCACTAATCATAAATGCAACGTCGCGCTCCCCACCGTTGCAAAATTTCTCATACGGCCACGCTCATTATCGTTTGCTCTCGCGAGTCCAACGGGCGTTGCCGAATTTCACAGTAATTCCGAAAACTTTTTTTTTATGAAATTCTTTTTCACGAAATATTAAATAATTTACATGAAGTATTCCCAATTACTATTGCAAATTCTGTCCATTACTTCCGCACATTAAAAAATTCCAAACATCGCCTACGCGAATACACGTCTTGCCTCCACCAGGTCTAGGCACGTTCTGCTAAAATTTTTTCCAACTTAGCATTGTTATTTTTGCTTCAACACTTTTCCCGATCGCTTGATAACTGACGATCGCGTCACTTTGGTCCTCACAAAATATTTAATTTTTAACGTTTCCCGAAACACTTTATTTCCGTTTTTGTTTTAATAAAATTCTCCCGGCAATTTCCTAAAATTCGATGTTTTCCTCTTGTTTTCCTTTGGTCAAATTCCTTTTATTTTCCCTATTTTCCGTTTTTGGATGTGAAACGGAACGCACTGCAATTGTTCGCTAATCGCTTCTTCTTGCTAAACTTTTGCTTGAATTAATTTATTTGTTTTTTTAAAATTTTGATAATTCCCGTCAAGATATTTAAATGGGATAAATTTTGCATGATGCCGCTAATTTTCTTCTTTTTCCCTCCGAAAGTCTGAATTTGATATCTTATCGCGTTCTCTTGCATTATTCGAAAAAACCCTCTTTTTTATAAGCGTTTCATCGCTCCAACAATGGACTCCATTAATATTCTCCTTAACACAAATATACGAAATACAAAATTTTCAATTACTTCTTATTTCCTGACGCGATTTTACTGGGATAACTTTTAAAATGTTCCTAAATTAAAGCCGGATCTAATGTCTATGGTCAAAACTTGCACAAGTATCGGGTTCACTTTATTTTCTTCCCCAATCGTTTTTTTTTATTATGGCGCCTTTGCTGTAAATGTTTTCAAATTGTTTATTATCCAAACGCATACTATCGGGGATCGTGTAAATCATTACAATATATATATATATATATATATATATATATATATATATATTGTAACCGCCCATATGTCTGTTCCATTGATTTTTGAGAAGCACCCGAGAACGTCAAGACACGACAAGATGCAATTATAGTGTTATCGAATTGCAAGAGATCGCGCCAGCAGTAAATGGTATCCCTTGCGAGAATTTATTAAAGAAAATTGTTAAATTAATTAAATGTATTGTTTTTTTCAGGTTGCAAACAATTTGTGCAGTGTTCAACGTCAGAGATTCACATCTGCTATTTTAAGCCATACATTTAGAAGTTCGTTCTCTGTTCAGCCTCCGTATGACTTAGCCAACTGCTTCTACATTTCTGGTTATCGTATACTTTTAACTTCCATAGTACCTTGCAGAACATGGCTTGAATGGTGGAGTGGATAGTGTATTTAACGACAGACAACGTTGACCGCCATCTCGTGCAGAACGATTTTCTGGCGATATCCGGATCCCCCTTGCCCTCGGGGTTTAGTTCATTGGACGGCGTGATCGCTTTCCATAACGCGCCCCGGGTTCGATTCCCGGGCGGGGCAAGATTATACATGAGTTATCCTTGCAATGTCCCAGTGTATGTTGCTGTGTGACGATGAGAAAACTCACTTCTCAGGTTGAGAAGACCAGAATACGGCGTGGGGATATCTTCGTGCTAACCACACGTACCCACTTAACCCATGGCCGCGAGGCCGGGACGCTGCTGGTAGGCCATGGCCCGTACGCGGGCTGTCGCGCTACGTACAGACAGACGGTCCGGACCTCCTTTGGGGTTGCTGCTTTTCGCGCAGCCGAACTCCAGTCTCCTCATTAGCAGTTAGCGCGGGGGAATTAGATTAGGCGCTGATGTCGCGTCTAATTGAACAGGGAGTCGGTGTCAAAGGCACGGCTGAAAGCTGGCGCGGGGCGTGTGCGCGGTAATTCCAGTTAAAGCCGACACCAAGGCCCGGCAGCAGGAGCGGATGCAACCCGCCGCGAGCAGCGCGAAACCCAAGTGCGTTGCAAGGGGGTGGGGTTGATCGTGGGGCGGCGGCCGCCACAGGCCGCACAGATTGCGGTAACAACCCTCGTTTGTTTTGGCGAATGCACCGCAAACCCTATATTTTAACAGATTATGTTGCAAATGATAGGGTGGAAATCGATAAAGGGTGACAAAGGCAGATCTCAGTGCTTTGTTCTACTCACATCAAGCGCACTGCGGTTATCTGGAAGAGGACGAGTCTAATTTGATACTATTTAAACGTAAGCATTAAAGAAGAGGTGATAAATCGCATAAAATGAAATTAAAAGTAGAGTATACGCTGAAAAATAGTCGTTTTTCTAAAGGCTCGTAATGAAAGATAAATCTTAAGTAATGAAAGATAAAACGAAATTTTTAGTGTAATGCATTGCAATGTCAATGCGGGGTGGTGCGTTAATTGCCCAACGATTCAGTTTGGTTGTAGGCTAAATAAGTCACTTATTTTTTCCATTACCTTTTATTTCCTTGTCATTACAGTACTAATTATTATTATTATTACTATTATTATTATTATTATTATTATTATTATTATTATTATACCTTCTTTCAGTATGTGAGGTAGTTTTTCTTATACGTTGCCAAACAAAATTATAGGAAAGGTGCGGGTGGAATCAGATGTGAATACGTCATAAAATCTAACCCCTCTTCCGTCAAAGAGGCTCTGAAAAGACCTGTTAATGGAAAAGTGTTTAACGAGAATTGTGCGAAGATCACTCGGTTCCATTCATCGATAAATCTGTCAATGTCTGTTCCTATTAAAAACACTGACGAAAAACTCGAAAAGAAAATATTGGCGTTATGACCTAAATTACTTTGAAAATGATATAATCCTGTTCGATTATCGAACCCATTGACGAAGGCAAATCATTTGTTTAGGAACGTAAGATTTATTTTATTATTTACCCTCCACAACCAAGAACAGTATAGATTGAACTAGTGGTTCTACAGATTGTCACAGACTTTGTCGTACTAGTGAGTTTTGTAATTTCTTCGGGCTTGGCTTTTCAGTACCATCCTCTTGCTTGCTGATTACGTCCCTATTCTTTTTTTTTTCAAATTATTTCAATATTTTCGTTTCTTGGTGCATGAACAAATTTCTAATTAAAAAGCAAATTATATCTATTCTTTGGTAAAGTTGGTTTAAATGCGAGACTTAAATTCTATGCATATATTTGATACTTTAGACTAACCACTGTTCAATTTTAGTTTTTGTCTCAAGCAACCTCATTATTATTATTATTATTATTATTATTATTATTATTATTATTATTATTATTATTATTATTATTATTATTATTATTATTATACATATTATAATATATTATTATTTTTCTTGTTTCTGGTATGCCATCGGCATTTCAATGAAAATTTCATTATGTGGGACATTATATATTTTTCTTAAACATTTTTGTAAAAAGGAAAATGATTGGTTATCAAAAAAATTATAGAAAACTGAATATTTTTCAGTAAATTCATCAATGTAGTATTTGTAAATAAATAGGTTAAAATTTATTATAAAGAAATATGTTGAGTAAAAAACATGTTCCCAAAACAATATTTTTAATCATGCATTCATATATTCTTATAAAAAAAGAGTCAAAATTTAGTTTTCTGGCATGTGCGTTGAAGAAAATGTGAGAGTGTGGAACGGGTGACTGATTCCAAAGACATCTTGTAGTAAGTAATTTTTCAAAAGTCATCAATCAGAGAAATGTTTTTGGGCTACTATCTTGCAGAGTTTGAGAGAGAAGTAGTTCGTGGTCATTCAGAAAATAATTTAGTCATACATTCAAGCTGTAAATACTTCATTTCTACATACATTTCTTTTAAATATTGCATTTTGTACACCACAGTGTGGTTTTTGGTTGGCTGCCGTTGAAAGTTGTCACATTGTACCACTTCCAAAATGTTTCTCAACACCTCTCTCGCTCTCTCCATGCAACATGGCGGCCAGCAACGGGTCTAGCTTTTTAAACGAAGAGCCCGTGTTGTGGTCAAGAGGGTTCGTGACGCAAACTGGCGTTGCCATGTTATTCCTCCACGGATATATTCTAGAGTATATTTTTACTAAATACAAACACATAGTGGTTGTTGGTAACGGGACTTCCAATTGAACATAAGAATTTTTCTGAAGAATTTTCGCAAGTGAATAAGCAATACTGTACCAAATACTTTTTGAAACTTATTATAATTATTACTTAACTATCTGAGTATCGAACACTTAACAGAAATGTTGAAGTAATTTCTTGAAATCGTAACGTAATGTAAATGTAACGTCGTTATTGACATCGTTTTGTCATTATTAGAATGTAGAACTCTGTTTAATAAACTGAAAACAGAGTCCGATGGAAAATTTCGCCTATTCGAGAGATAACAATAATTATTTTATTTTCTAGAGAACGTTTTTTGTAAATTTATTAATACTCACAAGCAATCCCAAATTACCATTTTTCAGCTACTCTTAACGCTGCTTTTGAATGCACGGAAACAGAATTAATTTGTTATCCTGGATAGGAGCTACGCAATTTGGCAAGAACGAAACGTGAGTGACAGCTACATTATACCTTAATTCTACAAAATAAGCACAATAATGGATTATGCAGCAAGCGATTAGATGCTTTCGGCTTCCTAAGTGAAAGCTCATTTTACGGTCAATGGCGTTTAATCTCTTTCCACGAATCGGTCATTATCGTTTATCCGCTTACTTAATTACCTGATGTTGGGCACATTATCAGTCAGTCGGCGGTCTGGCAGTGACTGGATAAATCAACACAACTTTTTCGTAAATAATATAAGAGGTATTATTGATTCTCATTACAAAGAGGCTCAGCTGAAATCGAAGTGCAGAGAAACTCGTACATGTTTAATGGAATTCCATTGACGTTGCACCGGGATAGATGGCCCAGGGCATCAACTGATGTCGCTGCAGTGCCTCTGACCGGGAGGTCCTAGGGTTACACTCCCCACAGTGGCAGGGTTTTCGACACTAGCTTGTCAGCTAGGTCGAATTCAGTCGCTGTCTGGAGGAGAATCCCAGTGGCTGGTTGTTCTGATCGGTAGTTTACTGTAGTTTCTGCAACATACACCAGGTGAATGCCGGAGAAGTACCCTAACAAACGGGCCACGGACCCCGCGCGATCTTTCCTTCCTCTTCCTTGTCCTATCCTCTCCCCTTACACACACACACACAAACACACTAACATGTACTACATTACCACACCATGCGTTGCGTCGATTAAATAATGAATAACTAAGGCACAGCAAATTTAAAACTAGTGGTGCTACAGAATGGCATAGACTTTCTCGTGGTAAAGTTTTCTAATTTCCTTGGTGTGGACTGGTTTTACGGTCTCGCCCTATCCTCTTGCGAGCTGTCATCTATTACCGCCCAAAGTATTTTTTGTGAAACTGTCTAAACGTTTCGGTTTAGAGAAGAAGTGGGAAAACCCTACGCATGGTTTAGGCGCTAGTAGTGTTCACAGACAGACGGACGTGCGGACGTTTTGCCGTCAATTGATTTTTCGGTATCAAGGAGCAAAACAGAGGTTCTGACTACACCACGTGATAGAGGATATTTTTCTTAATTTAGCAACTGAATTCATCCCCTTTTTGTTATCAGGGCCCGGTAATTAATTTTTTCTGCCGAAAATCGGCGTTTTTTCGCGCAGCATTGCATAACTTTCTCTATACTACGTATATTACTTCGTATATACGTACGTATACGAGAAAGTAAAAAACAAAAAAACAGAAAGAAATGCAACAGTCAAACAGACAAGCAACGAATGCATAATTTTCCATGCGCTGAGCATTATTCCACTGATGAATCAGCCCCCAACATTTCATAATTATTGCGCCGCCGCGGGCGGGCGCGCGTGCGCCGCCAGAGCGTTTTAATTTGCGGCCGCGCGGCAATATTGCGTTACGCGCCAGGGGCGGCCAATGAATTCCTTGAAAGGCGGCCGCGTGCAAATCACGTATTGATCGCAATGACGTCGATTCCCGCCGGACCCGGGTTATTAAAGCCATTATGCGTAACAATGCACCGAGTATCAGTTTGCGAGAGCGGCGGCGGGACAGAGGGGGCTTGGAAAGCCTGTGCTACGTATTCCTGAGGTCGTGTTGAGGTTATATATCTCTGGGTGATAGTGACAGATTGAGAAGAGGACTGTCCGTTACCAATGGATTGGTTGGTTGGCTGGTGTTTCAGTGATTCCGGGCGCATCAACAGCTTAGGTCATTTAGTCTCGTAAGTGTAGTGCATGTTTTTTCCTCGGGAGATGGCGCTGAACTTCCCCCGCTGTATGACGAGATCCGGCGCCGACTTACCGTCGGATAGCGGGGTTTCCCCCTAACCAGAACTCTCCCATCAGCGGGGCACCACCCAAGCCGGGACAAGTTCTAAGCTCCCGACAGGTCTCCCGGAATATGTGGTCATGTAGTGCATGTTACTGTAAGAGTGTGTGTGTGTGTGTGTGTGTGTGTAAGGGGAGAGGATAGGACAAGGAAGGGGAAGGAAAGATCACACGCGGTCCGTGGCCTGTTTATTAGGGTACTGCTCCAGCATTCGCCTAGTGTTGATGGGAGAAACCCCCTAAAACTACCGATCAGAGCAGCCGGCCGCTACAATTCTCCTCCAGACAGCGACTGAATTCGACCTAGTTGAAAAGCTAGTCAGTTCATGCACTGAGCTACCGCTCCCGGTGTTACCAATGGATCACCTGTGTTTATTAATAGAGACCAAAAAATATTAAGTATGAAACGTCAAAATGTGTACATAAATGTGTAATGAAAACAGTAAGAAAATGTAATAAATATGTAAAATCGAAAATAACATGTAATATTAAAATCCACTAACTATAAAACACATTTACATAATACAAACTTACATTTATAAACAATTTCTTAAACAAATTTTAAAAATAATATAATCGTCTTAAAACCATTTGGAGAGCACAAGTTGATTCACACTTTGCGCCATGCAACTTTTCCGTCAGTAATAGGAGTTTCATCTGTTGCTATCCAGGACCATAGTTTTGCACCCAGACTAGATGCAATAAATATATTAACATCATTCATCATTCATCGTACGATCATTCATCATTCATTCATTCATCATTCATCATTCATCGACGCGATATCAATGACCCCCAATCACTGCAGAGTGAAGAAGTCTCATTGAATGGTAAACGTCGGCGGTCACCAATATTTCATCAAAAGTAAGGTTAAAGGCGCCGATCCGCGGCGTCAGTGATACTTTTCGCACCAAAAGGTGACAATCTCAGCCGCTGACGCGCACTTCCCGCCTCTGAAACAAGCGCGCCGGACTGTGAGAGCATCTCGCGTCTTCATATAGGGTACCTGGAGTAGAGAGTAGAGAATAATATATGAGAAAATACTGATTTTTTTAAAATACTTCTTAAAATAAAATTGAAGAAAATTGATGGAATAAAAAAATATTTTGTGAAAGTACCAACATATTTAAAATATATAATACAGTACTGAATATGTAAAAATATGTAACGAAAAGGTTGGATATTGTGTTAGGCCGGGGATTATTTCGCCAAGATAACAAATTTGAGATCGGTTACTATAAAGACAAAAATATGTAATTACATAAAAATCCGGTCTCTATTTATTAATATGTTGTCGAAACCTATTTTTTCTCACACAAGCCTTAAGAACAATAAAATCATGAATGGATAAATAATATAAAAGAAATGAAAATATGATACATGATTAAAAAATTCATATTGCATAGTATATTTCACGTCAAATTTCGGGGACAATATGATTATATTAATTTGGTATTAATCATATTGCAGATAACTGTTGTAACGCTTTTCGAGTATTATACAATTTTTTTCTGTCCAAAATAGCTACTCTCAAATGTTTGTTACCTGATTAGATCCTTGTGTTTCTCATAAGGCAGAAGGTATTCAGTGAAATATATTGAAGTTTCTGGAGTATTTTAAACTCGCATTTTCTTCTTCTTCTTCCGCATTTCCTCTTCAGGAGTTTGCAGTTTTCGGCCTCCACACATCCCAGTTTCCCCAATCACCAATCTTAAACTTCTCTCCTCCATGGCTTCTTTGATTTACTTTTCCCATTATAGAGTTGGCCTTCTTCTCTTCCTTCTTCTTGATAGTTGCCATTCCAGTATTTTCTTTGGCCATCTTCCTTCAGGCATCCTCCGGACGTGTACATAGCATTGGAGTGCTTTGTTTTCTAGTCTTTCAGTAATTGAGCATATAACGTCCATCTGCCTCCATATATCCTCACTTCGGACTTTATCATATCGTGTTAAACGTAGGAATCTTCTCGAACACGCATTTTATGAACTTATAATTTTATTTCAACATCTTCCGTCGCGTCGGGAGGGGAGAATTTGCTCCTCTTCTTCACATCTGCGGGTGTGAGGGCGCAATTCCTCAAATTCAAAACTCATTAAACTTTGAAAATACAGTTTCCCGGAACTGTGCGAAACCCGAGAGAAATTACATTTTCTGCGAAGTTGATTTCGCGTCGCAAATTTAAATGCGAAGTACACAGCATCGTGTTTGGTGGATGTGTGACGGAATACATCCCTCCCGTTTAATTCGCGTCCTTGGAGATCCTTTCCAGGCTCCTGAAAACGAAAGGTTTGGATGGTTGGTTGCTTGTTAGTGATTCCGGGCGCGTGAACTCCTGAGGTCATTAGTCCACGAGTGGTGCGTGTTTTTTACTCAGGAGGTGACGGTTATTTTCCCCCGCAGAATGGTGAGATCCAGCGCCGACCTACCGTCGGCAAAC
This sequence comes from Teleogryllus occipitalis, assembly GCA_011170035.1. Lineage (NCBI taxonomy): Eukaryota > Metazoa > Arthropoda > Insecta > Orthoptera > Gryllidae > Teleogryllus > Teleogryllus occipitalis. The sequence continues at coordinate 278,500 of BLKR01000514.1, forward strand.
GGGATTTGCCCCAAACCAGGTATCTCCCACCAGCAGGGCACCGCCCCAGCCGGGAGAAGCTGTAAGCACCCAACCGGTCTCCCGGAATGTGTGGTAGTGTAGTGCATGTTAGTGTAAGTGTGTGTGTAAGAGGTAAGGACAGGGCAAGAAAGAGCAGGGAAAGATCACGCGCGGTCCGCGGCCCGGTAGGATACTGCTCCGCAAAACCCCTGTGTTCATCGGAGAAACCACGGAAAACTACCGATCAGAGCAGCCGGTCTCTAGAATTCTCCACCAGACAGCAACTGAATTCGATCTAGCTGACCAGGTAGTCGTGGATTCACTCATTGTCGTTTTTTTCTACGCACACATTCACTCGAATGCACTCCAGCATATTTGCGGCATACAACTGCTGTCTCCGGACAACTGACAACTTTTGCCACAACATGTCGCTTCAAGCGTTGCTTGTCTGCCCCATTGCGGTTGACTTGCAAACACAATTAATTCTACCAATGTAAACACTAACATACCCGAACTTTCACCGAAACGTTCTAATGTATAACAAGAAGTGAAGCAATACCTTCTCGATAGAAGACCTAAGAGCTGAGCTCCGGGAGTTTGCTGATGTCACTACGAAGGGCCAGAGATTGTTCAGGATCACCTCAGTGTGTGATTCCGAACGATCGCGTTTTATTCCATTTGGTTCTTGGCCTGATTTACGCTTAGGGGGTAAAATAACTTAAATCCTGGTAAAGTATTTTAATTTGTGGAATGTGAATACAGTAAAAAAGCATACCACGGTTCAAAAGTGCTGAGTTCCATTTTGCAACGGTAATTACATTACCAAAAAAGGACGCGATAATGTATGTGTTTGTTTTGCCAAGAGATCCTGATTTGAAGAACAGCTGGTTACGTGCTATTCCACGAAAGGATTATGTAGAAACTATAATTCAAGGGTAAGATCTAGTATTTTTGTCAATACTACGTAGCATATATTGTAATACTTAAATTGCTCAAATAACCTTAAAATACTAGTGGAGGAGTAATCTCCTATCTTACCAAGTTACCATCTATACTTAAGCAGGAACACACCCTAAAAATAGAAAGAAAAAGTCACCAGAAAGATAACTGTATAGTCAAGAATGAAAGCTTTATACTAAGATATCCATCTTCAAACCACCTTAGCCAGCCACAAATAATTGTTTACAAATAATGACCTGTAATGTGATTCATAAAATCGATTAAATGAGATATTAGTTTTAAGCTGTGACCAGCTCCGAGGCTTATGCGTCTTTCGCAGTGGCATCTTTCAAAGCATCTTTCTACAGACAGAGGCAGTCATAGACACACACAAGATGCTTTCCTTTGTTTACGGTATGGCAAAGCTAAACCAGTACTTACCCAGTAATATCCACACTTTATTCTCGAAAATAGCCAACTGATGTCACTGCAGTGCCTCTGACCGGGAGGTCCTAGGTTCCAGTCCTGACGGCGGCAGGATTTTCGACCCTAGCTTTTCAGCTAGGTCGAATTCAGTCGCTGTCTGGAGGAGAATTCTAGTGATTGGCTGCCCTGATCGGTAGTTTTCCGTGGTTTCTCCTATCAACACTAGGCGAATGCCGGAGCAGTACCCTAACAAACGGGCCACGGACCGTGCGCGATCTTTCCTTCCTCCTGTCCTATCCTCTCCCCTTACACACACACACATTAACATGCGTTACCCACCCCCACACACACACATATATATTCCGGGAGACCAGTCGGGAGCTTAGAGCTTGTCCCGGCTGGGTCGGTGCCCTGCTGGTGGGAGAGTCCTGGTTGAGGGAAACCTCGCTAGCCGACGGTAGGTCAGCCCCTGATCTCGCCATCCAGCGGAGGAAGATCACCACCATCTCCCGAGGAAAAAACATGCACTAAACTTACGAGACTAATGACCAAAGCAGTTCACGCACCCGGAAACACGAAAAAACCTAATCAATCTAAAATATCTAAATAAAGCGACGCATCAAACTCTCGACAGAGGCTTGCTTAAGTCGTGTAAAGAACGTGGTATAGAAACATCGAATATTTTTATGAAATAAAATATATGATAGATTAATTTCTCGTAAGATAACGTTAAAATACAAAAAACTAGAGCAATTGAATAATTTTAGCTGAGTGTTGGGAACCACTTGGCGTCGATACTGGAGTTTCGCCTGAATTGTGATTACAATGAACGTTTATTGGACGAAGCGCCAATCCAGTGTTTGAATTGGTCCTAGCTGCTCTTTGGTTTATGCTGCAGCCGTCTAAATTAACCGACCAGCTAAATCCAAGGTTATAATATGTGAAATGGAACGACTCGCATATTAAAAAAAGGATTGAGAAAAATTGAAAACATAAGGAATTAAAACACAGGAAGAATAAGAAATAAAATATTTACTTGGATTACAAAATTGAAGGTTTTGTAAATTATATAAGATATAATATAAATGCAATGCGTAACGCTTTATGCTTAGCGCTCCCAGCAGAACCTAGAACCCTAATTATTATTTTGACGAACGCAGTTTTATTCTCTAAAACCTCAACGCCCCCACGACCAGGGCCGTTTTAACAGCATTGGGGGCGCTTGGGCCTGCGTTAGTTTGGGGGCCTCCTATTCTTACTTTCACCGATCTCTTCCCCCATTCCCAAAACAAAGAACGTCCTATCAATTTCCATCGTATTTCGTAAATATTTTCATATTTTCTGCTTCGGTATAGATAGTAATTTGGTAAGATAGTTACTCCTCTACTAGCATTTTAGGTACCATTTCTATTGCGAACAGATGACTTGCATCTTGGAAGATTTCCAGAACTGTTTCCTTTGAATTTTGTTTCTTGCAAACTTTATTTTTGGTTTATCATTTCCTAGTAATTTTATTTAATTTTAATAGATATCATTAGTAAAGTCTCTTACTACTAAAATTGGATAGCTTGAGCCAGTTGCCTAGTCTATGATGTTTTTCATTTACTAGTTATGAGTAAGAGGATCAATGACTTGTTACTTTCAAATTTTTCTTTTATAGGAACAATAAAGTTTTCTACTGATTTATTACAAAACTTATTAAATTATTAAAAATAATGCAATACTCAAGTTTAATAGAATTATTTAAATATTTAAAGACATTTTTGTTAAAAAAACTAAACATCTCATCTCTGAGTGACATTCTCGCATTAACCAGCAACATTCCATATTACACATTTTATCAATGATGCGCGACACATCGCTCCGTTGTGCCACTTTTTTGCCAATAGTTTAATCGTACATCACTTTTGTTCACGGTTTTTATTTCATTTTGTGGAAAGTTTAGTATTAAGTACTTGTTTTCAGTACTATCGGGAGCCCTTGCACATTGGGGGCCTTGGGCCCGATTGCGTTAACACGGCACTGCCCCCAACTTCGTGGACTCGCCCCGTGTCGCGGTTACCGCTTCTCCGCGCCACGCCACGCCACGCCGTGCCGTGCCAGATCGAAGGACTCGCTGGGCGACTAATCGACTTCGCGGGAGCGCCGCTCACCTTTTTCCGGGGAACCCCCGCGCAGGGCGGCCGCCGCGCGGCGCATTATTTATGAGTTCACAATAAAGTCGCCCTCGCGCCTCGTTCCTGGAAGGAGTGACCCCTGCGACGCACAGACGGGGGCGGCGGGCGCGGAGGGCGTGGCTCAGCGGAGGGACATTTCGTCCCCCCTTATTTAGGTATTTCAAAGGGGCAAGATACAGCTTACGCCAGTTAAGATTTTATTATTTTTCCACTTTGTTTCTCCGCTAAAATCGTACTCCACGGCAGTGAAAATGAACTGACACACAGAAATATCTTTCTTCTACAAGGAAAAAATTAACTTAAATTTTTTTTTGTTTTCTTGAAAAATCAAAACCAGTTTTTCTTGCACTGATTTCGTGGTTCCCTAATAACTAAAATATTTTGAAGATTTTTACAAATTTCTTCTTTTATTTTGTTGTCACAGATACAAAACCATGCTCGATTATTTAGATCTCTGGATGAAAAATATTTTTAATTTGAATCCAAAATTAATATATTGAATACCAATAGTTTTTTTCAGTTTTATAATTTTTTACCGCAAAAACTATAGATCTAAAGTGTATAATTTAGCATGGTTTTGTAGATAATACTTAGTTAAATGCATTCTAACAATTTCATAGTTTTAAAATGATTTGTTTTTTTTTAGTTATAAGGGAAACGGATCTTAAAAACAGTAATTCTGGAAAACAAGGGACGAAGTTAGATTCATGAGATTTGCTTCCCTTACTACTCTACTATATGCATGATGCAGCGACATACCTTTAAAATCATAGCTCAAAAACTATCGCAGATATCGAAATATATTTTTCTCAAAAATGCATAGTGAAAAAAAGTTTCAAAAATTTAATTTTTTAAGGTTTTAAGGTGTATCTTCCCCCTTAAAAGAATAAAATATGCAAGCTTGAACATTGTAGCAAATAGTCAAACATACAATTACATAAAGGAAAACCGTAAATAAAATTTTGAATACATAGTCCCATGTATATGTACACGAGCAATAAATTTGTCAACAATGTTCAATAATTGAACAATCAGACACTACGCCAGACAAGGTCGCCATGAGCCAGCGCTGTCTCCATGAGCCGCCCGGGGCGGAGGAAACTTTCGCCGCCCCCTGATTTACAGAGTTGGCCGAATTATTAGACTAAGAGTAATTGAATGAGGCAAAAATGTATTTACGACCATAGGTCTTCACAATAAACTCTGTTTACAGGGGAAAATGGGGGAGAACCCGCTAGCCGATGGTAGATCGGCGCCGTATCTCGCCATCCAGCGGGTGAAGAACACGCCACCTCCCGAGAAAGAACATGCACTACACTTACGAGACGAATGACCCTAGTAGTTGACGCGCCCGGAATCACTAACAGTAATTTTAGTCTCAATTAACAGAGTGCAATGCGTAAGTAACTCTTTCAGAAGGTCTGCCGGTTTAAGTTCTGCTGTGATTACGGTTCATATCCCTCCCGTGTCGCATCTATGGGTTGTGAAACGGACACCCTTGCATTAAGCCGCGCTGTTTCATCGCCCGAAACTTTTTAAAAAATGTAATGAATCGTCCTTACTGTTGCTTTTGGAATGTTAGGAACAACTTGGAATAGTACATCTCTATTATTATCATCGCTTAATGTGATTAAAAATGTGTACGAATGATGTAAAAATATTGTCTTATTATTAATTAGATTTCTCAATAAAAGTTAATTTCTCCTTCCTTGTGTCGAATCGTCCAACAAGTCAGTTGCAATAAAAGTGAACGAAATTTCAATAAAGGTTAGTGATGTATTTTCTCTTTAAAATGCACCTTTGCTTCCAGAATTGTCCGTGTGCGTTTGAAGAATTTCGTTAACTTCTACGTTGTTCGTTTTTGAGAGGTATTCCAAATATTGTAAAATACAACAATATTTCCTGTAATAATAAAAATTCTAGAAAATATATATGTTGTTATTCTGTTTCTTCCTCATTGAAATGATCTATCCTCCTTACATCGAGTATTGCGGAGAAATATTCCGTTACTGACGTCTGTAGGCAAGCATTTCGTCCTAAAATATAACCGCTCTTTGAAACAGCTTTCCGGCACGAATGCAAAAAACAAGGCTTAGTTAATAGTGTACGAATAATCACATTAAAATTTAATTTGAAAATAATTTCAAAAGTAATTCTTGCTGCACTTAAATTTTCGTAATTTGTAACGATATTTTACATCATTGACATAAAGTACTTTACATGTACTACAATATTGACGTACATTAACAAAAGTATCTACACTTTATGTACTCCCTCGTATTGTGTACAGATTAATTTTCTTTACACCATTCATAATATTCTGATTTTTTGCTGACTATGAAAATCATTCTATTACTAATTGAATGTGGCGTCCCCGACACTGTTAACTATTTTAAAAGTATTTTCATATGTTGAAAATTTCTTTAATACTTCATTTCTTTCATGCCTAGCTTTGTTTATATACTATTTTACAGTATGTGGCATCTATTAGTATCTTATCTGGCAGTATGTGTTCTTCTGTGTTATTCGCTAATGCTAATTCAGTTCATTCCCAATTAGTTCGGAAAATTCTGTTGTAACATCTTCTACAATTACATTTGATTCCCCTGAATTGCTTAACACGTATATATTTTTGTCCTCTAATTTTTTATGATTTTAAAACTCCGCAAACTCAGTTTCATCTCTATTCTGAAGGAGAATGAATAAGCATTAAAAGGTTACTATTTTGTATGTTTATGTGAATAAGATGAATAAAGTATAAGTCACATTAAATTGAAAATCGATCTTTGCTCCCTTAATTATCCCGTATTCTCTAGTTTTATTTACAATTCTTGTTTTCTTCGTATTCACTTGATGTTCTTCAAATTTAATGTTTCAAGGTAATTTGAAATTTGTTATAAAAATACACATGATATACTTCACTCTCACAAATTCATGATAAATTCTGCCGGGCAATATTCATTTAATATTGCTCATTTGTCAAAAATGCCAATCTCTTGGAAGAAAATTATGGTGTCGTGAACTGAAAATAACCACGGGGTAATGGAGTTTAATCAACGCCACCTAGACAGATCTATTTAGGTGGCGTTTGTTTAATTCCCTACATACGCACTAAGATCGCACACACAAAAATACGTTTTTGAACTTTCTTAGAATCTTGTGGCCAGACCCGAAAAACAATTATGAGTTCGCCACCATGAGACAGAGTCGCGTCGACACCTCGTGTGTCCCGATTGGCGCACGGGAAGTGGTCTAACCCTGAGGGACGGTTCCCCACTATCGCACATGCCCACACTCGCCAGTTACTCAAATAATGAAGAGGATATATTTTTTCGGTTAGTTAACTTAATATGCTCATTAATTCCATGAAAAATCGTTGATTAACTCTATGTTAATAACATGCGTATAATTGCAACTCCACCGTGCAATTAAAACTCCACAACCACCAATCAGAATTCAGTCAAGAATCAAAATCGTTTATTAAGACACCATAACACAGACGTGGCCAATTTATTTCCAGTCGGCCGTGAAACATGAACAAAAATGTACATCACAGATTACGAAATTACATCAACTACATATACACTGAATAAATGTAACTAAATTGGTGAAGTGTACGTTGAGCTAGCTAATGAAACAACAAAATATTTAACATGAAGAAATTGAATGTTTTACATAAAAAACATTTGATCTTAGCATTACAAATGTAGAAAAGTGTAAACATAAGTTATGTTTACTCGTTCTAAAAAGTACGCCAGCAAAATTGTCAGGAAGCATCTTTTTTTCTCTTTCCAATGTTTGTACATATGTTCCCTCTCATATTTGTTCTAACTTTTCCTCAGAGGTAATGTTTTAATGGCGTTGTCAACTTATTTCAATATTTCATCTGAATTAAGTTCATTGTCTTTCTTTTGTCACATTTCTCTGGCATGTAAGTCTCTATAGTGATCATACGCTTAAGATGCATGGACCACTGTTATAGGCCATTTTCAAAAGTAAGGTAACGTCATTAAATGCCTCGAATGGTAAAGATGTGCTTGAATTTCTCAAAATTTAAATTATTCTTAAATGGAAACGAAACAAATATTGAACGTGACATGCGTATAAAGGGGTATAATTGCAATCGTGGTAAATAAGAAATCTGACACCTATCGTCGCTCGTTTTCTTGAATTTATCACTCAGGTACCCCTGTTTATCAACTCGTTTCGTTAATTACTACAACACAGTAACCTCAATGCTGCACTTCATTCCACTTTCACAGCAGCATAATGCATTGCCGAATGAGAAAAGATTGAATCACTCTGTTAGAAATTTTGAGATTTCATTTTCTACATCAGGGAAGGTTTCCGCATAGCTGATTATATCGAGTCATGTTCCAGAATGTATGGCGTGATTACGCCCATATTTGTTTTATAGTTTTCTCGTTCATTGATGCGTGTTTACGGACCTGAAACTAAACACGTAATTGAATTGTTAATACCTTTGCGAGCTTTTCTGATTCTTTATGCCTTTTGAATACTTTATATATATATATATATATATATATATATATATATATATATATATATATATATATATATATATTGTGACTGTACTTACCTCATTTCCCTAAATTAGGGATACAAATTGGTCGAGCAAGTACTGACCTTTTAAAATTTTGAAAGCAAAATATGCTATTGTCAAAAATGATTAAAGGACAAGGGATCATTTTAGGGGGGAGCGCCTTAGTCAGGAAGATGTTGCCATTGGATTTTGCTACTTTCCTCGTGCAATTCATTAATTGCCAATTTACCCCTTTATAATCATTCATTTATTCATAGAAAAACAAAGACAATGAAAATATTATTGTAACAAATACATAAATCTTCATTACTGAATTGCACTGTATTAACATAAGTTAACATCTTTTCTTATCAATGTTATTGGAACATATTGAACCACCTGGTAACTCCCACACTCAAATACATAATGATATATCAATATTCTAATACCCATTAATTCTACATTCAGTGTTGTTTTATTAGCCAACATTACACGGTTATAATCTATTCTTCCTGCTTTGTATCTTCGTAAATGTTCATCATTATATTCTATTGCTCATAGTACCCTCTAATCCGTATTACTGTAATAGTTCTACCCAATTTTCCACAAATGTTGCAAATTCCGCTACTTATCTGATGATTCCCGCGTTCCTGGCGCAGAAATACAGCCGTCTCCGCCCGTGTCCTTGACGCCGCGAAGCTGATGAAACCCTCGCTCTGCTGCCGGCGTGCTGTCCACGTGGCGGCCGTGCCGAATCCAGTACTCCGCTACTTAACCATACATTTCTGAGATCGGTGCATGAATGCGGTATTCTTATGGTGGAGCATTGTCTCAAAACTGTTCATTTCACCACACATAGATGGCTGATGGCCCACGTGTATCCGTCCACCTCATGCTTTCACTTCACTGGAGTATTTATCGTTTATAGACGTTCGGATCACAATGCCTTTAATTTAATACTTTTGTCCACTGCTCTTAGTAATCGTCTAGTCACTCACCAATAATTCCACACACATTTACTTCTCGATGCTTTACGATTGCACTCCCTTGTCTTACGCACGCCGCACAGCCCGTGCACGCCATGTGCCAGCTCTCGTCACACTCTGCTTCCGACCCGCGTCTCCTCTTACCGTTCGTGACTCGTTCAGGGAATCGTTTCCTTGAACTATCGATTGCGGTCTCTTCTGCGCGCCCGATTTGAATTGGCGATCTCGGTTTTTCTGACTGACGGCTAAATGACCGTTAGGTCATTATATATATATATATATATATATATATATATATATATATATATATATATACATATATATTGTAACCGTACACCCTGGCTTCTATATTCCAGGATGTGTACACACTACAGCTTAACTTTCTGTTATGCATAAAATATATTATGCTCATTCCAAACTTGAGCCAATGAACTTGTCTAATCTCTGGGCTTTGGGATCTTGATTGATAGGTTATCAGTCATACTTATATACTGGATTGTATCATACTGGATTGTATACAAATTAAATATATTTTCACTCTTTCAAAAAAAAAAAAAAACAATTGCAAAAATTATCCTGAATTCTATGCACCATGACTCCTTTTACATTTGTCTCCACCAAAAAAAACTTGTTTCACAATATAGTGAAAACATGGTAATTATTAATATATCATTTAGATACTGATCACCACACTTACTGTAAATACAAGTGATATCAAACTCCAAAATTGGTTTCACAATATAGTGGAAGCTTGGTAATTATTAACAAAAGGCTCTGACTTGCAGCAATAACCTTTCATACATCTGAGAAGTAAAGACAACTAATTTAACAAAAATGTACGTCCACTGTTCAACATTTAACAACTAAAAACTCTCATTTTCAATGAAAACAACTGAGATGAATCTTCTTAACCACTTTCTCCCACATTCTAAGAAAAAGGCAGACTCCCAATTGCTAAAGCTTAATCAGTCAGCAAAAAATTGTTTGTCTGTGGTCTACTCTTCCTACATTAACTTTACCGGTTGTGGTAGCACCAATAATGTCGCCGTACTACACGTCCTCACTCAGAGGCTATTGTGAAATAATCTCGCAGCCGAACAATCCTTCAGTATCCCAAAGTCAACTGGCTTGATCCGATCTCATTATTTTCAAAACAAAACACTGGCATAAAGCAAAAGTGAACACGTCTACTTATCGGTGACGATGTTAGAACGCTGGTAGGCGAAGTCCAGAATATTCTCGGCCGGTTCCCGGTTCCAAGCAGCGCCTTTCTCTCAGACACACCTCCAGACGCACTCGTGGCACCTTCCATAACCCAAAAGAACTCTTGCTCTTCCCTCAAGCTTACCCTACCCTAGTCAAATGAGCGACTACTCATTTATTCGCCACAGAGCTTACACTGCTTAGCCTAGTCGAAAGTGCAACTAGGTTATTTTGTGACTTTGTACGGTCACAATATATATATATATATATATATATATATATATATATATATATATAATGTTGAATACTCTAATAGCAATGCAACAAATACATTTTTATGAATTCTATTTATTAAAGTTAAGAGGCAAGCAAATACAATAAATAAATAAATAAATAAATAAATAGTGTAATGCTCAAATAAAAAACTCGTTATAAACCTTATTTGGCATGATACAAAACTTGCAATTTTGCAATATTCCCGTAATTTATAATTGCCACCTATCATCATATTTTACTGTTACATGGGACGTTGTTTTAGACATTCATTAGACTTCAGTAGTAGTACTACTCATAGCTAATAAGATGTACAAGGCACATTGGCTAACATCTTCAAAATGTTATTTTTTGATGTTATGAAGTATTGTAAATAACTTTTGGCAATAGAGGCAAGTATCCGAAAGTTTCATCAGCGCAATTTACACTGTTATATAACACTCAAATACACCATAAACATTTTCATTTATTTCTCGAGATTTTACTGGAAACCACTGTCCGTAGATTTGTTAGCTTATGCGATAATTTTCGCAGAATTTCACAAGATTCTTTCATTATGTAGTATTAAAAATAAGTCCAACAACGATTATGCGATAGTAATTTTATTAACACTTTTGTTTATCTGATGTCATATTGGCAAATGAAGATTAGAATCCGTCTTTTTACTTAGACACAAGAAAACATAAAATATTTAGAATTCTTATTTGATTCGGCAACGAATTAGTAAGCCATAAAGTTTTGTATGCACCACGGGCGTTACTAGGTATTGCCCGAGGGCCTCTGACCCGAGAAGTGGAAGTCACCCTCGGGGCCAAAACATCTATTTAACGTCATAGATACATGAATAATATTCTTCTCTCTGGTCAGTCAAGGCAACGTTGGGGCGTTGACCCGAACGGAAACGCCTCCTGCGCGTCACCTCTGCGCTGTGAAATAAAGCCGAGGTGGTTGATACCACAATCATGCCTATTAGCTTCACGATATCCTACATTGCGTTTTGCTGACGGTTGGTCGGGCGGTTGATTGGTTGTTAGTGATTCCGGGCACGTCAACTAAGGAGGTCATTAATCCCGTAAGTGTAGTGTGTTTTTCATCGGGAGGGGGCGGTGATCTTCCCCCAGTATCTGGCAAGATCCGGCGCCGACCTACCTTCGGCTAGCGGGGTTTTAACCAACTCCCACCAGCGGGGCACCGCCCCAGCCGGGTCAAGCTCTAAGTTCCCGATCGATCTCCCGGCATGTGTGGTAGTTAAGTGCATGTTAGTGTGTAAGTGTGTGTGTGTGTGTCTGTGTCTGTGTTTGTGTGTGTGTGTGTGTGTGTAAGGGGAGAAGATATGACGAGGAAGAGGTAGGAAAGATCACGCGCTGTTCGTGGCCCGTTTGTTAGGGTACTGCTCCGGCATTCGCCTTTTGTTTATCGGAGAAACCACGGAAAACTGCCGATCAGAGCAGCCGGCCGCTTGAATTCGTCTCCAGGCAGCGACTGAATTCGACCTAGCGAGTGAAGAAAATCTTTCCCCCGTGAGGAGTGTAACCCTAAAACCTCCCGGACAGAAGCACTGCATTGACATCAAATGACGCACTGAGCCACCTCTCCCGGTTAGGCGCCGCCGCTGAGAGTGGAAGCCAATATGGGTGATGTCGCAATCATGCCTATTAGCTTGACGACATTCTACATTGCTTTTTGCTGAGGATAAATTGTGTAACTTCATTTATTAAAAGTCGGAAGTTTTCTCGGAAGAACGACCTTTCGTGAAGCGCAGCAATTCATTTTACATGACAGCTCTTTTCGTTCTGCGATGCGGTGTTTCGTGTTATTGTGCTTTAAATTATGCTGTCGAGAATAGATTAAAACGTTAGTGTGCTATTAGCATTGCGCATTGCAGAAGACTATTTCCGTGTTGTCTCTGTATTTATGAGAGAAAATTTGACATTATATTTCTCTATGGAATTTCGTATAGCGTGTCATTATTTCAGATGTATCATTGTCAGGAAACAGTAAATAGGGTCGTGAAAAGTAAACTGCTGTGTTAAAATTAAAGTAAAAAGGTGTGAAAACACAAAGTTGAGAATAAGTCCAAACATTATTTTTATTGATAGGGCGTCCATATGATCGTATTGTTTATTTCGTTTTGTTTCCCATTTTTGCCGGGATTACACTCGTATGACGATTTGAATTCATACTCCGTATTAAATTCTATGGGCATTGACTGAGCCGAGTGGGGACATGAGACATTTTTTCAAACATTTCTCAAGTTACTCACTTCAATGGCTACCCAGAATGAGTTACGTAACTTACATCTCTTGTAATTTTTGAACGATTGAAGTTATTGTAAAGCAGTTTTCACGGAAGTGAATGAGGGAATGGGGCTAATTGATGCATGTATTCATTTCTATTTTCTTGTTTGTATTTTTTGAGATAGAGGTAACTTTGTTTTCTCAAATAGAAGTATACATATTTTTTTAGTCTATCATGACGAGCGTAAAAAACGAATTCAATGATATACATGTTGTCATATGTTAGATAAGCATTTTTGACAAATTTTCGTGTTTTTGCGACGTGTTTAACGTACATTTTAAATGCAACAGTCCTCCAACCAAGCAGATTGCGCAGCGCTCTCTCTGCTAGCAGGAGCTCGGAGCCCTACAATATCCGTTAAATATGTGTCGCAAAAACATGAACTCAAAAAATGCTTATTCAACTTATGATAACACGTATATTATTGGATTAGCTTTTTACGCTCATCATCATAGAACTATACATATATTTTTAGTCTATTTGAAAAATACAAATGATAAAATAAAAATGAATACATGTATCAATTAGCCCCATTCCCTCACTCACATTCCTCAAAGCTGTATTGCCATAACTTCAACCGTTCAAAAACTGCAGGAGGTGCTAAAGTTACGTGACTCATCCTGTATATTGATGGCAATTACATTTAAAAGAAGTATTCCCATAAGCCTGAGCTGGAGATATTTGATGAAATGCACATTTTAAAGAAGGATCCCTTTTCTTCAACTTTTCCGGAGAGAGTGGTCCGAACTAAAACGGATCTGAAGCACTTTCAAGATCAGCGATTTCGGAGGCTTACCGCAGGTAGGTTTAATTATGCTCTAGTGTAGAAAAAATCATGGTGTAATAAAAAACTGTAGTTCAATAATAAAAAATATTTAAATAAAAAACACTCCACGAATATTCCAATTTTCTTCACGGTTCTTTCCTTCTAATTGAATCGGTTGGTTGTTAGTGATTCCGGGCACGTCACTGAGGTCCTTTGTCCCGTAAAAGTAGTATATGTTTTTCCTCGAGAGGTGGCGATGATCTTACACCGCTGGATGGCGAGATCCGACGCCGACCTACCGTTAGCTAGCGGGGATTCCACAACCAGTTATCTCCCACCAGCGGGGCACCGCCCCAGGCGAGACAACCTCTGAGCTCCCGACCGGTCTCCCGGAATATGTGGTAGTGTAGTGCATGTTAGTGTAAGTGTGTGTGTATGTTATTAAGGGGTGATAATATGGTACGGAAGAGAAAGGAATGATCGGCACGCGGTTCGTTTGTTAGGGTCTTCCTCCGGCATTCGCCTGCTATTGATCGGACAAACCACGAAAAACTACCGATCAGAGCAGCTGGTCGCTACAGTTCTCCTCCAGGCAGCGACTGAATTCGACCTAGCTGACAAGCCAGTGTGGAAAGTCAGCCACAGCCGAGACTGGAACCTAGGACATCCCGGTCAGAGACACTGAAGTGACATCAGTTGATGCTCTTAGCTATGTCGCCTGGCACTTCCTATTGGAAAGCTCGTTAACAAAAAAATGCATGTATAGTTTAAATCTTAGAGAAAAATACGATATCACATGTAGTATATATTTAAGCTACTTTCAGAATAAGGTAAAATACTGTGCGCATATTTTCCTTGAGTAAATGTCAAAGGTTATCGTAAGAGTCGTGAAAAATAAAACTCGTTAATCTTTTTGCGTAGTATTTCATGGAACCGATTCTGTCGTATCACACCAAGCGATCTCAGCTGTATTATTATAGCGTATCTTAATTGTTCCCATGGCGTCGTATCTGCATAGTTTCGCGTGTGAACCTCTGGGAGCGGCCTTCGAGCGCCCTAACGATCCTAATCGCCGCTCGTTCCACTTTGCGTCCGCGTTCGAGATGTTCCGAGAGTCGCGGCGACCTCGATAAGCGCGACCCACGAAGCGCACGGCGGGCGAGGAGGCGGCGAGACGTCGCTCTTATCGGGATTGCGTCCCCGCGCGACATTCTGCCTTCTCGGAACAGCAGGCGAAACAGATGGCGCGATTCGCGAACCCAAGCCACCCTCATGCAGCGCCGGCGCCCTACGCCACCGCCCACTCCTTCGCCTCTAACCTCGCCACCGCCGCCGCCTCCGTCACAACTGCCGCCACCGCTACCGCAGCCTGCGATACCGCCATCGCCACCGCCTCCGCCTCTAACCTCGCTCTACCGCCGCCACCGCCACCACCATTGCCACCGCCTGCGCCAACACCCCCGCCTCCGCCTTCAGCCTCGCCACCGCCAGCGCCTCTGCCAACTCCACCTTCGCCTTCATTTTCGCCTCCGCCTTCGCCTCCACCAGCGCCTCCTCCGCCTCTGTGTCTCCCTCCAGCTCCGCCTCGGCCGCCGCCTCCGTCGCCGGCGGGGGCGCTGCGAGCGTTCGCGTCAATGTCGCAGTGAAAGACAGAGAGAGAGGGGGAGAGGGAGAGACGCTGAGAGTTGGAGAGAGGGAAGGAGAAAGAGGGAGAGGAAGGGCAGAACGTCTGCCGAGTTGTCCACTTCTTTCTCCTTAGCGAGTCAAACCCATTGGCAACTACACCGCCCCACGTGTCGAGTGTGTAGTCGGGAGATGAGACCTCGTCGCGGAGAGAGAGACGAAGGGAGAGAGACAAAGAGAGAAAGAGAGACGAAGAGAGAGAGAGAGATCAAGAGAGAAAGAGAGACAAAGAGAGAAAGAGGGACAAAAAGAGAGTGACCAAGAGAGATAGAGAGATGAAAAGATAGAGACGGAGAGAGAGAGACGAGACAGACGAAGAGATAGAGACGGATAGAGAGAGACGAAGAGAGAGACCTTCCCCCTTCTTTCCCTTCACTCCCTTGTCCTAGTCTTTCCCCTTAGAGAGTTAATCCTATTGGCAACTACACCGCCCCACGTGTCGAGTGCTTAGTCGGGAATGGGAATTCGTCGCGTTTGGGGTGGTGCTCCACGGGGGAGATATCTGGAGGGGAACATTCGCAAGGCAAGTTAGGCGTGGAATCACACGTCCGTGCGAAGAGGGATAAACGCCATATTCCAGGGTACATTCACTGCACTAATTACAGGACTAAACCCCTACGTCATTGATGCAACCAATAAATGCAAGTATTCATTCGCTCACATTCCTTCTGCGTCACCCTCAGTCTAGATGCTCAGTTGCGTTCCCTCGTTCATATGCCGTTAGCGAGACTCGCGACAGAAAGGCATTGCCCCTTCCGCGCCCACGCTGCTTATTCACTTTTCATTTCAATTATTTAGTAGTTTCTTCCAGCTTCTGGGCTAAACTGCACAAGATTTTAGGACCTGTCATTAATTGTATTAGATAAATCATATTTCTTTTACAATGGAGAATTTTAAAGTGTTGATAACGTATCATAGGTCAGGATAGGTGCGAAGCCCTGAAAATGCTTACATTACCTGATGATGCAACCTCCACTGCATTTGACAGCAGTCGCCGTCGTCTTCTTCAGAGGCGCGAAGTGCACAATACAGTCGACTCCGGGTACGGTGAACTTCTGGGGACTAATGTTCCGTTCACTATGTCAGAGGTTCCACTCTATCCGATGTTGTTAAAATTAACGAGAATTTCTGCACAATGGTTGATTCTATTAATATGGAGATACGGCAAACCTCATTAACAACACAAACTGAAATTTTCAATGTCCCTATTTGTTCTTAAAAAACAATTATTTTCAATTGTTTGATTTGTACTGTTTTCATTAAAAATCTCTCTAGATCCTTCTCCAGAGTTCGTGTTCTCTCCGTTCTTGTTTCTACATTGTCCTAAGTATCTTAATGTAGTCTTGACACCTTTCAATGCCGCTTTCACTACAGGAAGTCCGTCCACCTAGGAAGGTCGTTTTACTCGCCTAATAACATGCGAAATCAAATTAATTTCCTGGATTTATTTTCTACTTTCATTAAAGCCGAGGTTCAGGTTCACTATAACCGATTCTTGAATGATTGATTGATTGATTGATTTTTTCGTGTTTCCGGGCGCGTCAACTGCTTCGGTCATTAGTCCCGTTAGTGTAGTGCATGTTTTGTTCTCGGGAGATGGCGGTGATCTTCCCCCGCTGGATGGCAAGATCCGGCGCCGACCTACTGTCGGCTAGTGGGGTTTCCCCCTAACCAGGACTCTCCCACCAACGGGGCACCGCCCCAGTCGGGACAAGCTCTAAGCTCTCGACCGGTCTCCCGGAATATGTGGTAGTGTAGTGCATGTTAGTGTAAGTGTGTATGTAAGGGGAGAGGATAGGACAAGGAAGAGGAAGGAAAGATCGCGCGCGGTCTGTTTGTTAGGGTACTGCTCCGGCATTCGCCAGGTGTTGATCGGAGAAACCACGGAAAACTACCGATCAGAGCAGCCGGCCGCTAGAATTCTCCTCCAGACAGCAGCTGAATTCGACCTAGCTGAAAAGCTAGAGTAACCGATTCTTCTTAAGCTTATTTGCAATGTAAGTAAAACGGGACCAGTGATCGATCGACCAATTTCGTCATTACAACACTTATTCTCCGATGTCAGTGCCATACACAGAAAAGTAATATCAAAAGACATGATTTGCAAAAAGTGTTTGGGGCTTCCCCATTCGTCTTCACTACCTAATGAAATAAATAATTTGTTCTTTCTGTTCGATGATACTGGCGTTCAATGCCTGAAATAGGTTCGTTGATTGATTGATTAGCGATTTCGGGCGCGCCGACGGTTAAGGTATCAGTCCCGTAAGTGTAGTGCTTGTTTTATTGGGGGAGGCGTTGGCGATCTTTCCACGCTGGATGTCGAGATCTGGCGCCGACCTAGATCGGCTGCCGAGGATTTCCCTAACCAGGTATCTCCCACCAGCGGGGCAGCCTTACCCCCCCCCAACAGCCGGGACAAGTACTCAGCTTCCGACCGGTCTCCCGAGTAGCGTGATGGTGCAGTACATGCGAGTGAAGGTATTTATAAGCAAGTGGTGAAGAGAGGCCAAGGAAGAGGCAGGAAAGATCGCGCGCGGTCCATGGCCCCTTTGTTAGGGAACTGCTCTGCTATTCACCTGGTATTGATCGGAGAGACCCCTGAAAACTACCGATCAGAGCAGTCAGTCGCTAGAATTCTCCTCCAGACAGCGACTGGATTCGCCCTAGCTGTGTAGCTAGGGTCGAAAATCTTTCGACTTTCGGGACTCGAGCTAAGGACCTCCCTGTCAGGGGCACTCAGTAAATGCCCTGAGCTACCTTTGACGGACTGAAACAAGTAGAGTATAGGGTGCTTTCATTAGTACTACCAGTACCAGTCGGTGTCATTTTCGGTTAAAAGATGTACAAACGCTTTTTGTCTGTCGAAAAGACATTGGATTTTGAGACCACAATTTTCTTGATGCTTTCGTAACTATAATAGTAATAGATATAAATTATTACGAATGTATTACAACCATTAGCACATCAAAAATTTCATCGTTATGGACAAGGTGGCTGCAAACGAGTAACATTTTGTTTAAGAGATGGTACGTCGATAGAGCTGCAATATTAAAACATGATTAAACATTTAAAACTCTCTTAAAAGCTTTACCAAATCTACCACAGATAAAATCAGATCGTTTTACAGTTGGTGCGGTATGAGTTGGTTGACTCATATACAAATATGATGTATTAAAACAGGTCAATGTGTATCTAGACTCAATGAATAAATGATCATGCGTTCCCTGCTGCAGCAGGAGATCGTTTAGTTCCACAGAAATATTAGTTTGCGCTGGAACAGCATATTCCAGTTATTGACATGAAAAAAAAGACGTAAAATATATTTATTCGGCTAGCCAGCGTAGATATCAACTTGTAGTGCTACAACAGCACGTGAATTCTCGCTGTATTGTTAATGGCTAACTTATATTGTCTTATGCTTCAGCTATCATTTGCAAAATTCTTGAACAAATAAAGCGTGAAACATACATATATTTTTTAATTCAAACGTTTAAACGAAAGCACCTTTCTGGTATTGAATTCAGTGTATTCACGTTCTATATACTAAATATGCCAACGACGCGCGATGTCTATTTTAGCCGTAAATACAATTATTAGTTCATATTAACGCAAACGTACGGCTGCCGTCAATGTAGCCTTCTTTTATCAGTACAGCGTTACAAAAAGCAACAATGACCGCTAATTCGTATTGGATACACAGTTTGCAAATTAGCATTCTGGATACCGGTAAAAAATAAACGAAAATGGATAGAAAAATATAATAATGAAATATGATATTGTTATATTCATCTAAACTACTCAGTTTTTACATGCATTACTAATTACGACTTATTATGCAAAGCAAATTCAACTATTCGTTTTCATATTTAATACAAGGATTCAACTATTCGTTTTCATATTTATATAAAGGACGGAATTTAAAATAGATTTAATGATTAAATACTGCAGTATGCATAATTTAATCAGCGTCGAAGCTAGAGTCTTGCAGTTGGGTATTTTGAAAATCTTACCTTAAATTTCGTTGTAAATTAGCTCCATTCATCGTTTTTTTTATTCAGAAAAAACATAGATAATTTGTTCTTTAAAGCGATTGTTTCTGCACAGTTAATTTAGCAGACACTTCTCGATAGCCAATGTGCTGAAATTACCCATCCTGTTATTTCCTGTGGAAATAACTCATGTCCCTTTCACATAGGTACATGATAAAGAAAAGGGGAAATTAAGACTGTGTTGTATCAATCGAACCGTCTCTTGATAATATTTTCGAGACTCATTTGTCAAACAAATACTTCAACAACAAATCTGCAGTCATGTATTTTGCATTATCAATGTATACATTTGTCATGTCATTTCGAAGCTGCTCACTGTGAAAGAATTGATATTGTTTTGTTAGGAAAGAAAACTTTTCTGAACAAAAGGATGTTTGTAAGTGGAAAACAGCTTTTCGACAAGAAATTCAATAGAATGACAGTTTTCAAACGTGAAAGCTAAAGTTCATCTGAGTCACTACTGTGTAACAATTTTAAAAGAAAAAAAAAAGTATCTTTGAAATAATTTTGACCCTGAAAGTTCTTTCATAATCATGTCTGCTTAGATGCAGATTTCAATTGTCTCTTCATATCTAACACGGTATATTACTACGTACTGCGCATGCGCGCGTCCTCTTGTGCGCATGCGCAGCAGAACCAGCCGGTGTCATCCACTGGCAGGCTCCTCGCTCAGCTATCGGCCCCAATTAGTATATCTCTGCGGTCTTGGTAATTCCTTCGCGCGTAAGCGGAGAAAAGGAGTCAAAACATATAATTTCCTTCAACGATCCAGCAAAAATTATTGAAAAATAGCACTCATAACGGCAGATATTTTGAAAAATGATTTGGGTATTCTAGGGCTCCCACATTACCATTCAGCTTCGCCACTGAATTTAATTGGTTGAAGCTCCTTTCTTTGCATTGTAAAATTCTGCCATCGGCGTATTTCCATACGACAAGTGGGCTTACAATGACATCATCAGATTCATTTATGGTGATTAAAATTAAATTAACATTGGTCCTTGCGGTAGACCATAATTGAGTTTCTTAATTGATGATAAATTGTTATTTATACGTACTTGAATACCTTTGTTGCTATTAAAGTTGGTAAGAAACTTAAACATATTGCCCTTCATACCAATACTAGGCAATTTAATAGCTATACCGTGTGTCCATACCATATCAAATGCTTTTTGAATGTAGATTTACTAAGAAATTGTCTTGTCCGCGAAGAATGGCTTCTCGCATTAACATTATGGTGTGATGAGATGAGAGGTGGTGGAGTGTCCAGTACTAAAACCAAATTGGTTATTAGATGAAGAGATTCAAGGACCAATCTGATTCATTTATTAAAGATTTTTTCTACAATTTTGCACAGATCGCAAGGCAGAAAGATTGGTCGGTAATGATAGCTATTTGCTTTTTGCCAGGCTTGGGAATTGGAATGACTGTAGCAGTTTTCTTGAGTTGAGGAAATAAGCAATATAGCCATTGAAGCCAAGTAGTTATATATTTTTAATAAAGTTCGAATTCCACTCTTTTTTAATAAGACAGTTTGGAATATTATCTGGGCTAGGAGCCGATAGTTTTGGTCCAGCAACCGACGTTTTCTAAGCTGCAGTAAAAAAAATCAAAATTCCATTGCAGAACTATCATAGACTCGGACGGATATACGGTTAGTGCCAAACGTAGCCTATACGATGACATAAACGCCATATATCTCTAATTTTTTTAAATTACAAAAATGTAACTTTTTTTGACTTGTCGCTCACGTTGGTAATATTTACATTATAGGAGATTTCTTTACATTATTATATTTATGAGTAAATGTGCTTTAAATAATATCACAAAGTTTCTCGAAGAATCAACAGTTTTCTGTTTAAATGAGCTTAAAATTCCCTTTTTTCGGAAATGTTTAAACGACATTTTCTAAAAAACTGCTCCAATTTTTTTCTTCAAACTTTTCGCATGGATAGTGATAATTAAGTTTAAGATGACATAAAATTAATTTTGCTTTATTTTTTTGTTTTTGAAAAATTACACAAATGCAATTTTTTTGAAATATCTATTATTTTTTTCAATATGAACATTTCCAGCGATTTGTATATATTATTGAATTTGCAAGTAGGAGTGCTTCAAATGATTTTCATTAAATTGTTTTGTAAAACTCAAAAGATCTGTGAAAAAGAGCTTCAAAATTCGCATTAAAGTCACGTCGAAACGCCATTTTCTTAAAAGTGGCTCCACATTTTTTAACTAATTTTTCCATACATGACGAGGTTTTATTCTTCTATATTATTTTTAAAGTTATATTTCGATTCTACCATTAGGAAAACAAATCGTTTGGAAATTTAAAAGAAAAGTACTTTGTAGTACGATAAAATTGCAGCTGGCAAGAGTATGGGGCAAAACTGGAAAGCTAGCCCAGACCAAAGAAATTAGAAAACTAACCGGTACGAGAAAGTCTTTGCCATTCTGTTGTATCACTAATTTACTTTCTCGATACGTACGTGTATACGGAGTAATAATATACACATAATAGTAGTAGTAGTGGCAGTAGTAACCGTAGTAGTTAATTAGCATTAAAAACTAGGATAATACGTAGGAAAATTAAAAATTGATATATGAGACTGCGTATTCCTGTCGTATATTGCCGCATTTGCATGCGCCATTTTTATTCTTGTAGAACCTTCCCAGATTAAGTGATATCTAAATCCACCGGGCAACGAACATCCCTTACGTGCAAAGGGTGACAGTAAAAACAAACGGCATAGAACTCATATTCTAATGTTCCCATCAGCAAAACTTTGAATGAATCATTTTTCCTGACGAAGTGAGAGCAGAACCACTTGTCGTGACATCACGCGATTTACTGCTCACAGCAGGTGGCATGGCGGCATAGTGTGACCCTTTGAGGAAAGAAACAGAGAGTGAGGTTAGGGATATGCACGATGGCGATGGGAAACAATGAATTTCAGTACGCGTGAATACACTAGGAAAAGATTCTTTGACTCTAGTAACTGAGATATTTATTATAAGCAATGCACATTCCCTCGACGTGACGTCTTAGAACTCTACTCCCTATGCTCAAAATAGTGGTGCTAAAAGAGCACGTACTTTATCGTCCTTAGTAACGTGATGTAATGTAATTACACTTCAATTTCTGTCTATATCAATACATTTCAGATAACATCCATTCAAGTAAGTGATTCATTCGGAACATTGAATATTGCAGCAATATACGAAACATAAAATTCAGAGTTGACAATTCGCAAGCTTCTTCAGAACACGTGGACCAAGATTTATTTCTGGTGGTGACTACAGTTCTAAACATCCTTTGTAGGGCTCCAGACTAACCTCTCCGAAAGGTAAATCTCTACATGAGACTATAATAAACGAAAGATTATCTACTCTTCAGGCCAACCCACTTATCGGCCGGCAGACACTAACAAAATTCCTAATGTACAAGTATTAGATTTCTTTATTGCAAAAGGAGTAAATCAAAGTTACATTCACACCTACTGGTCACAAGATCCATCGTTTGACCCGTCGAGGTGGGTTGGCCCACGTCCTGACGGGGGAATACAGAGAGAGCTCTCAAGTATTCCTTTCCTTCACAAGTCATTTTTTCTTCTCCCCATATACATTCTCATTCTTCCTGTCTCTTTTCTTCTCTCTCTTCTATTTCACTGGCTCCCTCTGTATGCTGAACGCCCACCCATGTGTTTGCCGGACATGGCGACCCGTGTCGGAGGGAATGTATGTCCTGGTGGTTGAGGGGCCTGTCTGTTTCCCAATTACTCTCCTCGTGCTACTTTTTTCTTGGCATCCAGCGATACGTGCTCCTACGTATTTTGGGGAACATTTCTTGTAGGTCTCAATACACTTGCTTTGGATACGGACTCTTCTAGACGGGCAGTCGGGAGCTAACCCACTCCCGATCAACCGGCTTGGACTAGGTCTTGTACTGAACTCCAGGGTGAGCGGGGGGATCCAAGGCGGTGCAGCGCTGTGGTAACACCCCACTATATCCCCGTGGCAACCCTGGCACTCCGATGGAGTGTCCCCTTGTCGGGCTCCGTGGTGGGTGGGGACCACAGGGATGAATCTGATATCCTCTTAATGGATAAAAAACCTACCCCCCTGTCCTCTTCCATAAGGAAGAGGAGATTTGTTGGTGAAACAGTAAATCTTAAGGGTATTTTTTGTAATAAATCTGACAGACCTACTAAGCCCCGCATTCTCGTCATGTCATGTAAAAGAGATAATGAAACAATGAAGACTGTCAGCCCTATCAAGCTTGCTAGAGAAATCGAAAAGTTTGGCAAATTTCAGTCGGTGGTTCGTCAAAGAAACGGCACAATCCTTTTCGAATCATCGCTCTGACGAACAGATCAGCAAAATCACTGACAAAAGAAATAGCCGGCCTCCAGGTGCATGTGTTCACCCACCCGACCTTAAACCTCTGCAAGTGTGTGGTAAATCATGAAGACTTCTCAACCAAATCGGAAGAAAACTTGAAAGCTTTCTTCGAACCATATGGTGTGTCCGAAATTTACGGGATTCAGCGGAGAGTAAATGGGGTACTCACTCCTACCTCAACTCAATATTGACATTTGACCGTCCATCTCTACCAGAAAAGATATCTTCTAGTTTCTATAATCTCCGTGTCAGGCAGTATGTTCAAACCCTCTGCGCTGTTTTAAATGACAGAGATTTGGCCATACGCAACCTCGCTGCCTGAGCGCTGCAGTCTGCGTGCACTGTAGAAGGGAGGCTTGTAACGACTCTAACTGCTCCGCAGAGGCAAAGTGCGTGAACTGTTGTGGAAAACATCCATCAAATTCTAACCAGTGCTCCATTTTCTTAAAAGAAAGAGAGATCCAGAAGATCAGGGTCTCTGAGAAAGTTTCCTTTCCGGAGGCACGACGTCGTTACCAGACGCGAAACCCCGTGGACATGGCCCGAAGTTTCGCTGACACCGTGGGTCAACATAAAGTAAATTCTGAAACCCAAACGCCTAAAGCGTCCTCTGTGCGCGATGCTGCCTGCCAGGTGTCCTTTGACGACATCGGCGGAGATGCCTATCCCAAATCTCTTGTCCAGTCCACAAAAACGGATGTCAACAAACACTCAAACGTATCCAGAGAAGCCGAGGCCGACAGACCCTATTGCTAGATCTAGGTTGCGTGTCTCAAGGGACCGTGGTGTCCCAATACACGCGACCCTCTCTAGCAGTAGTCAAGATTTTTCTGCAGGGAATGAGGAACTCCGCTTGAACCAACCCATTACTCTCCAACAGAGAAGGAAAAAGAAGAAAAAGAAACCCGATACATAACCCACCCTAGAATCAAAAAGAAAACCTAAGAACTAGAAACTATGGCTCTCCTCTCACGGAACTTAAATGGCTTTCGTAACCGTTTGGACGAATTAAAGTTAATAATGTCTATCCATAGACCCGTAGTTATCTGCCTGCAAGAAACACATCTCCGTTCTGAGCACTCCCTCTCTCTACGCGGCTTTTGTTGCTACAGGCAAGACGTAGACGATGGCCTCCGCGCCCATGGTGGAGTCGCCACTTTTATCAAAGACTCTCTGGCATCTAAAGAAATAAACATACGAACCACTCTCCAGATATCTTGGGTTCGTGTAAATTTCCGAACTATTTCTCTTACCATTTGCAACGTTTATATCCTGCCTGGACAAGTCGTGTCACAGAAAGAACTGGAAGATGTGCTCTCTCAGGTTCCCGCACCTTTTCTTATTGTGGGAGACTTCAACGCCCACAACCCTGCCTGGGGTGGCACAAGGTCGTGCACGAGAGGCAGGTTACATCAAAATATTATAGATAACCAAAACTTAATTCTCCTAAATTCTGGCGAAAGCACACACTTTTCCGTAGCTTCTAACACTTTCTCGTCCGTGGACCTAGCTCTCTGTAGTCCCTCTGTTTCTACAATCTTCGAGTGGACTGTCCTTGGCGACCTGCATGGCAGTGACCATTTTCCCATTCGGATCAAACTCGATATTCCTGATCTGAACGTTGCCCGCCCTCCTCGCTGGCTAATCCACCGAGCTGAGTGGGAAACATTCAAGAAAGAATTACGAATATCGGAAAACTGCTCAAACGACATCGATGCTATGGTTGCCCATTTTAATAACGCCGTCCTTCATGCGGCCTCATTTGCCATCCCGAAGTCGTCGGGCCATGCACGACACCTCCCTGTGCCATGGTGGAACGCTAATTGTGCCACCGCGGTCCGTGATCGGAAGAGGGCATTGGCAAAACATAGTAGGTTCCCAACCATGGAAAACCTAATAAACTATAAAAGATCCTGAGCCAGAGCTAGATTAACGATACGGGAAAGTAAGGCTGCGTCCTGGAGAGCCTACATCTCGCCACTCTCTTGCCGTTCATCCCCTAAACTTGTGTGAAGAAAGGTTCGACAGATCGGTGGAAAACTCCCCTCGCCGTCTATCTCAGGGCTTATGGTAAATGGCAATCTCCTAACCTCTCCACAAGAAATTTCTGAAGAAATGGCCTCTCATTACGAACACATCTCCATTATCCTTCTGGCTTTCAAAAAACGAAAAGGAAAAAGGAAAACTCTAAATTAGACTTCTCGAGTCGCGTGGAGGAAGATTACAATGCCTTTTTCTCCATGGACGAACTCTCCTGTGCCCTCGCTTGTGCGAAAGATTCTACTCCAGGGCCAGACCAGATACATAACCAAATGTTGAAACACCTACCTGAGAACGCTCGTTCTTTCTCCTCGGCATTTTCAACAAGATTTGGGCTGAACATGCAGTACCAAGGATTTGGCGTGAGACCATGAGAACCACCCCGTGAAGTTACTGCCCAATCTCGCTCACAAGCTGTGTGTGCAAGCTTTTAGAGCGAATGGTAAATACACGTCTGGTCTGGCTCCTGAAACAAAAGAACCTATTTACACCTCTCCAATGTGGCTTCAGGAAACACAGGTAAACCATGGACCACTTATTCACCCTTGCTACGCAGATTTCCACTTCTTTCGAGATACGTCAGCACCTGGTAGCAATTTTCTTCGATATAGAGAAAGCGTATGACACCAACTGGAGGTACGGTATTCTTCGCACCTTGCATACATGGGGCCTTAGGGGACGGCTCCCTTTGTTTCTAGTAGGTTTTCTTTCTTCAAGATCTTTCCGCGTCCACCTTGGCGACGTGTTATTCTCTAGTCACCAGTTAGAAAACGGTGTTCCCCAGGGATCGATTTTGAGCGTCACTCTGTTTGCCATTGCTATCAAAAGTATTGCATCAGTTATCCGGGAGCCTGTGAAGGCATCACTGTTCGTTGACGACTTTGCAATTTTTTGCTCCTCCAAGAGCGTGAAAGTTATTGAGAGGGAGCTACAACTTGTGCTCAACAAACTGCAGGAATGGAGCGAAGAAACAGGATTCACGTTCTCTACCTCAAAAACCACTTGCATGCAATTTTGCAGAATCCATCATCTCCATAATCACCCCGAACTTTTTCTTGGAAGGCAGCAGCTTCCATTCGTTGAATCCACAACCTTCCTTGGGCTCACATTCGACAAGAGCCTAACATGGCGAAAACACATCCGTAAACTACAGGGCTGATGTGTATCACCTATGAATCCCCTTCGCATTCTTACTGGTAGCTCTTGGGGCGCAGACCGTGTTTGTCTTTTGTGTTTGTATACAACGATGAAAATCCGCCTTATCTTGGATTACGTATGTATGGTGCATGGGTCAACGCCTCCATCAACCCTCCGGCCATTAAATACCATACATAATGCTGGCATAAGGATTAGTACAGGCGCCTACCGCACGAGTCGCATCGAATGTCTCTTGGCCGAGGCTGGAGAACCATCTCTGAGACGAAGGCGGGATATTCTGATTGCCTTCATATGGCGCGAAATTATCCAATGTTGATACTCCCTCGCGCCAAGCAGTCCTCCATCCAACCCACTTGACTTCATATGCACTTAGACCATCCATCTCCTGGGAGTCCGTCACAGTATGCTCTTATAGAAGCTTAATGTAAAACTATCCAACCCTGTGAAACCCCCCCGAAACCTTGTTTCCCCTTGGAAACTACACCTGCCGATAATAGATCTTAGACTGTCTAATCTTTCTAAATCCTTAACTCCTCCCAGTACATTCTTATCGGAATTTGAAGGGATAAAATCTACGTATTCTGGCCATTACTTCATTTACACCGATGGCTTCTCTCAAAACAGCAAAGTCAGATGTGCCTTCTATTGCAGTAGAGCCACGCAAGGTTTTCGATTAGATTCTTCATGCAGCGGCTATACCGCAGAGAAATATGCGCTCTTGGAGGCACTTAAATTTGCTGAATCGAGGTCATTAAAGAAAGTAGTGATCTGCAATGATTCCAAAAGCTCTCTTGAATCCATCTCCTCCTTCTCGTCTTGTGACCCACTGACAATGACCATCTAACAGCAAATCCATCATCTATTGGACCGTCACTATATTTTAGTCTTTTGTTGGGTCCCTGGACACGTGAGAATAAGAGGAAATGAAATAGCTGACCAGGCGACAAAGTCTACCTCGAAGAAGAAAAGAGAATTAGACATCTGCACAGTCCCCACGCAAGACACTAAGCTCTTTATAAAACGCTCTATCCGCAGTGAATGGCAACAGAGTGGCATAACTCAGATTTTAAGCTCACGAGAATCAAGGATTCCATAAATCCTTGGTCTTCCTCATCTCGTGATGCTCGGCGAGAGGAGATCATTTTAACACGCCTCCGGATCGATCAGTGCCATTTCTCCCACGGTTATCTCCTCCACGGGGACCCACCCCCTATATGCGAATACTGCAAAATAGATCTTACCGTGGAGCATGTTCTCTTACACTGTGGTAAGATAAGAGAGAGCCGTCGAAGGCATGAACTTGCTAGCTCCTTAGCGGAGATTCTTAGAAATGACGAATCTTCTCTCTGCAAGCTTTTTGGCTTTTTGCGAGAGACTGGCTTGTACAGCCTTATCTGAGAGATGATAATGTCAATTATTGGCTTTAAGCCCGAGATTAAAAAAAAACTATCTGGCATTTTTCTGCCTAACCTTTTTATTAGGATACGTTCCTTTTCAGTTTTATTTTGCTTTCTATTGAAAGATTTTAATTTTTTTGTTAGCTCGGCACTGCAATATTGTGCACTGGTCTTAAAATAATTTGACACGGGCGCAAATGACCTTAGCCGTTGAAGCGCTCTTAAACTCAATCATTCAATCAGTCAATGAATCAATCCATCGCTTGATCAATCATCAGTTCTACTAGTCATCAGCTCATTCATTATTGAAGACAAGCAAACCTCAATCCACAATAATAGAACAGATTGGAAATATTTTTCAGAATGACTAATTAATAACAGCACAATCTACCATTGAAAACTGCTCTCGTCGCAAATGAAGCTATAGAATACGTAACCAGTCAACTTCATCAAGCTGCAGTGCATTCTACACTAGAAATAAAGCAAAACCAAAAACTAAATATCACACAACTAATAAGAGAAAAGGTAAGAGATAAGGTACCGAAACGTAAATTAAAGAAACAATAGCAATATACTAAATACCCAGCAGCCATAAAAAGACTTAATTCAGCTTCACAAAACTCAAAAGATTACTTCAATAATATCGCAACAACGTCCTATAAGATAAGCTTACTAGGTTGATTCCGAATTAAAATTCAGAGTATTACCTTTTGCAAACTACTAAATACTCGAAGAGACCGATACAACCTATTCCTCCCATCAGAAAAACCGACGGTACATGGGCTAAAACCGACGAAGAGAAAACGGAATGCTTCGCCTCCCATTTCTCTAACATCTTTTAATCATTTCCTCCACAAATATCTGCAACAGTAGATGAAGAAATTTACTTTTTAGATTCACCATTGCAACTAACTCCCTAAGTCAAACCCCTAAGTACTCGAAAAGTTGAAACAAGCAATCAAGAGTTTACCGACTAAAAAAAATCCCAGATACGATATGATTTCATCAATTCTACACCATCTAGTAAGAACATTGATAGCTTTACTTACTTTCATATTCAATGCCATCCTATGATTAGGGCACTTGCCTGAACAATGGAAAATAGCTCAAATATAGTCATCCCTAAACCCGGCAAACCAGCGCATGAAGTTGTATCATACAGACCTATCAGTCTACTGCCAATATTATCCAAAGTTTTTGAAAAAGTGCACCTGTCACGTTTGATTCCACTTCTACAAGAAAAGGAAATAATACCTCATCATCAGTTCGGGTTCAGACAACGGCATTCGACTGTAGAACAAATTCATCTAATAGTAAACGAAATTAGTGAATCTCTGGAATATTAAGAATATTGCTCTGCTATATTCCTCTTACGCAAGCCAGGCTTTCGACACGGTCTGACACCCAGGTCTATTGTATAAAGTTAAGAAAAATCTACCGTGTTCTTATTACCACTTATTAAAATCGTTTCTCGCAGAGAGATGTTTTCAAGTAAAATTTAACAGTGGAACTTCAGAACTTGTCCCTATAAAGTCAGGAGTGCCTCGAGGAAGTGTGCTTGCACCTTTGCTTTCTTCACTATATACTGCAGACATCCCAACATCTGTAAACGCACTGATAGCAACCTACGCGGACGACACAGCCATCTTAGCTCGACACAAAGTACCAGCAGCAGCATCTCGTCTCGTGGAAGAACATCTGCAATCCATCCACATGAGGCAGAAGATCTCTAGCGCCTAAAGATCAACGACAAGAAGTCTGCTCAAGTTACATTCAGTCTCAAGCACGAAATATGTCCACTTATAAAAATCGGATTGCTACTTATTCCTCAAAGTAACTCGGTAAAATTTCGTGGACGTACTTTGGACAGAAAACTCACGTGAAAAATAATGTATCAAGAATAAAAGAAAAGTATTAGACTTACAACTTATAAGGTTAAACTGGCTACAGGGAAGAAAATCATCTTTAAGCATCTCACACATAGTAACCGTCTACAAAGCAGTATTAAAACCAGTCTGGACATATGGCATACAACTTTGGGGAACAGCTCAAAATTCTAACATTGAAATATTACAACGCTTCCACTCAATAGCCTTAAGAAAATTTGTAAATGCTTCCTGGAACGTAACGAACGCAACGTTACATAAAGATCCCAACAATAAAAGAAGAAATCAACAAGAGCAGTGCAAAATACTTAGAATGACTACATAACCATCCAAATATTCTAGCCATCAACTTACAATAGTGACACTACCAGCCAACTTCAGCGACATCATACTTTAGACCTTCAATACCGACTGTTTCTAAATTGTTTTTTTTAGAAACTTTGTGTTCTATGCATTAATAATTGTATATATCTATAAATGTATATTTACCAAATCAAATCAAATCAAAAATTTAGTGCAGCTTGTTAACTATTAATAATGTAACAGTAGTGGAAAACGGTAAAAGTTCTTTACTTCTCTCAAGTACTAGTTTGCACAAATTTATGATTTTGGCAAATGTTTGTTCACAAAAAAATTGCAAAATAAAATATAATTTAAAAAAATCTCAGTTAATGATCGCTAGCAAAATACACGCATGTGACAATGGGCGCTACCAACAATGGTCACAGTTTCGTTGCTATTCTTACCTAAATTCGCCATTCTTATCATAAATGGTAGTTTTCAGTTTTCATTGTTGTGGTTTCATGAAAGTTTTTAAATACTGAATATACCATATTATTCGAAGAGGGCATCGTAACTAACGTAAGCATGTAAAGTAAAGGACACACAAAACGGATTCTGGATACACAACGTGGCAGAGGATTTTTTTTTTTTTCATTTAGCAACTGGACTTATCCACTTTTTCATTACCAGGTCTCGGTAATAAGCTTTTTCCCCCTGCAACATTACATCTCTTTAGGCATACTGCGTATGCCTGGAATTTCTCCTTGAGAAGTGACTCAAACAAAAATGTTATCGTTTTTTCTTCGTCATGACGCGATGGTTCATCTGCCCCAACCACAAACAAGTTACAAATCTTTTAACACATAATCATAAGAATAACAGTATATGCCCTCTGGTTTGTCAGCCACAAAACACTACACAACGATCTTGCAATAGAACCTATTACTTCCTATATAATAAAACTGGCACATTATTTCTTCAATAATTTAAGTAAAGCACAAGGAGCAGTCACTAACAAAATATAAACTGATCAACCCCTACTTTCCCGCCTAAGAAATAGACTCCCATTCCATATTTTCTTTCAATACATCTCCCACAGTAGATATGCTAAGAACATTTCTTGCATTTACCTGTCTCCCATCGTAATTTCTTTATAAACTCTGTCTTGACTCTCTAACGAAATTACCTCATAATAAACTTGGTTGAAGGTATCACCTAATTAAATCGCTATCACAAGAATTTACCCCCTTCACACTTCGTTAGTACGAAGTTGCTCGGTCAATCAACTGAAGAGCCTCACGGCTGAACGTTGTACTGCCTGTCAATGTGAAATAAAATTTAATTAAACGAGCAAGTAAAAAAATGACGCGTTGAACGGTGCGTTACGAAGATGATTTCGCGCTGCTTAGTGCAATTAGGCCTCTTTGCCCGCTACATTTTCTCAGGAGGCCGTGTTATTCAAATGCAGTTGTTGATGGCTGCATTGGTCACTATTTTAGAAGATGTATTGATACTTCTTTGTTTAATGAATCAAAAATAGTCATTAATTCCGCGAAAAATAGATGATTAACATTATATTAATTGCTGCCCTGCAATTAAAACTCCACCTACCAATCCAACTCCAACTACCAATCAGAACTCAAGAAAAGGATAAACGTCTTCTATTTAAGACATTTTGGGCACTAACAAAAATGGACGCCACAGGTTACGAAGAACACCAATATGAAATATTTATGAACGAATACTTAATTACTAATACTACTTAGGGATATTAATATTTAAAGTACAATTACTGAAATTGGTAAATGTTAATCCACCAATTCGTGGTTGTTGTAATGTGAAATATCACTATTATCATTTCCATGCAACGTGTTTTTCAGCATGGATAAGTACAGCAACAAGCACGTTGGTTTGACACTAGCTCACTAAAGGAATATCATAAATATTTAACATGAATAAATTGAATATATAAATGTAAAACATATTTAGTCTGAGCATAGCTCAGGAGAAAAACGTAAACGCCAGATCATTTAACCATTCTGAAACGTATGGACCATTCTGAAACGTATGGACCATTCTGACACGTATTTACCCACATGAATCAGGCGAAAATCTCTTTTCAATTTTCCAAGATTTATAAATGATATATTCTTTCTTATGTGACTTCACTTTTGTTAGGAAATAATTGGTTATAATGTTTTTCCTGCTTAGTCTATTATTTAATCTCGAATTTGTTTAATATCTTCCATTTTAGTTCCCCAGTTGTTTAGTTTATTTCCCCAGTTGCAGTTGAGTTGGCAAGCACTACAGACGTACTAGCGTGTCGCAATGTGAAATAATACTGAAAAGTGAGGTATATGGATATGAAAATGACGAGTGAGGTTCACAGTTGAGAAAAGAAAGATGTACAAGGACAGAAAGAGATGAAGAATAGGGCGTTCCAGTCTTGTTGGTTGGTTGTTGGTGATTGATTGTTAGAGATTCCGGGGGCGTCAACTAATGAGGTAATTAGTCCCGTAAGTGTAGTGCATGTTTTTTGATTGAGATATGGCGGTGATCTTCCCCCACTAGATGGCGAGATCCGGCGCCGACCTACCGTCGACCAACGCGGTTTCCTCAACCAGGTGTCTCTCACCAGTGAGCACCACCCGAGACGGGACAAGCCCCCGACCGGTCTCCCGGCATGTGTGGTACTGTAGAGCATTTTAAAGTAAGTATGTGTAAGTATGGGATGAGGACAGGACAAGGAAGAGAAAGGAAAGATCGCGCAGGATCCGTGGCCCGTTTGGTAGGGCACTGCTCCGGCATTCGTCTGGTGTTGATCGGAGAAACCACGTAAAACTACCGATCAGAGCAGCCGGTCGCTAGAATTTCTCCTCCAGACAGCGACAGAATTCGACCTAGCTAAAAAGCTAGTGTCGAAAATCATGCGACCGTCGGGTCAAGAATCTAGGGCGTCCAGGTCAGAGGCACTGCAGGGACATCCGTTGGTGTCCTGAGCCACCTCTCCCGGTAGTTGAGTTGGCAAGCGGTGCGGACGTAGTAGCGTGTCGCTCCGTGAAATTGTTCTGAAAAGTGAGAATTTGAAAATGACGAGTGAGGCTGACAATTCAGAAAAAAAAAGACGTGGGAGGACAGAAAATGGTGAAAAGTAGGGCGCTCCAGTTTTGTGGAAAGCGGAGAAAGTGCAATACATTGACTAAGTATTGAATGCCTCAAACGAGTGCATGGCAGCAGTGCTGGACACAGCAGATTGTGGAAGCGCGGGTGGCGAGCGGCGCGAGGTAGCTGACTGTGCTGGTGGACGTGTCGGTGCATCGAAGTCCAAGTTCGCCGGGGACGACGGCGCCGGGGGCGGCTGCCCAGGGAGCTGACGAAGCGGCGGCGGCGGCGAGCTGAGTGGACAGTGCGGAGCCGACCGGCTTCAACAGGCGGATTCAATGTGAAGGTTAGTAGAGCATTAGATAATGGAGGGGAATGAACGCATATGCGAATTGGGGCGATGTAAGAAAGAAATAAGTACACAAGACGTCTATAGTGAGAAATGTATGCCATACTTCAATAGTAGCTGCAGGAACAATCATCAAACAGAGAGGAGCTTGTCGATTGTGATGGGGATAGCGAAAAGTATGTCGTGGAAAACGATGATAGAAATAAGAATGATGGGGGAAATTCAAGTGGAAACATTACTAGCACGTTAGAAAGCAAACTAGATTTAATAATACAAGATATCATTCAAATTAAAAATTAAAAGCAAGTATAGATAAATTTAAAGAAATTGTCAGATAGTTTTGGAAGAAATACTAATTATAAAACTACGGATGGCAGAAATAACAAAACAAATTAATAGTAATAAAAACAGTAACTTGTGTCGAAATAGCTACAAAAGAAAAACAAACAAACAAACAAGAACAAACAAACAAAATACCGCAAGATAGTAATACAACGGAACAAACTCTCAGGGAGAAATAATAGTAATACACAGCCTGTAGGGATAACTAAAATAAAGACCGCCGGCGATCTTTCTTTCTTGTTCCCTGTACTACCCTCTCCCCTTACACACACACACTTACACTAACATGCTCTATGCTACCACACATGCCGGGAAACTGCCCGAGAGCTTAGAGCTGATGGGAGATACCTAGACGGGTGACGGACGACCACATGCCAGGAGACCGGTCGGAGACTTAGAGATTGTCCCGGCTGAGGCGGTGCCCCATTGGTGGGAGATTTTTGGTAAGGGAAAACCCCGCTAAACGACGGTAGGTCGGCGCCGGATCTCGCCATCCAGCGGAGGAAGATCACCGCCACCTCCCGATGAAAAAACATACACTACACTTACGGCAATAATGAACTCGATAGTTGACGTCCCCGGAATCACTCAATCAATCAATCAATGATAATAATCAATCAATTGACAGAAAAACTAATGCAGGGCCCTGGTAACGAAAAAGTGTGAACATTGTGTCCCTGTACATAGTTGCTTTCTCTATCCCTTTGTGGAGTCAGAATACATATTTTGTTGGCACCTGATACCAAAACATCGATTGTCGGCAAAACGTCTGATTGGGTGGGTCGCCGTCTGAGCTGAACGCTACCGCCCAAACCGTTCAGCTGATTTGTTCCAATCGACCAGGCTGATGTTGGGTCTCTCTGATTTTAATACCGATATTTTAACTTTGGAGGGTACTTGTCATGCAGTTCCTGCAACATTTTCTACTTTTTCAGAAATTGCACCATTTGTTTATCAAATTTTGTTGTCAGATAGCTTAAAAGAATGACGCAGATCTCATTTTCTTTGAAATGGCTGATTTTTTGAAAACTGCAAAAGTTCAATCTTTTCGGCGTCTCCCTACAACTACAATATTTAAGAAAGAGAATTTTCTACAATGAAATCTTTTCTTTAAAGGCATATTTTGAAATTAGGTCACGTACAATCTTTTGAAAATTTGAGTAGTTTTTGCGTAAATTTGCGTGAAGCATTGGCAATTTATAATTTTGTAAACAGTTTTTTCTTTAAAATAGTCCAACAATACTTTAACTTTTAACACATACGGATATGTATAAGCTGTACGTTACGTAATGACATTGTATTTCCGTACGCATCTATAAGACGTATTGGATGGCCTTTAGTTGGTTGGTTGTTAATGATTCCGGGCACGTCAATTACTGAGGCCATTAGTTGCGTAAGTGTAGTGCGTGTATTTTCATCGGGAGGTGGTGGCGATCTTTCCCTACTGGATGGTGAGATCCGGCGCCAACCTACCGTCAGCTAGCGGAGTTTTCCCTCAACCAAGGTATCTCCTACCAGCTGGCACCGCCCCAGCCGGGACAAGCTCTAAGCTCCCGACCGGTGTCCCCGGCATGTGTGGTATTGTAGTGAGTGTAAGTGTGTGTGTAAGACGAGAAGAGAGGACAAGGAAGAGGTAGGAAAGATCGCGCTCGGTTCGTGGCCCAATTGTTAGGGTACTGCTCTGGCATTCGCCTGGTGTTGATCGGAGAAACCACGGAAAACTACCAATCAGAGCAGCCGGCCTCTAGAATTCTCTTCCAGACAGCGACTGAATTCGACCTGATGAGCTAGAGTCGAAAATCCTGCCACTGTCGGGATTCAAACCTACGACCTCCAGGTCAGAGGAACTGCAGTGACATCAGTTGTTGCCCTATGCCATCTCTTCCAGTTGGACTGTAGATGAGGATGAAGTCGTAGGCTTCCGCGGCCGGAGTCATGTGAATAATCTTGGCTGTCCGGGTGACGCCGCGTCGAAGGCTGTGTTACCGACGTTTCGACCATCTTTTCGTGGTCTTCCTCAGGGCTGGTCTGCGAGTAGATGTGCACTCTTAGAGACACTTGTAGATGTGGATGTTCGATTTATATGTGAAATTATCCTTTTCTGTGTATATTTGTGTACTTGCATTCAGCCATTATATGTCCCATAAAGGGTAATTGGCTTCGGCGCCGTTAGATACCGTGATTGCCAAGCGTTCACCCAACCAGGAACCCGCGATGTCTCGAATTCGGTTAATCTTCGTGACTTCATGTAGTTAATGAATTTGGCTAGCGACGCCTGTTTCGAGGTCGTGGCCTTTCAGTTGTAGCATCCCGCCATTCGCCTGGAAGACCGAGGGAATCCACGAAAAGCCTGGTCCGAAAGGCCGGCCCGGTAATCGAACCCGGGCCTCCCGACTAAGAAGTCAGCGCGCTACGCCCTGAGCCACTTTTTTCGGCGCTTGTCTGTAGAATGTGCTGCAAAGTTGCAAGTAGTTCCAAATAATGCGCGAAAGTATGCGCTGTTATGGCACCACTAGTATCAAATAATGATACTTCCCAAAGAGAAAGGAAACTTATTGCGAGGAATACGCTTTGGACGAATGAAGATGTAGCAATACGACCTGGTGATTCCCTCATGGTGAGGAAGAGGGTTATTTGCATATTGCTGAATATAAGTATGAGGAAATTCGTTTCGAAAGATCGATGTTAGTTAACTTGTTTTATTCTGATACAGATCTCATTGTTTTTCAAAATTCATTTATTAAACATTAGTGTATATCTTTACTATTAATTGTGGGTTTTAAAAGTTCTTCACATTTCCATGGAAACAAATTGTGGTCATGACCGTTTTATAGAGACTATAATGAATTTTATAACATTTGCAAATGACAGCATTTTATCGCCAAACGGAAAGGGTTTTAAAAAAGTGTATGTCAGAGGAAAATGATTTACATTGTCTCTTGAAATGCTGAGAGGCAAATCTGAAAATTCTCTCTGTTTTAACTTTTACAAATATGTTAAAAAAATAATTGCGTAAGACTGTTTGCAACAGAGACTGGGTACATTTTAATACAATACTAAACTTTATTATTTTTCTGGATGTGTGTTCTCCAATCTGCGTGTAGACGTTAGTGCGAGACTTCGTATTTCCTCCACCGACGGCAGCACCTGCGCCCGCCGGCCGCGCAGGGGCCTTGTGGGTCGGTGATGTCATGGCGAAAGCGCGATGCAATTCTCCCGCTGCCTCTGTTCATTGGCCTCGGCGCCAAGCAGCCTGCGCCCCTCCACCTCCCTCCCTCACCCTCCTTACTACTGCCCGCCTTGGAGCCCCCGCCCCATCTGACCCCGCCTCGACCCGCCCCGTCCCCTCCCACCCGCACCCCGCACATCCCGTTCCTCCCCGCCCGCCCCTCCCCGCCCCCACCTCGCCCCCGCTCCTCCTCGCCCCCACCCCGCCAGACCTCTCCTTTCCCCGCCTCGCCCCCGCTCCGCCCTCCCCCAAAGATTTCGCCAGCCCAATCACGCTGCCGCGGCGCGGCGTTCCGCCAACCCAAATATTCTAACAGCCACCTTTCATCCCAGTCCCAAAACAGTCGGCTCTGGTTATAGAGAACGCGGATATAGTGAACCGTCGATTATAGTGAACTTAACCGACACCAGGCAGCTTGAAAAAATATCGTCAGCCAATGGTCGTAACCGGAGACGTCTTACCTGAGGTGAAGGTTGCGGACCCGGAATGGACACCTTAATGATGACCTTATGCTACTCAGTTTCGCGGCGGAAACAAAGGCCGTGTCCTGCGTGGGCTACAACTGGCGGCGGTGACGCGCGATTCCTTACTTCAAGATTGGTGTTGCTCGATATTCTGCGGGATAAAGTGCGTTGGTTTATACGTAGGCGACAGGAAGCACGCGACTACCACAACCTCACAACCTCCCTCGTGGTAGGCGGTAAAGCGATTAGTTTTCACTTTTCATTAGTCACTTGCGCCATTCCGCTACCGAAAGCATCTCGTATGTGATTAGGCGAGCATAAGGACTTTGGGAGAGTGGGACGGTGTTCCAACAGTGCAAGAGGCACAGAAAGTTGTCGAGCCTGCATTACGATTTTTATACACAAGCGGACAATGCAGACACAAATACGGAGAGAGGACGAACTCTGGAAAAGGATGCCGAGAAATTATTAATGAAAACGTATGAAGCAAACAATTGAAAATAATTGATTTTTTTAAGAACAAATGACATTGAAATTTTCAGTTCGTGCTGATAATGTATTTTGCTGTATCTCTATTATAATAAACTCGCTTATTCTCGCCCCACGTTGGGCTGCCAATATAATAAACCCCCTAATTCTCTCCCCGCGCTGGGCTCCCGGCGCCAATATAATAAACTCTCTTTTTCCCTCTATTTTCTACCTTAATATGCCCGTTTGCTAGCTAACCTTTCGAAATTCTAACAATTTATGCGGGCGTGAACTTGTGATGGCCCTCGTACAGGGACCGAAACGTGGTACTCGTGCAACGCGCGCGTGGATCAGCATCTCACTACCTTAATCACATCACATTCTTTAGTGGTTATTGAACCCAAATGCATTCATCTCAATTTATTTACTACTTTTATGGACTGTCTCTTTTCCTCTGATGCCTCAAAATGACAAACATATGTACAATAATGGTGCCCTCTGATGGCACACAAAACAAAACATAGCAAACAAACAATACCCTTAATATTAAAACACAAAAAAAATAAGAACAAAATAATGACCATTCACACTGAAAATTACATAGTACAAAATTACATACGAAAATACATTCATCCACACCGAATGCGCATTCTGTCGTTTCAGATTATTGACCCTCTTTTCCTATAATGAATTGACAGGACTTGGTCTTCGACAGATGTCTTGGAAGTTGCCAGATAATTTAAAAAAAATAATATCCATGCATCACATCCCTGATACCGGATGAACACTGCAACATGCGGCCATATCCCGCGTTGCCGTCGGCAATGGAACCGTCCCAGCTTCCACCAGTTCCCAGAACCATCTATACCACGAACTCACATGGTTAAGAAAACCACTACGAAACGTTTTGCGATGGAACGTTAAGTTTTCACTACGTTTAAAGTTCCCGCGGCGAAGAGAGACTATTTCGTTACGCGAACCAAAATAAAAGAATCTGTTTGTATTAGCTTTTACTGTCCGGAGCACGCTAAACTTTGTGTTGTAAACACTGCGACAAAATGTCCGCGACCATCGTTCAAAAGTGCCACCGCGTAAAATTAATGTTCGCGTCGCTTTTACCCGTAAATTATTCACCCTTACTTACGAATTCATTCATCTGTTTGTTGCAACCCTTTCGTCCGCATCAAAATATCTAAAACGTTTTCAAAGTCCACTTGCGAACAATAATTTTTAAAATTTACGCTAACACGGAGCTAGGGTCTTCACCAACAATGTAACACTGCACTTTTTTCTCGTCTGTCGAGTATTGTTGTCCCTATCCTATATAGATATTTTCTTGAACAAGCGCCGATCGCTCGCCCGTGACCACAAACAAGATTACAGAATGTATCTTAATTTTCTGGTTTTAAATGTTCTTAGGCCTTGTCATCGGTTCGCAATACTGTCTATAATTTCTCTGATAATTACTGCACTATCTATTTTTCCTTTCATTGTCTTATTTCATTAAATACAACCATTTTTAGTTTGATATTGCGTCGTGACGTCACTACGATGCGTCTCTTGTTTTTATATGTATTTTAATTATACTTTTCTGCATTTAATTTTAATTAGCTTTCTAGATGTTTCCCAAAATCGTGATTAGTCTTGAAAACGTTTATAAATTTCGCCTTGTTGTTCTATAAAGTTCCAGCCCGATCCCTTCAGGCGTTTTCCTAATATTTATTAGAAACTATATTCTTCCTCAACTTTATCCTTACAACAATGGTCTCCATGTTCACGCCTTTTTAACTTGAAATATACGATTACGATTATCTTCGAAATTTTGTGAACCCCTTGCCCGATTTTGCTGATTGTTCTTTCTAACAATTCTAAATTTTATGCTTTATTGAATGTTTATGTTAAATTTGACTTTCTTCCGCGCATTCGGTTAATTTAGAAAAAACGTTTGCGCGCGGCGCTGCCGTCTTCTGTCTTTTTGAATATAAATCTTAACATTTTATTGGAGAGGCTTTATTCTCTGGAACACTAAATTACTGAAATGATCGCAAATCATTACACTATATACATAAAATCAATTGTTATGGAATAATTCTATTTAATTTTGACATCATCGGATATAGTGAACCAAAAGTGTTAGTCGCCAGAACTTCTCTATAGCCGGAGTCGAGTGTATTTACATAAACGCATTACTAATTTTCATTGCACGCCAAAACTAAAAACAACACTGTGCAGGCATATTGAGAGCCGTCAACGGTATCGTTAGACACCCAGGATCTGGAAAAATATTTTAAAACGATGAAGCAGTTTGGATTTCGACTATAAAACGAAAATATATTATTATTATTTTATCCTCATAGAGTGCGTACCGATTGAGCTGAGAGACCGGTGGGGAGCTTAGAACATAGAGTCCCGGTTAGGATGGTGCTCCGCTGTTGGGAGATACCGGGTTGGAGAAAAAACAGCTAGCCAAACCAGCAATCAGCGCCAGATCTCGCCATCCAGCGAGCGAAGATCACCTCCACCTCCGGAGGAAAACATACACTACACTTATGGGACTAATGGTCTGAGCAGTGGTTGCGCCCGGAATCCCTAGCAATGAATCAATCATCAGTTTGTTCCGGTTGTAGCGGTGCGCCGGCGGACGAGATTCTTGGAGTAGGAAACCCTGCATGCCGACGTATTGACGTGGGATCTTAGATTCTAGTGAGGTAGGGACACTGTCACATCTTTGATATAACAGCAGGCAGTACTCTTACGAGACTGATGACTACAATAGTTGTCGCAACCGGAATCAGAAGTCACTCTCTCACTCACCCACTCTACTACGGTACTTCGCTCCTGCTTCACCATCACGTTCTAATGCCTAGGAATTTGCTACAGCCTCTGGGACGCCCCCACCACTACTTCTATCTCCGCCAGTCACTAGCAGCATCTCTTCCACTCCTCCTCTCCCGTGTTCTTCTCCTTGGCGCAGCGCAAGGGAATAGCTTCCTCGAAATCATCTCATTCGGCCCTTAAAAATACGCACCTCCCTCTGAAGGTGCAGCCCCGGCAGGAAGCTTTTGCTCGTTAGCGCCCCGCCCCGCTCCACTCCGCGCCACCCCGCTCCGCCCCCCGGCCTCGCCCCCCCGCTCCGCCCCCCGGCCCAACCCTCGCCCTGCCCCGCTCCACTCCGCGCCACCTCGCCCCACCCCCGCCCCGCGTCGCTCCCCCACGCCCCTCACGGCCCGCGCCGCCCCGCCCCACTCCGCCCCATACGGCCTGCCCCGCCCCACCCCGTCCTGCCCCGCCGGAGCGCGAACCCTCTTCTGAGAGGCCCGACATCTCTCGCCTTCCGCCGCCTCCTTCAATTTCCGTCCCTCCGCCCCGCGCACTCTCCTGAGAAACACGGCCACAGCACGGAAGGCGTCTCACAGAGGCTGCTCGCAGTATCGCCCAACAAAGGGGGAAGAAGCTATTATATGGCAAATTAATTGTTTCCGAGAAGTGCGCTTCGCAATTGTCGCGTCGTGTGACAGAGCAAAACATCTGAAGAACGAAACTAGGAATCTTTTCGTCGAAGACGCACTCGTTACCGGTCGGTCAAATCTTTGCCGTCGCCCGTTCTTTTTTCTGTCGAAAACACTTCTTCGTCTTGTGCACGCTTCCACGAGCCCAATTTTCTCCGTTCGTCTTTCAAAAGTATCTACGGCTTCGAAAATAATTGCTCTCAGTAGTGAAATTTTTCGCAGAATCTGTTAATAATATGAGAAAGAGGGGGGAAAGAAAAAATCAGAAAATTGGAGAGGGGAGAGAGGTTGTTTTTCACTTGTATTTCCCTGAAATGACGAAGTAGGACTGTCGTGTTTCCTAAATACGTAACTTGAATATAAGATAGTTTTAATATTCCAAATTTAAAAAACAAACAAAAACAAAAGAAAAAAAACAAACAAAAAAACAACAACACCGTATTATGGGTATATCTGCTGGCACAGCTACTACAGCACAATTACATCAAACCCAAAGAAATGAGAAAACTAACTAGTACGAAAAAATGTATGCCATTTGTAGCACCACTAGTTACTTTCTCGTTTACGTACGTATACACGAAGTATAGAGCATATACGTAGTATAGAAAAGTTAAGCAATGCTGTGGAAAATTGATTTCGAAATTTCAACAGAAATACACGTTTTGGGG
Organism: Teleogryllus occipitalis; assembly: GCA_011170035.1. Classification (NCBI taxonomy): domain Eukaryota; kingdom Metazoa; phylum Arthropoda; class Insecta; order Orthoptera; family Gryllidae; genus Teleogryllus; species Teleogryllus occipitalis. The sequence continues at coordinate 321,138 of BLKR01000514.1, forward strand.
TCCCCAGACATCGAAAAAGTTTTTTTCTTTTCAAAATGTCCGTCCGTCCGTCTGTGAACATCAATACCACCTAAACCATACGTAAGATTTTCTCCAATATGGATATTCCACGGCCGATCTGGCTCGAATCAAAGTTTTGTGATTTTGAAAAATATTCTTTAAAATTTGGGTGTACTTTACATGAAGCCCTGCGACACTTTCAAACTTTTCTCAAAAATGATTCCAAATTTCTCATTAATGCATTTTAACTAATGATGAATTGAATAACAGAACAACATTTCACGGAGAAAATATTTATGGCCCATGAACACGGGCATAAAATAGAGAATTAAAGTATGATATATTTAATTGTTTACAATAGATTAGCAAACCCGAAGGAGAACTCTCGCATGTTAAGCCCCACCCTCTACCCTATTTTTGTATTTTCATATTAAGCCTATAATATATCTTTTTCTTCAAGACCCTCTTGTTCTAAATGTCTCCTTGTAATTGAAAACAATACAATACACCCTTGTCAATACAAACTATTCATATTTAATATTATTACTTAGAGAGAGGTACACCCATGTAATTCAATCGTGTAGAACATCAAGTAATTAATATCATATACAGTTGCAGATCCTACGTGCTCTGAACAGGTGGGGTAGAATCGAGAAGCGTGGAATCAGCAAATATGGAACAGAATGTTTAAGAAGATCTGATCCTGTAGATTACGGCGTGAGAAAAGTTTCTTTGGCATCAAAATGTTAGTTCTTAAGGCTAAAAGGCTTCGATATAGGAGTTATTTTACGATAGAGATTAAGAAATCCGGTCGAGTTGCCTTTGATATGAATATTTAGGTGCATTTTTTCAAACAAATCCTTCATATTTTTAATGTCAAAGTGCAATTCGTCACGTCACACCGTGGGCCAGAAATGCCTCAAAGCTGGCCAAAAGTCCAAAAACCCAAATTGCACCCCTGACGCTCCGATTTTGCCTATCATGAGACAAATGTCTACCCCTTATATAAACATGAACAGAAATTCAATGCTCCGTTCTAAACTTTCGGAACTGAGCTGCAAAGAAGGGAACAGTTTACTTTGTTTTTTTGTCGCGACGATTGTGATCCTGAAAGTCCCTATTGGCACAATCAGCACTCAACGACTTGGCAAGATATCGATCTGCTCAATGTCTCAGTTTGAAGATGGAGGTTTTCTTATTTTCGAGTAAAGAGTACCTCATTTTTTTAAATAAATTTTTAAGTTAATGTCGTACAAATAAATTTGCGCATTTGTATCGAACAATAGAGATATCATAATTATCTTCTAGGCTTTTAGTTGTTACTTTCGCTTACTTCTAGTTTAGGAAAAATTGTTTCAAGAAAAAGAAAGTGTGAGGAAAATGATCGTGTAAAACATTTCAGCACATTACAGCGTTTTGTGAGGTACACGCGTTTGAATTTTTTGCTGCGGAGCACTGTTTGCACTCGGTAATGCGTATTGCGTCTTCCTAGCATAAGTCATTTCTTGGCGTATGTTAAAAGAGTAAATAACATTTTTAAGACTTTTAAGACGATTTGCATTACAAAAGAAACATTTCTACTTTTTAGACGAATTTCTACAAAATACTGAAAAATGAGGTATGTGAAATGCTATTGGAAAGCCCCGGTCGTCATGACGCCAAAATACCGCAATGTGATAGTACAGGTCTTACAGATGCTGAGAAAATATAAAATGAGCTATTTACAAGACAACGGCAATCTGTACAGTCTGTAATAAAGCGTTTGCCAGTTGGGACAAATGCAATAGAAAAAGTGATAAGTTTTTAAAATAAAATTTAGCTTGGTTGAATGAAAGATTTATATTGCCACCTGAAATTCCTACACCATACGATCCCGAAGATTCTTCAAACCTGAGACGCCCTTTGACTTCATATGAAGCACATAGTGAAAGGAGCAAAAGAATGGAAATAAAAAGACCTTCGTGACACCCATTCGTCATATATGCTGATCTGCACCACCCATATGCGCCCGCACCCCGAAGGGGCAAAGGGCGAGGCTTGGCTGATGAAGGAAGCTTTGAGAATTCTAACCCGGGACACGAAAATAAGGTGTGTGCGTGTGTGATAGTCAAAGAACAGAGGTTCAATTGTCTGCTACTCCTGATGAAACGTTATATAATCAAGTTATAACATTGTAAGTCAACGCGCTGCTCAGTAAACACCAATTCCAGGTTGCCCGAGATTTTTTTAAGGAAAGGGGAAACTTACTGTCCTCCACACATAACATAGTACGGGCTGCTAAGAAACGATGTTATTACCACTTCACTTTACAGAACTGTCATCCAAGTAAATCTGCAGGCTACTCGACCATACTGCTTTTCGAATAATTTCGCGCACCAAATTTCTTTCAGCGCCCAGCTCCAGTTTAGTAAACAAGGGAGGTTTTGATGGCAGCACTGGGCACAATGAATACAAACAGGAGACTCTTTCATTGATACAGGCATGTCTGTTGCCTATTTTGTATCGATTTAACTTTGTCACTTCATAAGAAACAAAAAATCCTCAACTTCCGTAAATTCGTTATTGCAGACTGATTAAGTTTCATTCCCGAAATATAGACAGAAACATTTCAGAAATAGAAACACATCAGCTAATTAAAAATGAAGAAGAATTTATACAAAATCAAATTAAACAACTTAGGTCCACTCGTGTTTCGATTGAGCCTTCTGGATAATATTGTTTTCACGACATGCTTCTGATTATGGTGGACGGAAAGGTATCAAACACTTTATCAACAACATCAATGCAAAAATGTTATATCTGAAAATTCACTGCGACGGAAGGAAATGAATGATTTAGATGAATTATTGATAAGGATGAATTTACTTTCCTTGTCTATAAAAAATAAAGCGAAAGTACTTCAAGCAACGAAGATGAAATAGCAGGAAAAATCGCACAATATATCCCTCAGTGGAAAATATAAATATCTACTTCTGTTGAATTACATGATTTTACATATTTATGTGCATTCCATTAACCATTTATTCAATTTCCATTCATTTCTTTCTCTAGAAATGCGAAAATTCGGACAGGGGAGTTTTGGCCAGATTTCGGCGATTCCTGGCCCAGTGTGCGTCGCCGTGAAATTCTCTTTCTTTAGAGACATCATTTATAAGGATTCGTTGCCTGCGAGATCCGCAAAAGGTATGCATACAACTAAAATAAAATAGGAGACGATTCAATGTAATTACATGATTGTGATTGAACTTTTGCCATCTCTCGATCTTCATTTTCCCTCTTTTCCTCCGCCAATGAATATTTTGAGTGAAAGGGAAACATAACATTTTCGACGATTAGTTATATTTCTGCTATTTTAGAGTGTTTGCTTCTCAACGTAGATTTTGTGCGGATAAAGATCAACGTTCGGAAAATGAATTCTGAGAAGGCTGAAAGAACTGAACAGTGCTGATGTGATACCGGGAAAACATTGGCTGTTAAAGATCAAACAATTAATTTTAGGAATTCTCATTACTCAAATTCCTCTTTTTAATCAAACGACTGTCACAAGCTTTCTCCAAACAGCATTCGCGAAGACTCTTTGAAACTTTGAATTATTAAACTTTACGCGAAGCTTCAAAGTCTTGGGCGATTCATTAACGAATCATCACGGCCGTGCTTTCGGGAACGCGTGAAAGCGCCCGGGCGCAGCCTGGGGGCGATTCGCAGAAGCTCTTGCGAGGGCGATGGGGGAAGGGCACGGCCGTTTTTACAGCATTAAGAGTCCTTGGGCCTCAGTTAATTTGGGAGCCCCCTATTTTTACTTTCACGGATCTAGCCCCCCTCCAATTTCGATGCTGAAATATAAAGAAAATCCTATCAATTCTCATTTATTTTGTATTTTTTTAAAAATATTTTGAAAGTATTTCTTAGGTTTCAATTTAACATTATTCAAACACAAAAATTAAACGCACAGACAGACAGACAGACAGACAGACAGACACACACACACACATTCACAGTGTGCGCGCGCGCGCGCGCGCGCGCGCGCGTGTGTGTGTGTGTGTGTGTGTGTGTGTGTGTGTGTGTGTGTGTGTGTGTGTGAAAAAAGTTTTTTAATTACATTGAAAAATACTACAAATTAAATAGTTTAAATTTTTTATTGAATTGTATAATATAAAATTGAATCGCATCAATCAGCAACATTCCATGTTACAAATATTATTCAATGATGCGCGACACATTACTCTGTTATGCCAATATTTTGCTAATACTTTAATCATACATCACATTTGTATACATTTTTTAATATTTGAAAAATTTAGTATTACATTTTTTAGAATTATTGGGAGCTCTTGATCATTGGGGGCTCTGGCTCCGAGCGTTAAGTCGGCATTCATTAGCATTAACGGACACTCATATCATGTGAGCGCCTGCTCTTACGCAGATACAGCAAGTGGAGGGGTGCGTTTCTCAACAATGTGCCCGCTGGCGGAGCGGAAGGGCACCGTCCCAGATGTGCCTGTGAGCACCCAGGGGCGGGTTTCGCATACGCCCAGGAGGCACGTGCCCACGGCGACAAAAGTTCGGGGGCGGCAAAAATTGTGGACTAAATGTGTCTATAAATTTGTAAGAATTGTAAGAAGAAGAAAGTATTCATAATATGAACGATATTATTGATGATTATTATTGATTATATTATATTTATTATTACATTATATTGATTGTATTATATTATATTATATATAATATCGTCTCCTGTATTGTTTCAGTAGTATACATACCTTTTGCGGCTCTCGCACGCCACCAATCTTTATTGATGAGGTTTCCAAAGAAAGAGAATTTCACGGAGACAAATTGCACTTTGCAGCCCGCAACATATGGTCGGTTATATCGTTAAATAACTCGTAAACAAAGCCTTCTAGGGTCTTAAAAACTAAAATTTGGAGGTTAATGATCTCAAAGAAACGTTATTCACATCGATAATCTACAGTCTTGAACATTCTATTAAATTTTTGCCGGTTCGGTGCTTATCAATATTACCAATAAATACTACCTATTCACGGAGGAATACAAAAAAAATTCCCCCTTGACCTATATTTCAGCTCTTGGTGCTAATGGCCATCTTTGTGCTTAGAAGACTTATATTCCTCCATCTTATATTTACGTTTTCTATGCGCAAACTGACATATTTACGTTTTCGCAAACTGACGAGGTTTATTGGGATAGTTATGAATTCAAGATTTGCTCTCGAGGCAACAACAAGAAGTACAGTTTGGAAAATATACCTGTAATTTTGATAATCTGCTTGAAGATGGCTTATTTCACTCATATTTTCTAGTGTTAAAAGTAGATATCGACGTAATTTTAAGCATCAAAGGTAGAACAATGACATAATAAATATGCACAACTAGGAAAAATCAAAAACATGATGAATTTATGTTATTTCTAAACATCAAAATCTATGATTTAAAAATTAATTGATTTTCCGTTGAGGAAACTAAACACACATAAATTACTAATTAACTGATACATAATTTTAGTCATAAATATATATTTCTAATTTTTAACAGATATTATACTTATTATATATAATTTTTTCTGTCTCTTTTTTCCAATAGCAGCAATTTTACGCATGCCTACAGGCGACAAAGATGTGAATCCGCCTCTGTTGGCGCTGCTCCCACGTAGATACAGCGGGTGAAAGCGTATGTGTTTTGTTTATTCTCAATAATTTACCCGCTAACGGCGGCTTACCTCTGTAGAAGGTGTGAGTTCTCGAGAGAGCGAAAGCGGATTAATGTTTGTTTTAAGCTTTTCCAGGTGTATTTGTGGTAATACCTGCTAAACAATTTCACGCAGAATAATGGCGAACCAAAAACTTTTGCGCACGCTCACGTGCGGGCGCTTGTGTGGTGTGTAATATTATATGAGATGGCATGTGTACCACAAAGACAGCGTTGTCACTTTTTGAACCTCGAAATCACAATCGGGTACGTTCTACATTGTTGAAAAACAAGAGGAGCTCAAAATATGCTCTTCTTCGCTATATAGGAAATGACCAGCGAACCCGTGCGAGGACTCTCGCATGGTAAACCCAACCATCTTCCTTATTTTTCCATTTCCTTATACCCATTAAGCCTGCAATATATATTTTTTTTCACGACCCACTTACCCTCCGTCACTTGTTGTATATGTCTCTTTGTAATTGGTGACAATAAAATACACCCTTGTCAATACTATTTTGTTTAACTTTATTACAGAGCCTTTGACCTCAAAATTGTAGTTATTAAGGCCCAAAAATGCTTCATTTAGGAGTTCTTTAACGATTTAGATTCAAAAAATGTGACAGTGTTGTGGGTTGCTTTTGACATTGAATATTCATATGAGTTTTTTAAAGAAATCCTTCATATTTTTTAATTCAAAGAGCAATTAGTCACGTCTCCGTGAAATCCTTTCTCTTTAGAGACCTAATTTATAAAGAGTGGTTGCGTGTGAGAGCCGCAAAAGGTATGTATATTACTGAAATAATACAGGAGACAATTCGTACTAATGAAAATAATTTTTTTCAATTTCGAACTTGAAACCGACCGAGTTTAGCGAACATTACCGCTTTCTACGCTTCCCTGATCCTAGGCCTCCTGTCCCCAGGAGGATTTCCGACTTTAGCTAAATAACTGGGTAGAGTTTCAACTGTTGTCTCCAAGAGAATTCTAGCGACCTACATCTCTGATCGGTAGTTTTCTGTTCCTGTATCGGTGAGATTTTACCATCAATATCAGCTGAATTCTGGAGCAGTCACTGACGGATCCAGGGGGTGGGGCATAGGGGCCATGGGAGCTGTGCCCCTCCCCCTTCAAATGCCTAGTTTTCGTTTACCTCATTTTAATTGGGAAAATTGATTTAAATATTTATTTATATTCTATTTATGTAATTATTTAAACAATAATATTGTATATTATATTCACAGTACATATATAATATCTTCTTCTTCTTCTGCACTTCATGGATTAGGCTTGAGCCTGTTCCGTCTTCACAAGTTTTCCTTCCATCGTTTTTTGGGTCTGCCCACGTCTCTTCGTCCATGCGGTTGATACAGTAATGCTAATTTAGGTAGTCTTGTATTATCCATCCTTTGTGTATGTTCATACCAGTTGTTTCGGTATTTGGTTATTTTACTTCCAATTTCTTCGGCATGTAGTTTTTCCCTAATCTTCTCGTGACGAATATGATCTTCTTTCGTGCAGCCTAGCGTTCTTCTTAGAAACTTCATTTCAGTGGCCTGTATTCTACTTAAAATTCTTTTTGTTGGTACCCAACTTTCGCTGCCATACAGAAGAGTTGGAAGAGCCATAGTCTTATAAAACTTTATTCTTGTATCTTGCCTTGTCTTATTTTTTAATGTATTATGTATAGTACCACAAACTCTTTGGAACCTTGCCAATTTAATGTTGATGTCTTTACTGGTATCTGGATCGACTTGACAACCTAAGTAGCTGAAACTGGAGACTTGCTCTAAAATTGTTTTATCCAAAATAATTTTGGATCGTATCAGATGTTTTCCCCAAAATGCCATCACCTTTGTTTTTTGTTTTGAAATTTCAACATCGTATTTTTTACATAAATGATTTAAGTGAAATAATGAATACTGTAAATCATCTTCTGTTTCCTGGAATATTAAAGCGTCGTCTGCATAGAGTAAAATATTCAAAATATTTTCTTTTGCTAGCTTAATACCTTTATAAATAATTTGCTTCCAATTTTGAATAATGTCATCAATATAAATATTAAAAAGTGTTGGTGAGACTGGACATCCTTGTCGCACTCCTCTGTTTATCAATATTTTATCAGTTTCATTTATTCCTACTTTTATTACAATAGTAGAGTTTTTGTACAAGCTCTTTATTGCTTCTATCAACTTTTGACGATAGCCATTAATTTCCATTATAGACCAGAGTTTCACTCTATTTACGTTATCGAAGGCTTTTACAAAATCTATGAATGCTATGTGTGTCTGTTGATTGAATTCCTTTCTTTTTTTCTATTATTTGTTGAAGTATGAAGATATTGTCTGTACTCGATCTCCCTTTTCTAAACCCATTTTGTTCTTCGCCAATGAGAGTTTCTGAGATACATTTTAGCCTCTTATTTAATATTCTAGCGTACAATTTGTATACTGAATTTAGAATACTGATTCCTCTGTAATTCTTACAATCTTTGCGATCACCTTTCTTGAATATGGATATTACTTTCGCTGTTTTCCAAGATTCTGGTATTTTAATAGTTTGCCAACAATAATTCAGGATGTGTTGCAGTCGCCAGTGGAGCATCATCCCACCATACTTTAATAGCTCTGCATTTATGTTGTCTGTCCCCGTTGCTTTCCTATTTTTAAGTTCTTTCAAAGCCTCTTGGCAGGTGGAAAGGCCATAAGGTAGCAGCCCTATCACACCACAAACTTCGCGAGAGGCTGGTAACCTCTTCGGGGTCAAATTTCATACTCACAATCTTCACAAGATAAAGCCGGACATATATAATATACAAAATAATTAAAATATGTTTATTGTTTAACAAAACTCTTCGATGGCCGCCCCCTCCCACCCCCCAAAAAAATTATCCGCTGGATCCGCCGCTGGGAGCAACGAACAAACGGGCCAAGGAACTAGAGAGGAAAGAAAGAAGAACTAGAGAGGGAAGAATAAAAATTATATAAAAAAGTAGCAAATACTTTTTTTTCTTCCCTCCCCTCATCTCTTCCCGCTCTGAAATTCCATCTAGGCTGAATAGCAAACATCCCAAGTCGAATCAAATCCAAATTTCCCAAAGATATGCTTAAACCTCCCTAAACTAATAATATGTAGAATCTTTGCCTTTTCCTTCCAATTGCACAACAGGCAATCCTACCGGTTTATTCCACCAAATCAAGATTTAAACTCAATAGCATCTAAAGAAAACAAATTATATAATTAAGTCTGAGAATTCTAATCTCAATTTGTCAAGGAAAGCCCAAATCCCAAAAAATCAGCATGTAAAACTAAAATCCCTCGAAATACCTTAGGCCGAACGAGTAGAAAAAAATAAAAAAAGGAACTGGCGCAATAATTGCGTCCCCATTCTCCCCCCTCACATTCACATTCGAAGGCCCTACACTGCCACGCGAGCCGGGAGACCGGTCCGGAGCTTAGAGCGTATCTCGGCTGGGGCGGGGCCCCGCTAGTGGGGACACCTGCACTAATGATATTAATGTCCAGAACAGTATCCGGAGTGAATGAATTCGAACTGGAACACGACAAAGACTGTTTCATTTTCTGATAAGTCTGATTTCAAATAAAATGAAGGGTGTAGAACCCAGTGCTTGTTTTGATATACGGACAGATGACATCCAAAAAGTGAAATGAGAATGCGAATTAGAACTACTATTCTTTTTTTAAATTAAATTTATAGATTTTATAATTTTTTTATTTTTTTCGAGACAAACTTTGCGCATTAAAAATATCTATTGCTCAAATAAACTTTTATTTTCCGAAAAAGTGTTTATGAATGTCGCCGATAAGGACTTTAAATGTTTTGTACCGACACTGGCGTCCATGAATTTCTATACCATTCTTCAGGCGAAGCTTTCGTTCCTCCTCAGCCTACAGAAGACAATGCAAATGTTGACTTCCATTTTCATGGAGGTTGAGATTGCAAGCTTCTACGAAAGTTCTCAAATTAACTCAAACTGAAAGTTGCTACGCGGAACGGAAAGGCGGCCCGACCAATAACATTAGACCCAAGAAACAAGAGAAGCACCAAGAGGTATGAAAGAAAAAAGGCAGAGAGAGAACGGATTTTTGTATGAAAGCCGAGTCGGGGCATAGGTAGAGAGAAAAACAACAGAGAAACAATTAAATATTTTTACGGAAAAGCTTAACTGCTCGGTGTTCCTGGAAGGAGCATCGATGTTTCCTCTGCGAGGGCAACTCCCTTACTACACTTGGGTTTTTTAACGTGGCACGTGAGGGAATGGAATATGGCACGCCTTTTCGCGTCTTTCTCGGTCGTGCCGCTACAGTCGCTTGATCTGCAGCACTGCTCGATACGGTCGCGATCATGCGACATCTGACGGCACCGAACCGAAGAGAAAGACGCAAAAAGCCGTGCTGTATCCCATCGTGAAGACAAGGCCCTCATGCGCCACGTTACGAAATCTCAAGTATAACAACTCACCCGCAGGATAGTCTTAGTTGCGGAACAAACGAAGGTTGGTTGGTTGTTTGATTGTTAATGATTCCGGTCATGTCAAAAACTATGGTCACTAGCCTCGTAAGTGTAGTGCATGTTTTTTTCATCGGGAGGTGGCGGTGATCTTCCTCCGCTGGATGGCAAGATCAGGCGCCGACCTACCGTCGATTAGAGGGGTTTTGCCAACCAGGTATCCCCACCAGTGGAGCACCGCCGCAGCCGGGACAAGCTCTAAGCTCCCGACCGATCTCTCGGCATGTGTGGTAGTGTAGTCCATTTAGTGAAAGGGTATGCGTGTAAGGGGAGACGATAGGACAAGGAAGAGGTAGGAAAGATCGCGCGCGGTCCGTGGCCCGTTTGTTAGGGTACTGCTGCGGCATTCGCCTGGTGTTGATCCGAGAAACCACGGAAAACTATCGATCACAACAACCGGCCGCTAGAATTCTCCAGACAGCGACTGAATTCGACCTAGCTGACAAGCTATGTAGAAAATCTTGCCACCGTGGGAAGTGTAACCCTAGGACCTCCCGGTCAGAGGGACTGCAGTGACATCAGTTGATGCACTGCAGTGACATCAGTTGAGCCACCTCTCCCGGTGGAACAAACGAAGGTCGGAGAGAAGTATTTTCGAGGTGTCCACGATCCTTTTCTCTCCTTTCGGTGCTTAATACTAGTAATCCAACTCAGTCTTCCTACACACGTATAATTTTCGCCATTATTTTTACAAGGCAGAGCTAATGGTGTGCGCGAGACGGATTTAGCTATCTAGGAAACAGTTATCCCTTTCTCACGAAGGGATCTCATTTGGTGGCCGACGCTCTCAGCAGTCGCTTTCCTAACATAGCTTCAGACTTTGACGAACATGGCGGAAGATTTTTGCGGACTTCTGTGATGGGACGTCGAACCTCTAAATGGCATAGCTAGCGGAATAAAATGGTGAAATTGGCCGACGACCAAATTAGAATATGATGATATTATCTTGTTCTACTCTCAAAATAACATAGAAAAACAAATTTTTATAATTATTATAATCTTACTATAATGATGTAATACCCAAGGTGTTTTTCACCGTTTTCTCGCATTTAACGTTACATCTCGGCGGATTTTAGATCTTTTTAAATGTAACGTGACGAATTGTATTCTTTCGACAATTTTACATGTCTAGATGAAAGCTTTTATTTGTCCTTGCAACTTTTACCCGGTTGAAACTCCCAAAGCTTTGAGTTTGTTTAGATCGATTGGGGAATATCAATCTTGAAGAAAATAGGCTGAACGGTTCAGTCGCTTGTGTTGACCACAGAAAACTGACTGAGTGACGTTTTGCCGTCAATCGATTTCTCGGTATCAAGGATCCACAAAACGAATTCTGGCTACACCTCTTGTTAGAGAAAGTAATTTACTATATATAGCAACTGGACTTATCCACTTTTCCCTTCCCAGATCTCGACAATAAGAGTTTTTCTCGAAAATTCGCTGTTCTCCGGCTCACGATTACATAACTTTCTCTTCTTACAAACAAAGTGTGAGAAAGTAAAAATCATAATGCCAGAGAAAAAATGAAAGTAGAGATTTTAAAATCTCAACCTGCTTCAAAAACTCAAAGTTCCTCAGATAAGGCAAGGAAAAAATAAAATGGAAAGGAAACAAAATGAAAACATACTTTGCTGCTATTAGAGCAAGTAATGTCAACTGAGGATAAACTTGTAAGAATTCGAGTGCATTTATTACCAACACCTTGAGGCTGAATACACAGATCTGATAACAGTATTAATGAATTGAGATGAAAGAAAAGGCTTAAAACAAGTGTTAGTAATAAGTAGACAAGGAAAGGAGAAAGTTCTCGAACAACCCCCGAGGTTCACGAACACCCCACAAGGTATTTCGATTGCATAACAAATGTCTGCAATGGAGTTAGGAAATCAGTGGGTTATGGTTTCAGATACTGTACCGGAATTTGTGGATGTGATTACTCATTTGTAATAATTATTTATACTTTGTATTCCGTTTCTGTTCAATATGGTCGCTAATGACCAAATAGTTAATGCGATCTTTTAATTATAACTAGTGATGCTAAAACTGCCCAAACTGTCCTTAGTAATGTTTACGTAATACTATTTATACCGCAATATCTGTCCGAATTAACACATCTCAGTTATAGTTTTTTGTAAAACTGAAATTTTCGAAAAATTGGAAATGACCTTATTTCAAAATCTGTGTATAAGGAACAGATATCATTGAAGGAAAAATCTCTATATTTAATATTTTACTTGGAGGAAAACGCCGAAAACAATTTGAACTTTTACAATTTTTGAAACTCGGGGGTTTCAACGAACATGAAACCTGCACTATTTTCTTAAACGTCTTTCACACTATCCAAAAACAAAGTTTAATCAAAAACGGATAATTTTTTTTGATAATTTTGAAAATATCCCAAGGCTTTCATGGAAACCCCAAAATTAAAATTTCGGTTTCAAATTCAAGGAGCTTGTTTTAAAAGCTACATACAGTCGACTTCAGTTATACTGAACTTCTAAGGACTAACATCTTTGGCTCACTATATCAGAGGTTCACTATATCCGATGATGTCAAAATCAAAATTTTTCCACAATGATTCATTTTATTAATTTAGAGGTTCAGAAAAATACATTAAAAGCAAAAAAATGAAAATTTCAATATCTCTATTTGTCCTTTAAAAAGCAAGCAAAGTTGTAGCTCTCACAGGACGCGACCTCTGTTTCGGCAGTGAAGCTTAGTAGAATGAGGCCATCAGTGGGCTCCCCATGCTGGGTCCGCTGCCTTGACCTCAGAGGATTCTCCGATTATGACGAAGTTGCGAAAACCCAATCTTTTAAGTTACTTATTCATTATGAGACATTAGGAGTGTTATATGTGAATTTTATGGTGCCTATTAATGCCTATTTCACTAATAAATGCCTATTTTGTTTAAATGTCTAAATGTTACCCATTATCGTATTTATTGATCAAAATGCAATTATCCTTAATAATTTTTTGAAATGGAAAATTATTCATTTTTATTCTGCAGAGTACAGAGAAATCGAACCACAATCGATAAAACAATGTCCTGTTTTACTGTTACTACAGTGCTGGTATTTCGTATTATGAAACGTGCGAAATCATTGGTGGTCGTGCAGTTACTTTTTACTTAAAATTTTTAAACAATTTTTTCTCAAAAACTACTACAATTTGTTCTAAAAATTTTACATATATATGAAAAGACGGTATAAAAATTGGTGCCGGTCTGACTTTTTACGAACTTTCTGTATATTTGATAATTGCAAAATGTTGACATTGTAAAAGTACAATACTGAATTCAGAAACTTTTGCCGTAAATGAAATCCGTTCTAAAAAATCAGATCTTTAAAAGAGGTCAAGTACAATTTTTTTAAAAATCGAGTGGAGTTCGCGGAATTTCCACTTGAAATTAATGTAAATTATAGAAAAAGCTACAAAGTTTTTCTCAAAATTTTTCTATTTTCCCACAAGTGACGCTTAAAAGAATGGCGCAGTACCCATTTTTGACGAACTCTCTGAATTTTTGAAAGTTGCAAATTTGGAATTTTTAGGTATAATCCGAGGAAGTATGTGCTGTTGTAACATCACTATTTGTGTTATGCTTGACGATTAAAACAAATCAAACAATGTTTTCAATTGTGTTTAAATTAATGTGAGGGAAAATGTGAGATTTGTTATGCAGCATTAGAGTATCACCTTGCATTTAATAAAACGCGAATTGGTAGCTACTGAAATTCAGCCATTTTTGTCCGAAATGCCCAACAATGAGAGACACCATTCTTACGAGGATTTGTCAGAACAATGATGAAAGCAAACATTCCATGAAGGTAACTATATTGTTTACTTCACAAACTTACTACACAATTATATTATTATTATTATTATTATTATTATTATTATTATTATTATTATTATTATTATTATTATTATTAGTTCACTAAGGTCGGGGTCGACTGTATACGGAAACCAGCAATGGGAATCTCAAACCTTTGCCTTCTTCACGAAAGGAGCTGATGTGCCATCATTCTCCTTGGAACCGCAATTTCGCACTTCACTCTGCATCTGAGGCTGACCTTCCTCAGTCCCCGTAGTTTGTCTTTGAATAAAAAAGTATTGATCCTGTGCGAAATGTCTTCCAGGAAAATGTTAATGAAAGCCAGTTGACAAAGAGCAGGCGGGAGCCTGGGAAGTTGCCTTGTAAGACTGTGTTCTTAATGGAGACGCAAAGCAATATCCTGCTCTTTGCCACGTTTCTTAGAAGCATTATGACTGTGCTTTTAATTGAGATATCGTCATGGTTTATTTCTAGACTCCGACAATATCAGTTATTCTTTTAACATCTATGTAGAGACCAGGGTTGGCTCTTCAATTTTGCCACGTCACAGAAGTTAACTATGGCTTTAAGCCGTTTGTGGCGACTGTCTATAGTGAGGGAAATTACCTCCAATTGAACGTGTATTATTAAGCAATGGCCTAATTAACAATTGTGGTATTTCAATGTAATAAATAATCAAAAGTAATGTGTAATTGCTTCATTTTCATAAATATAAGGTAGTATTTTCTTGATTTTTTGGCACTGCACATTGTCATGTATTTTTACTTTCTCGTATACGTACGTATATACGGAGTAATATATGTAGTATAGAGAAAGTTATGTAATGCTGCGCGAAATGGCGTAGTTTTGGAACAAAAAATTCATTGACGGGCCCTGACAACGAAAAAGTAGGTAAATCCAGTCGCTAAATTAAGAAAAGAAAATCATCTAACACGTGGTGTAGCCAGAATCGCTGTTTTGTGGGTTGCATCACTTTGTTCATTTTTAATTAGATTTGTTTTAGACCTATCTCTGAATGATTAATTCTGTTATTGTTAAAAAAATGTTTTTTTCAAAGTCAGTATTCGGAAAGCGTAACTCAAGTTTTCTTCTTCTTTACGAATATAAATTAGGTTTCTAGAAAGACAGATTTCAAGACGCCCAATCCTATCAGGAAGTTTTCAAAAACCAATAGCATCCTATGATCGAAGACTACGTAAAATTATTCACATACACAAAATATTCCGTATCTTCCACAAATGCTTGTAAATTAAATATTAATTTATTATTTTCTTTTGATTGATTGATTTTTTCGTGTTTCCGGGCGCGTCAACTGCTTTGGTTATTAGTCCCGTACGTGTAGTGCATGTTTTTTCTCGGGAGATGGCGGTGATCTTCCCTCGCTGGATGGCGAGATCCGGCGCCGACCTACCGCCGGCTAGCGGGGTTTCCCCCTAACCAGGACTCTCCCACCAGGGGGGAACCAGCCGAGACAAGCTCTAAGCTCCCGACAGGTCTCCCGAAATATGTGGTAGTGTAGTGCATGTAAGTGTGAGTAAGGGGAGAAAAATAGAACAAGGAAGAGGAAGGAAAGATCGCGCGCGGTCCGTAGCCCGTTTGGTAGGGTACTGCTCCGGCATTCGCCTGGGGTTGATCGGAGAAAACTTCCGATCAGAGCAGCCGGCCTCTAGAATTCTCCTCCAGACAGCGACTGAATTCGATCTAGCTGGAAACAGTGTTGAAAATCCTGCCATCGTGGGGAGTATAATCTAGGACCTCCCAGTCAGAGGCAGTGACATCAGTTGATGCTCTGAGCTACCGCTCCCGGTATATTTTCTTTTGATAAACATTTCAAAATGTTCACAATATTCACATTCACATCACTTTATCATCAAATATGATCTGTTATTCAGTTTAGTTAGAAAGCAGATTCATGCAGATATAGCAAATGACCGTGACTTAAAACAATGTTTAAGAAAATGAAAATATGTTTGAATATTAATCTGATCATTGAGCCTCAATAGTTCTAGGATGTTTTGATTTTTTACCGTATCATCTCTTAATGGTTCATAAATTGGACAGAATTTTATAATGTGTTCTAATGTTTCCTGGTGATTGAGATTGCATGTCATACATCTTTATTATAAAATAAACACATGTAGGATCAAGAAGAAACAGTCAAAATCTCCCATTTTGGTAAGCGCATTGGCTAGAAGTAGATCTTCAGTGGGCCAATGTGAAAATGACTGGAGTAAGTTAAAGGAAATAAAACGGATGGAAGGGATAATGAGGGTCATATTGGAATGAGGAGGTCAGTGGTCTGAGAAAATGGAATTGTGTATAAATGAATGGAGGAAGAAGTAAAATAAGGAAATGGTAGGAAATAAGATGTATAGGAAGATGCAGTTATTTCTACGTTGGGTCAGGTTATATTTTTCATTTTAAGTAAAACATTATCTTACACTGATGTGAATAGATTTGAATCCAAATTTGTGTTAGTGGTATCTAATGTTTTAATTTTTATGGATTCTGAAATGAAACAGGAATGTTTCTTATTTTCTCTCTTGGATTGCCCCTATGTCGGTTCTAGGAAATTAAAATTATGGGATATGTTTAGGAGGTGTTGGGAAATCGTATGTAGAGGAGATTCAATATATTTCATGTTGTTCTAGTGCACTTCCGCCCTTCGCTGTATTTTGCGCTTAGTCGAAACGATGCAGGACAATGATCAACAATAATCAGCCCGAACCGACTTTACACCTGCCCAGTATCCATGCAATGCTTCAAAAACCAACGTAAACGCAATCCAAGTACAAAATTAATTCCTTCGCACCATCACCAATGCACCCTGGATCATTTCCAACCACCAATTACATAAGGAATTCAACTTCGATCCCATCGTTCACCACCTTGTTTACTTATCACATAACTTTTTCTCCAATGCTCATCACATCCAAAATTTATCTTTATTCAACCTCTGTAAAAACCCCGCTCACTCTACTCGCATCAAAAACAAATAACCATTTCATATATTTTGTAAATTATTTTCAGTTCTAGAATAGAATCTACGCGGTGCCTTCATGGTTTCCTCAACCTTTGTAATAGTATTAAGTTAGATTAAGATGTATTTATTAAGCCATCACTACATATGTATAGTTCAATGAACTGATCTACGAGTATGTATAAAAAAATCGTATGTATAAAAAAATCAAGAAATGTTTTTTTTTTTTAACAGGAGAATGATCAATCTAAGAAAGAAATGAAATGAACTACATTTTCGATCTAAGGAATGGGGTCGAGCCCTTCACAATTTGATACAAACACGTTTTTTAACTTATTAATAATCTTATAATAATCTTATAATTATAAAGTTTGACTGCGACAATATTAGAACCTTTTCCTCAAAGCTTGAGCAAGTTTAAAAATATATTAGTTTTCTAGTTATTTAAATTTTAGGTCAATGTAAGACTTAAGTTTCTACTGTTAAATTAGTATTTCCTATAAAGTTCTTTAATTGTTAGTATTAGTAGAAGTTATAGTACTGTTATTATTATTATTGTTATTATTATTATTATTATTATTATTATTATTATTATTATTATTATTATTATCATTTTATCACTATTTATGTAGTGCAGTGCAGTGAAGACGAGTAAGGTTTGCACGGTGAAATTATGTAATATTTATTATGAATTATTGTTTTTTTAATTAACTTCTTTTTTTGTAACTTATGCATGTAAAGTTAAGATATTCTGTCACCAAGTTAGGACAATTGCAAAATTAATAATGAATCTAATCTAATCTAATAAGTTTAGGTCTAAAACATTCTTTGGTGAAATTGTTAAAAATATTTGGAATGTATGTGAAAACAATTCTAGGAGAGCGTAGGAGCATTTTGC
Organism: Teleogryllus occipitalis; assembly: GCA_011170035.1. Lineage (NCBI taxonomy): Eukaryota > Metazoa > Arthropoda > Insecta > Orthoptera > Gryllidae > Teleogryllus > Teleogryllus occipitalis. Next base: position 339,084 of record BLKR01000514.1, read on the forward strand.
CCTGAGGAAGATTGCAGAATAGCGACCGAAATGTTGGCACCTGCGCCTACGACGCGCCGTCTCCCGGACAGCGAAGTAAATTTTTAAAATTTATTTATTAATTTTCTGTTAACAGATCATGCTTTTCACGGAGTTGAATTGGTGATATGAACATTTTGGATTTTTATCCGAATGTTTTGCTATTTTTCTTTCAGCTTACTGTAACCTTTACCTGATGGCGATTATACATATTTATTAATTATTTTACTTGTAATTGTGACGAGATTTTGTCTTAAAAGGCTTTGAATACATGCTTCTTTATTATTATGATTTGTCCATAGACCTGGGTACAAATGTCTACGGAGGTCAATAATCGTCTTTAAGGAAACGGATTCTGATTCTTCAATTTGTGAATTTGCCAAAGTTGAAAGTAGGGGTGCGAGGTAGGAAGTGTAATTTAAAATAAAAAGATTCATTTAATTTTGACAATTTAACGGACAACCAAGTAGCTACCCAAATCTACAGGGATTTTCGACGTTATTTTCATGGTTCCAGAGATCAGTGTCAACAATACATAAGACCCTTCCTTATTATAAAGAATGCCGATCTTCTATTGTTGACATTACCTCAACATATAATCCGATTATTAAAAGTTTGTTAATCCCAGGCGAACCTACATCTGCGCGGGGGGAGGGTTTTTTTTCCCGAGGGCTTGGTATTGAAAACACGACCTTACACAAAGGGGGCAATATAGGGTTCATATTGCATTTTCCGGGAAGGTATACCACAAACAATGCAAAGAGAAAGAGAAAGAGAGGGGGAGGGAGAGAGGGGAAGATAGAGGGGGAGAGAGAGGGGGAGAGGGGAGGGAGAGAGAAGGAGGGAGGAGAGAGAGAAGGAGGGAGGGAGAGGGAGGAGAGAGGGAGAGGGAGGAGAGAGGAGAGGGAGGAGAGAGGGAGAGGGAGGAGAGAGGGAGAGGGAGGAGAGAGGGAGAGGGAGTAGAGAGGGAGAGGGAGGAGAGAGGGAGAGGGAGGAGAGAGGGAGAGGGAGAGGCAGGAGAGAGGAAGAAAGAGGGTGAGAGAGGGGTGAGGCATAGAAAGAGGGGGAGGGAGTGAGGGAGAGAGGGAGAGAGAGAGAGAGAGGGGGGGAGAGACGTAAAGCGGTGTAAACTGATTTTGTAAATTGTTATCAGACAGCATTTTTTTTTGCATTATATTAATCACGTCAAGAAAGAAGACCTCTCCACATGCTTGGTTATCGTTATCAAGGCATCTGTGTAAATGTTTTTGCCTTCAAAATTTTCCATGAATAAAGGGAAATATATGTTATATGTTTCTGTTCTCTGATTTCATTCGCTGAAATGTCACTGAATGGACACTTGCTGGTGATTTTTTTAATGTAGGTTTTATGTGACGAGTATGTCACTTCATAATTCAAATTAAAAAAATGTAATTGTGTCTCGAAAAAAAATGTACAAAAACGATTTTTCCACCAAATATACTAATTTTTCAAAGCTCATCACTTTCAATTAGCGTCAATATTACTTGACACAGATAAAGTTTTGTAAAAGTATTATCCAGCATTAACTGCCAAGAAATGTGTAACCAGAAGTTCCATTATCATTCCGATTTATTTCCGAGAAATTACTTGCTAACAGCGTGCTGTCTTAAATGTCTTTCATTTGCAGGCCATTGGGTCATCTTTTTATACGCTTTTTCAAGATATGACGTAATTTAGCAATAACTCAAAATTGCTGGCGCCTTAATAGTGGCATGGCGTTCCACAATCCATATTACGTAGTATTTTTATCTCCGACCACAAGAGGCCATCTACGCAATGCGATAAGCTTCTCAGGACTAGTGGCTGCAGACAAATGTGTAGTGGTGTCCCAGATGATGAGAACACGCAATTTTACAGAACTTTAATCTGAAGTTCATTACTCAATTTTGAGATTTAGAGGTCAGGATATTAACGTAGCGGTTATAATTGACGAGATTGAATGTCATTCACACGACAGAATCGATATGAGCAGAATTTGTGATTCTAAGAACAGAAACGAAGAAGTTAAACGATCAAACAATACCAATGGAATAAGGGAGAAATAAGTTATGAAGTAATAAGTTGAGACCAAATAAACTATCTAATAATTAAGAAATTCATATATATGTGTACAAATATTTTTGTATAAAGACTTGAAGATCTCAACTATGGCAGAGACTATCACCCAGCGAGTTAAGAGGCATTAGTCGAATATATATATATATATATATATATATATATATATATATATATATATAATAAACAATAATTGAGATTTTAATCATTCTAATACCTTCCTGCGATGATACTTTTCCTATTTGAGATATAAAGAACAGAATACACAAAAGGTCCATCAAACTGGCGTGAGTACCACAGCAAAATTAAATTTGATTTATTTATCATAGGTAATACTCATACCACGAGTGCTTAGGAAATCGTCGATAAATTACCGTCTCGCGAAGCGAGGAGGGGATTTATCTGAGAATTTCAAAAGCACGCGTGGTATTTAAAAGTACTATTCCACGAGTGAAATCATGTCCAACAGATCGAAAATGCGCCATGTATTGACAATAACTGAAAGCTATGTTAGAATCAAAGAGGTTATGTAATGCTACATACGGAGTTTAATGGACATCATCATCATAGCAATTGATGCCATACCGCTTTGAAAGAGAGATAAGTCACAGTTAAAGATTGGCTACTAGGGAAAAGCGGTAAGAAAAATCAGATAAAAATTCGATAAACTTTTTAAGATACACAGCCCTGATTGGAACATTTTGTATGTATAGTTAAACACTCTTGGTTTTCATTTCATGAGTGGAATAGTCGTCAAAAACTTTAAGAACTGCTTGCGATGTGTGTGAAAAGTGTAATTTACACCCGTTGTCTTGAGCACCAAAATCCCCACTTAAAGATCCGCATTAAATTGTCTCTTACGTTTCCAAGAACTTAATGTCGAATCGGTACTTCCGAACCGTTTCAAAACGTAGGCAATTAACTACATTTTAATAAATGTTCGTCTGGTTTCCCTCAGCCAAGTAACGTGAAGGTATTTTATTTTTAATAATATTACTCAACTTACGTTCTTCAATCAAAAAGACCTGTTGACGTGGCTCAGAGCTTCAACTGAGGTCACTGCGGTGCCTCTGACCGAGAGGCCCTAAGGTTCGAGTCCCGATATGGCAGGAATTACTAAGATAGATTACTAGGTGGATGCATCCGCTATCTGGAGGAGATTTCTAACGGCCGGTTGCTCTTATCGGTAGTTTTCCGTGGTTTCTCCGATCAACACCAGGCGAATGCCGGAACAGTACAATCGGAGTAACAATCGGGCCACGGACCGCGCGCGATCTTTCGTCCCTCTTCCTTCTCCTTTCCTCTCCCCTTACACTAACATGCACTACACTACCACATATTCCGGGAGACCGTTCGGGAGCTTAGATCTTGTCCCGGCTGGGGCGCACAGTGATCAATTTTGCGTTCGTAGGTGGAGAAAAATCAAAAATTCATCTTTGTTATTGGAACTTGAAACATAAATGGTCGTATTCTCAGATGTCTAAAGTATCGGAAAACAGCTTGTGTAAGCCTCAATTGTTAAGCAGAGGCGGCATGGTAGACCTTACTTCAGCAACTTTGAGTTCTCTTCGTATTAGTCAGGTTTGGAGCCCCGTTGAATGCGGTCTTTGTAGATGCCCAGAGACGTAACCTACGAAGAGTTTGCAGTATGGAACTTGTTCCCCGGGGTATGTACAACACTTCCAAATTATAAAATTAACAATTTATTTGTTTTCTTTATTATTAATAGACCAATCTGTGACTCATGTCGTTCTAAACAATGAACGCATATTTTGAATTGAATTATAAAAAGAAGATCAAAAATGATCTCTCTGACTTTTGATATCTTATTCCTGAATATCTGTTTTAATAGGTGTATAAATATCTTTTGCTTCTCTTTGCGTTCTCTTTGCGTTCTCTGTGCGACGAGTAACACAGTTAAAAGCTACTAGATCGGACAAGCGGAGTGCTTCAGGCGCGGACGAAGGAGACAGAGAAGAAGCTCCGGGAGCATGTGTTGTCACGAACAGCAGCAGGGGTGGTGTCAGATCATGTAAAGAAAGCGGTAGCAGAAAGTATGCATTTTTTTTTACCTAAATATCATACGACGATGGAGGGTAGGTGGAAGGAAATTAAAAAGAATTGAAGTGAAGAATCGTGACTGGCTCAATGAAAATTTAAGTATGAACGTATGGCGTAATCATTTAAACAGGGCTAGAAGACGGTCAATGACAGTGAATATTACTTTTATCATTTGGTGTTTTGTCTTAAGATTGAAATGTGTAGATATTTGCTTCTTCAGTGCAGTTTTAAGAGATAAAAATGTCAACAATAATAAATTTTTAATTTCGTGGCCATGCTTACCATGTTATTTTTATATTATACATGTGTAATTGTTGTTTTCCAAAATACTCTTTTTGGCTGCTTTTCAAAAGGTATTTCTTCTTCTCTCTTTAAGCAGTGGTGATTTTACCACTTGGTGTAGTATCGATTAAATTTAAAAATTATTTATTTATTTATTTATTTATTTATTTATTTATTTATTTATTTATTTATTTATTTATTTATTTATTTATTTATTTATTTATTTATTTATTTATTTATTTATTTATTTATTTATTTATTTATTTATTTATATTTTTATTTATTTATTTATTTATTTATTTATTTATTTATTTATTTATTTATTTATTTATTTATTTATTTATTTATTTATTTATTTATTTATTTATTTATTTATTTATCTATCTATTTATTTATTTATTTATTTTACATTGGCAGACATTTCAACGTTCAGCCGTGAGGCTCTTCAGTTGATTGGGCGAGCAACTTGGTATCGGCAAAGCGTGAAGGGGGTAATGTCGTGTTACCTCCCTGGTAATGGTTATAACTTCAACCGAAGTTATTACGAGGAAATTTTGTTAGAGAGTAATGATAGGGTTTGGAAAGGAGATACTATGGGCCGGACAGGTACATGCAAGAAATGTCACCTCATCTAATGTCAGAAAGATATTGAAGGAAAATGTGGAATGAAAGTCTGTTTCTTACGCGGGAGAGTGGGGGTTGATCAGTTCCTATTTCGTAGGTGACTGCACCTTGCACATGACTTAGATTATTGAAGAAATTATGTGCCAGCTTCGTAATAAAGGAAGAAATGTGTTCTATTGCAAGGTCGTTGTGAAGGGTCTTGGTGCTGACAAACCACTTTTCTGTTATTCTTAGCATCACTTTACTGTTATTCTTAGCATTTTGTTTTGGAAGATTTGTAATTTCTTTAATGTGGATGGAGCAGCTGAAATCCAAACAGGGCATGCGTAAGTTAATATCGGGCGAAGAATGGATTTGTAAATGGTTAAAGCGGAATACATTTTTAAAGAAGAGTTACGGTTGAGAATGGGACGTATAATAAGAATAATTGGTTTCGATTACTTTGGACGAGATGTGACTGTGCCAATTTAGTGTTGTGCCCATCAGAACCCTGAGATAACGAATAGATGAATGAATTCACAGGACACCAAGGAATGATAGAAGAGTTCAGAGATAAGGGGCGAGGGAAGACAGGATACCTTCAAGTAAATACTTTGGTTATTGATTTATTTAGGTTAATTTTGATTTTCCACAATTTTGACCAATTTTCTATATTTTTTAAGTGACACTGAATTACACGACATGCTGTGTTTTGATTTTGGTTTGCATAAAAGAGTAATGTGTCACCTGCAAAGAGAGCTTTATTAACTGTATTAATTTTGGGAATATTTGCGACGTACAAATTAAATAAGTAAGGAGACAATGGGGATCCTTGTGGAAGGCCAGCAAGAACAGCCCGAGGTGGAGAAATGAAAGAGTTAAGACGTACAGAGAAAGTGCGATTCAATAGGAAACTTGATAGAATGTTGTAGAGATATAATTGTATTCCAATTTTCCTTAATTTGAATTTTAATTCATCGTGCCACACTCGATCAAACGCTTGGGCGACTGCAAGAAAACTGCAAGTAAGTGAAAACCAGATTGAAATGAAAAGTGAATTTGCTCTGTTAATCTTAGTAACTTAGTTGTTGAGTGATTTTCTCTGAAGCCAAATTGGAAAGAAGGAAGCACGTTAGTATCGAGAATGAACTTTTTTAGTCTTTTTAATACGAGTTTTTCGAATATTTTTGACAAAATTGGAATTAAACTAATTGGTCCGTGGTCGGCCAGTGGTCGACGTTCACATCTGCGATATCAAGAAGACGTAAGAAGAAAGGTTCCATTGATATAAAAAATAAGATTGGCATGCACCATAAACTTTGGTGATGGTGAAATAATGCGCCTCTAGTAACTTATGTGAAAAAAATTTACGTATTTTTATTTAAAACATATATCTTTAGAAATAATAATTTCGCTTTCCTCATACTTTGCTCAATTTTTTTAGAAATGATATAGAATTGATGACCAATTGACTTCAAGTTATTATTTTATACGTTTCTATTTATTTTCATCATTTAAATAAAAAATAGCTTTTCGATCAAATTTTAGCCTTTGATAACAAGCAACAAACTGTTGTTATTATACATGTTCTTGAAGAATATCAGAGACATTTTCTAACAGTTAATAAAAGAGACGTAATGAAATCTTCCTAGAACTGTACTTGTAATAAAAATTAAATAAAAAATTTTAAAAAATGGATGCTGAGCTACAAATACAACACACCTGTCCTTGAAGAGATTTTTTTAATTAATTAATGAAAAAAACAGTTAAAAACTGTATAGGACGTGTGGGTGAGAAAATCATCTGTGCACGCTTTCTTGAGTTTCAGAATACCTTCCCAACAATTCAACTATTAATAGTTGTATTTGCCGTTTTGGGTCGGTAGTCCGATACCAATGTCGGGCAGGTAGTCCGATGCCAACCAGATACCGGTGTCCCCCTTGCCTGGGTCTAGTTAAATTCCCATGCTTGGAAGTAAGAGCGACATGAGGCGAACATGACGTATTCTCTTCGACGTAACTAGCAAGATCCGCCTGCTTGAGCTTTTCTTTTCTTCACACAGCTACAGAAACTAGGCCGGGAATCGAACCCGGGGACCACCACACGGGAAGCTAGTATACTGCCCATGAGCCAACCCGGATGCTATATAATAATAATAACAATAATAATAATAATAATAATAATAATAATAATAATAATAATAATAATAATAATAATAATAATAATAATCTATATAAAAAAAAGGTATTCTGCCATGGCTTCGTTTAGAGCTTCTACTGAACCCATTGTTGTATTTTTTCTTTTAAATGAAAGGATATGATTCCTAGATGTGTTATCAGATATTGTTTGTGTTGATTCACCAACATTTACGGTGCAAATTAATTAATTAAATCATTCTTTAATAGTACGCTTATCAATAGTCAAATGTTTTCTTTCAAAGGGTGGCAGTTTCAAAATCGATATACATGAGTCCATAGATGTGAGCCCACGTTGCTTGATGTTTTGTTTTGATTGTTGTGATTTGTTTACAATTCGTCAAGGTTTTGTTTCAGTGTAAAAATTTCATTGTGGTGTTGACAGTTTGCATGTATTTGCTTCTGTGGTGTATTTTGTAGAGAACATTCGCACAGTGGGTTTTGCTCGGTTGTAATACTTTAGTGAAGTTGTTTACAGGTTATGTGGAATTCCGAATCGTTGTCCACGCGCCTCAAAAGACGCAAACGTACATTAACAGAACGCAGGGAAAGAGAAAGTGTAGGTGTCGTGATAGTGAGGTCATTTCGTTTTCTATTGGGTCATAGTCTATGAAATGTTAGTTGTGTTCTGCTTTGTACTTTCCATGTGAGAGAAATTCTGCAAACGATTTACTCTGTGTGGCTTAAATGGGAAAATAAGTATACCTTCGAGCAATATGCCAGAAGAAATCAAACAGTTGTTTATAGGAGATGATGACACATCAAAAAACTTAAGAAATAATATCCTTCAGTATGATAGTGCTATATCTTTTGTGCCGATATTGCATTGCTATCTGGTCATGGGCCATACGTGTTCAAAATTTTGGGAATTCCTCATCACAGAATATCTTCGTTATCCCCTCAAGATCCAAACAATGCAATATATTGTGAACATTAGTCTAGGTACAGTATTTTACATATATCTCAGATCTCACCGTCAAATTTTGACGGGTTCTCACTAGTAATAATAATAATAATAATAATAATAATAATAATAATAATAATAATAATAATAATAATAATAATAATAATATCTGCCAGGCTTGTGGTGTAGGCCAAGAAACGATCCAGCACATTACTACGGGCTGCAGTATGCTGGCCCCAACGGATTATAAACAGAGGCACGATATGGTAGCACGAATCATCCACGCCAAACTTGCAAGGAAATGTGGAACTGCTAGTGAATTTGATACACCTTACTACAAGTACCATACACAAAATGTCATCGAGAATAACATCTATAAATTACTCTGGGACCGAAGCGTATTGACCGACAGAACAGTTCGTCATAACAGGCCGGATGTAATACTCTGGGATAAATCTAAAAGAAAAGTATGGCTGATAGACATAGCAGTTGTAGATACCAGCAACCTCGACACAACACACAAAAAGAAAATTCAAAAGTACAGGGAACTTGCAGAGGTTATAAAGGAGCAGTGGCATGTATTGGAGGTGGAGATTGTGCCGATCGTCCTCTCAGCAACAGGTGTGATACCTACCGTCCTGAAGCACTCTGAAAAAACTGGGGATCGAGACGAACATTATCATCAATCTACAGAAAGCTGTGATCCTGAGCACGTGTTCTTTAGTCAGAAGATTTATGGGTTCCTAAATAAATTTGTGTTAAAGAATTATATACTTTTTAATTTATAAACTAAGTGTTTAAATTTATATTTGTAGAAATGTTTACCTTCTAATAAGTTCTTAAAATAAATAAATTTTTGTTAAAAGTAATGTACTACGGAAATCATGCTTTGATAGATATATCTGTATGACTCCTCAAACATGTACCAGAAAGCTGTGAAAAATAAATAATAATAATAATAATAATAATAATAATAATAATAATAATAATAATAATAATAATAATAATAATAATAATAATAAGGGGCTCAAGGGGTGCGATGTGCCAGACATAAACCTCTCGCGCCCTTCACGCGGGGAGCCCTGTTAAGACGGAAACCCACTGCAAGGTTGCGGTAACCAGCCCCTTCGGCGGAGTGGCCCGGCGAACTGATGAGAGGAGGTCTTGATAGGGCTACTAGAGAGTAACTCTGGGGAAGGTCTATCAGGATGGTATCACACCATCAGAGACTCCACTCCATGGCGAGGAACATGAAGAAGAAGGAAGACTTCTTCAAAGATATCATGTAGCTGAAAATCAAGCTTGTTCAATTAGTAATGTACTTCTTATCAATGAATTAAAGGAAAGTTACCAGAAATACCGTATTATGTACGAAGGTGTCCCATTGCAGAAACGACCTCGTATACCTAAGATCATTGGGAGTGCGAAGTTTTACGCTCCTTGTAAAAAAATGAATTCCATAGTTGAAAATACATTATCTCATATGATTTCGTTGGAAGCTGTCTGACGCAGTTCACTGTGCCGCTTTGGCAGTTTGCTCTGTTTTGGGCAGAAAAATTAGACAGGAAAATGGCAGAACATCCAAAGACTCCAGCTCTAAAAATGAATTCGTACCTACATGGAGGAAAATAATCATTTCCAAAATTAATAAATTCAGGAAGGAAATCAGTCATCTATCAGCGTACTTCGCAGGGAAAGGAAAAGTACCTAAGAAAGTGAGAAATGGGATACGATCAATTGCTAAAAGAATGAAGTTGCGAATGAACCTTAAGGATCTGGATAAGAGATTAAAAGATGAAGAGGAACGTCTGAAACAGAGAATAGCTGCACTCGGTGCAAGAATTAGGCGTTATGATGAAGCGGTAAAGAGACGCCATCGACAGTCAGCCTTTGCTTTCGACCAGAAGAAATTTTATAGACTGCTGCAGAATAACAATGAAGACCATCAAGGGCAATTTCCGAGTAGCAAATCCCTGGTTCAGTATTGGACTGATATCTGGGCTAAACCAAAGCAACACGATGAAGGAGCCTACTGGCCGCAGAAGGAAATAGAAGTGTCTTAACATCGACGAGATGCCTCCCTTTGAAATTTCCCGTGCTGATATCAAAACAGCAGTACAGAGAACACAGAATTGGAAGTCGCCAGGTCCAGATGGTATCCAAAATGTATGGTGGAAGTATTTCACTGCCACGCACCCATGTCTGACTTGGCTGTTCAATGAAATTTTGCTAGATCAAACTATATTCCCAAAGTATCTGTTGACAGGTAGAACGTATATGGTGCCCAAAGCTGGTGATAGATCCCAGCCAAAAAATTATTGACCGATCACTTGCCTGCCAACACTATATAAAATTATGACTTCCATAATCTCTTCAAGAATGTACAGTCATTTAGTCGACCAGCACATTTTGGCTCCTGAACAGAATGAGTGTCGCAAGGGAAGTATGGGATGCAAGGAATTATTATTGATTGATAGTGTAATTACGCAGCAAGTACGGAAGAACTAGGCTCTGTAGGCTGGATAGATTACAGAAAAAGCCTTTGATTCGGTACCTCACTCATGGCTTTTAAGAGTACTCGAATTGTATAAAATCGATCGAAGACTGATCGTTTTCTTGAAGAAATGCATGTCAGAATGGAAAACTCATTTGCAGATTAAGAAGGGAACCTGCTGTTACGTGACGGAAGATATTGCAATTCGTCGGGGAATCTTTCAAGGAGACAGCCTAAGCCCGCTATGGTTTTGCATAGCACTCACCCCTTTGAGCAGAATGCTCAGACAATCAGGATATGGGTACTTATTGAAGAAAAAACCTGATGTTCGTATCTCGCACCAGCTCTACATGGATGATCTCAAACTATATGCTTCTAATAGAGATCACTTACAAAACGAGCTCGAACTTGTCAAGAGTTTCAGCGATGCAGTTTGTTTAGAGTTTGGGATTGAAAAATGCGCTACCCTTCATGTTGTCCGCGGGCAAGTCCAAAATGAACAAAATATGCAAATATCTGGTGACACAATTATTAAAAATATCGGCACTGAAAGACTCCTACAAGTACCTGGGAATGCTGCAATTGCTGGGAATTTTTGATTCAGACGTTAGGAACAAAATTGTACAGAACGTGCAATCGAGAGTAAAGAAAATCTGCAAAACGTGGATCAGTTCGAGAAGCAAAATATCTGCTATTAATACTTGGGCTATTCCCATAGCAACTTACACATTTGGTGTAATAAAATGGACAGAAACATCTTTGCAGACTTTTGACAGAAGAATAAGAACTACGCTTACAAGGCATCGACTGCACCATCCTCAGAGTTCAGTGCAGAGGCTGTACCTCGTGCTAGTGCAGAAAGAGGACTCCTTAACTTGGAGGCACTGTGCCGACAGCAAGGAGAAAAGCTGCGTCGGTACTTTCTCTCTATCAACTTGTCTGTTCACAAAGCGATCTGTGATCAAGTTAGAAAGATGACCCCATTGTGTCTGGCACAACCAAGTAAAGAGTTTGATTACCTGAAGCATCAAGACCGCGTGAATATTGGCAAAGAAAGAAACTTCATAGTAGATTTTTTGCAACTTTAACTTCGGAGAACATTGATAATAAAAACTCTGTGGAGTGGCTTCGAACCGGGGGCCTCTTCGGTGAGACGGAAGGATTTCTTTTCTCCATTCAAGACCAAGTAGTCAAAACCAGAGCTTATAAAAAACTCATCATGGGTCAGCAAATTGATAGCCGATGTCGCCTATGTAAATCCACTAACGAGTCAATCCAGCATATTTGCTGTGGATGCCCCGCATTAGCACAAACAGAATACCTTAAGAGACACAACTGCGTGGCCAAAATAATCCACCAAGCCTTTGTCAAGAGATATAACCTCGTAGAGAGTGAACAGCCGTATTATAAGTGAAAACCTGAGTAAGTAATCAGCAATGATCGAGCTCGAATTCTGTGGGATAGTATAATCTTCACTGACCGAACAGTGGAAGCGAATAGACCAGATTTGGTGTTTGATAAAATTTCTAAAACATCATGCATCATTGATGTTGCGGTTCCTACAGATGACCGGCTTGTAACAACTCTTGCTGAGAAAAAGAGGAAATACCAACCCCTGGCTGTTGAATTGAAGGACATGTATGGATTGCGCGCAGTGGAAGTGCTTCCAGTAGTGGTCTCAGCGAATGGATTGGTCACCAAGGAATGGCAAGAGATCGCGAAGAAGTTAGAATTGACTGGAAAGCATTTACGGAAAAAGCCGCATTATTGGGAACAGCAAATAAAGCCCGTAAATTCTTTAGCCTGATTTGACGGATATAAAGAACAAAATATATGATTTTGAGAACCCCGGTATCAGTAAATATCTACAGAAAATAGGAAATAATAATAATAATAATAATAATAATAATAATAATAATAACGCAATAGTAACGCAATATTTGAACCAACCAAACAACAAGAAATTAGCCAAGAAAATGAAGAAAACACTTGCAAAGATCAGAAAACATGAATCAAGAAAACACAAGAACCAGGAACATAACATCATTGATCCAAATTTAATAGCTGAACATTTAGATGAATTGAAACAGAAACTTGCAGCTAAATCACAAAGACTTAGACGATACAAAGAAGCAACAAAACGTAAACAAGAAAATTCAGTGTTTCATCACAATGAAAAAGTGTTCTATCAACAACTCAGACAAAATTGCAATTTCCAACAAGAGAACAACGGTGCACCAGATCAACAAAATTTAGAACAGTACTGGTCAAACATTTGGTCAGAATCTAGTCATCACAATAGTGAGGCACACTGGATTAATCCATGATGAATGATTAATGATGGATGGATGAATGATGGATGAAATTAATAATGTTCAAAATATAGATCCGATGTTATATCAAGAGATCACAGTAAAAGACGTCAGCACTGCAATTGCAAAAACCCACAACTGGAAAGCTCCTGGCCCAGAACACATTCACAATTTCTGGTACAAGCATTTTACAACGCTTCACCATAAGTTGGCTCAGTGCTTCACACAAGTCATTAACAGCCCAGAAGACATGCCTTTATTTTTAACCAAAGGCATTACATACATGAAACCCAAAAGTAGAGACACACAGAACCCATCTCAATACCGCCCAATCACTTGCCTTCCCATAATGTACAAAATTTTGACTTCATGCATTACAAGTAAAATCTAAGATTATATTGAGGACAGAGAAGTAATGACAGAACAACAGAAAGGTTGCTGTCGATTATATAAAGGATGTAAAGAACAACTTCTAACAGATATGGTCATTCTCCAACAAGCACATAAAACCATAGAAACTTGCACCTGGCATACATTGACTACACGAAAGCATTTGATAGCGTTCCTCACAGTTGGCTTATTGAAGTTCTCCGCATATACAAAATTAACGAAACCATCATCAAATTTCTGGAACATATCATGACTCATTGGAGAACCACATTGTCCTTAAGGCAGCAAGAGTTAACAATCTCAACAAAAGAGATCAGAATTAAGCGGGGAATCTTCCAAGGAGATTCATTAAGCCCATTGTTGTTCTGTCTGGCTCTAAATCCCCTATCAACACAACTCAACAGTACTCACTATGGCTTCCAAATTCGTAAAAATAAGAAGACCATCCACACCATATCACATCTGATGTATATGGATGACATTAAACTTTACAGTTCAACAGACAGACAGCTTCAATATCTCCTTGAAAGAACACGAACTTTTTCTGAAGACATTCATATGAGTTTTGGTATTGACAAATGCAGGACTCTTCACGTAGACAAAACTGGAAAGTTACAGAAGATAGACAGCACACTCAGTGATCAAACGACAATACAGGCAATGGGCGATGAAGAAATATATAAGCATTTAGGATTCGATCAAGCAGCAATCACAAACAACAAGGCAATAAAATAATCTCAAACAAAACTGTACAAATCAAGAATCACTGCGCTCCTGAAAACCAAATTAACAGGTAATAAGATGATAAAAGCAATCAACACATTTGCAGTACCAGTATATACGTACTCATTTGGAATTATACCGTGGAGCGACACAGACCTCGAAGACATCCAGAGACTTACCCGCAAAATTTTGACAAAATTCAGACATCACCATCCAAATAGTGCAATAGAACGAGTGACACTCCCACGAAGTGAGGGAGGAAGAGGCCTAATAGATCTAAAGAACTTGTGCTACAGACAAATCCATTCATTAAGGAACTTTTATTACGAGAAACAGGCAACCTCAGAACTACGCGCTGCAATAGTTGAAGCAGATACTAAATTAACACCTCTTAATCTTAACAACAAACAGCTGGACATTTCATCGCGGGTTACAGACAATAACTGCAAAATAGACATGTGGTCAAGAAAGGAACTCCATGGACGCCATGCAAAGGATCTCAAGCAACCTCATGTAGACTCAAAAGCCTCAAACACTTGGCTAAAATACGGTAATCTGTTTGGCGAAACAGAAGGGTTCATGGTCGCTATACAGGATCAAGTGATCAACACTAAAAGTTACAGGAAGCATATCCTCAAACAAACAATAGATGACAAATGTAGAAAATGCCATACAACAGTTGAGAACATACAGCACAGCACATCAGGATGCAAATTAATGGCCCATACAGATTACACCTATAGGCACAATCAAGTTGCAAATATTATTCACCAGAAACTGGCAGCGAAATCCAACCTACAAGAAATGACCTGCCAATATTACAAATATGTTCCCGATACTGTACTTGAAAATTCAAACTTTAAGTTGTACTATGACAGAGAAATTATTACAAATAAAACTATTCACCATAATAGACCAGACATAACTTTTGTAGATAAACAGCTAAAGATTGGATTCCTGATTGACATAACTGTTCCACAAACAGCTAATCTTCAAACAGCACATGCAGAAAAAATAACAAAGTATACAGAACTAGCAGCTGAAGTCAAGGCACTATGGCATCTCCAAAAATTCATATTGTTCCTCTGGTCATTTCGTGTACAGGAGTTATACCAAATAACATTCATAAAAATCTGGAACTTATTCAAATACCAAAATATACCTATAAAATTATGCAAAAATCGATCATCTTAAACACATGCAGGATTGTTCGAAAATTCCTAAATTGCGACGAAACATGAATTGACCTGTGTCTTAGTTATTAACCCGACACAAAATCAAATAAAAATCCGGTGAATACCGAGAAAAACAATGTATAATAATAATAATAATAACAATAATAATAATAATAATAATAATAATAACAATAATAATAATAAAAAAGCGCGAGATTAACATTTCAAAAAATAAGACATTTTCGTTCTCGAGTTGCAGAAAACTTATTTGTAACGGTAAACGACTGCACAAAATATCAAACAAGTGAAAGTACTATTTCTATTGATAATGTTTTTTTCATTAAAATACGTTAAAAATGAGTTTATATGAACATTATTTCACTATGATGAAGGCTTTGATGCACAACAATCTTATTTTTAAATCCACGGGATCTTTGAAAATGATTAACTGAAAAAAAGTTGTATCTGTATACACGTTATATTTGTAATAGGAGCTCGCTCGTGGGACATAGCGAAGTCGGTAGCCTTTCACCACTGAGGTCTGGGTTCGATTCTCGTCGAATTTCACGTGAAATTTGTTCCAAAAAAAACAAAACGACAAGGGGCGATAAATTGAGTCTGTGAAAACTTTTCTTGGATTGGTTGTCTCGGTAGCTTAGTGGTGAGAGAAGCTGGGCGTAAACCAGAAGGCCGGGTTTAGAATCCCGTTCGGGGTGATCAATTCATTGAACAAATTTAAATAATGAATATTATATTGTAACAATCTAAGATCCCCACGAACAATTTAGATGCAAAGAACAAACATAACAAGGAATGGCATGAGTAGGAGATGGAAAAACAGAAGAAAGGGGTGTCGGGCACTAATAATTTTTTTATAAATTAAAGAAGACGCGACAAAATCCCGATTTGGACAGTACAAATCAATAGCATTCATTTAGAGGAACATTTCAAAAGTTATTCGAAGCGAATCGCATCAGGAGTTTAAAAGACATGAGTGATTTTGAAAGTACACTTTAGACAATATAACGAGAGATATTTACAGCCATTGTTATCATAAGAAAGGTAATGTAAAGAAGCGGTTTTTCCTAAAAATTAAGAGAACGCGTAAAGCGATTGAAATGAAACTTTCGGGATTAACAAAGAAAATCACGCGGAAAATTATGACATTACTCGCAACTCTGAAAAATATCGAGGGGCTGCAGTAAAGATGCCAATTGAAATTGTATATTTGGAATTTTTACGAGAGAATAATGATGCGTCGCGAGCGACGGAAATAAAGCAATTTTGGCGTTAATAAACATGAGGAGATCGTATAAGAAATAGTAATAAGATATAAATTGATAATTAAAAGTGGTAATAAAGAGAAATAGCCTGGAAAGGACAGAATTAAGTAAAATGGTATGATATTTTTGGTAAAAACACGTAAGCGATCGGTAAATGTTCCAGAAAAGAAAGTTGAAGACACAACGCAACAATGTCAAAAAGATGATGCGTAGCAAGCTCGAAGTCAGACGTGGGGAGGACGCTCCGAAAAAAGATAAAAATTTTAGTATGCAATTGTGCGAGAAACACGGTGAACATAAATGGATATAGTGAGTTTAGGCAATGATGTTCGTAATAACAATGCGTAACGCGGAAATATTTTATGTGTCGCAGTATATTCAACAATAGGACATTTTGGAGGAAATGTAGCACGCGATAGACAGATAATCGCGTTGTTAGTTGCGTAATGGAAATAGGATGATAGGGAAATGAAAGGACATGCTAAGAAGATATTAGCGAGCTCAAGAAAATTTTGGTAATGTGTGGGGATGGAGAAATGCTGCGGGAGGATGGATTTGGAGGATGCTGCGTAATATACATCGAGGACGGCGCGCAACAATGGTTTGCTGCGGATTACAGCGTTTTCTGCAAAAGGGAAGTTATGAAACTTTGTTTTTTTTTTGTTATGAAATTCACATTTTGAAGGAGAAGAAAGATTAAAATTAGCTTCTGTACAAGATCAAGTTCTGTCTTAACGTAAAATAGATTCAATAGATATACAGGCAGAATGCGCATTCGGGTGTGAATGAGTTTATTTATAATTGTCAGTATGAATGGAAATATTTTGGATTTTGTGTCATGTAATTTAAGGGTATTATATCGTTGATGTGTTTATGTGTTTATTTTGTTTGTCGTTAAGTGTTTTATGTGAGTCATGGGAGAGCAACGACCCCAGTTTGTATTTATATATATTTCAACTGAAATAACGACTAGCACAGGAATTACAGAAAATAAATGGCGAACATCACTTGGTTCGACATTAAATTAAACGAACGTAGTTTAATTGTTACATGTAGCTAGTTAATGACCTACGCCCACGTGCCCGAATAGTTGTTAGATCCTGTACAGGTCAGCCACAACCTCACACACCAGATTTTATGTGTAAGTAAGAAAATATCGGAAGTTCTGGGGGGCAGCTAGTCGACGGGCAACCTTGGAGGTGGAAGCTGAGTATAACCAGGGCAATTGATAAGAGCGGGTTTTGGTTATTATTTTGGCGTTATAACGCCGGGCGATTATAAAGATTATAGTTGATCTAGGGCAGGTAGTGGTTCATTACATATTTTGGTGCGCCTAACGAGGGGCGATTATAGTTGTTTTATAGATATGAGGAGGACGGTTCATTACAATATAAAATTAAATTTAATTTCTGCAAAAATGCTGAAAATTACGGCGATATAAATGCATCTTTTGAAAACTGAGAACGAATATAACGTGAGTTACTCAAAGTTTTATAAAGGTTTCTTTTGGAAAAGAAAGCAAGATCTGTAATGGAGAAGTATAAAAACCATGAACATTTGTTTGAAGTTTGAAACGTTTCTAATAAATAATAGATGAAGATACATTTTTTTACGTGATCTAAAAATTCATTTACATATGCTACATGTACATTTACTCTGTAATTTTAAACGTTTTATTTTGATAAAAGAATGTAAGTGGAAAATGTCAACAAAAAAATAGCCGTTTTGCAACTTATAGAAAGTTCTCTCAGAACAAAATGCTACCGTAGGGAGGCTTATACAAACTCATTTTATTACTGGAACATTATATTTAAAAATATGAAATGAAATAAATACTGGAATGTGAGTTGTTTCTTCATAGGCTCAATTACGCCATTATCTGCAAAGAATGAAAAAATCGTCGTACCTTGGCATGATTTACTTTTTTGTATATTTCTCTTTTGTTTCTCACTTTCTCTCCCTTTCTCTCTTTCACTACGCACGCATTACTTTCTAGACGTAGGAATTCGCCTAAAAATGAGCCAAAATGACAGTTCGCTAAACAAGTTAGTATCACATGTAATTCAGAGAAGTATCCCTCCGACGCCACAGCTATTCAGCCACTCCCCTTCGTAGTGTTTGGTTATGACTCCCATGAAGACATCACTACAAAAGTCTAGGAGTTTTGATGAGGTGTATGCACATATGCGAGTCCGATAAATATTGAAATTTAATTATATTTATGGAAAAATCTCTTAACTTCACTATCTGATATTCAGGTCTCATATTCAGTAAAAGAAAACTGCCTCGAAGTAAAGACAGCTTGCCACCTTACAGCGCAGGCGACGGAAACACGTGCACCAGTACACATCTCACATTTTTTTTTACATTTCTTGCCTTATCTCACGACGCAACGCGTCTCCTAACCCCTTCTTGGGTGTTGAGCGCATTCAAGACTCGGTTTTAAAATAAACATAATACTTATCACACAAAAAGTAAACTCAATATAATGTTTATAAAAAAGAATTTTTTCAGACGAGCACATAAGACTGCACTTCCTAATTTCAATTATTTCTCGTGGCGCACTATATTTTCGTCGGACGAAGACATCACACAAAGAAGCGTCGAAGTCATTTACAAGTTAGTCAACTGTAAACGAACGAATGGAGGAAGGGAGTCTAATGGGCTGAAGGACACAATGACCACAGAACCTTCAGTTATGTTTCCTGCACTAGCTGTCAAAACGGTCCTTTCTTATAAAAATCGCTCTATAACATAATACATCGGCGATATTTCGTATCTGAAATGGCTCTTCGTAGAAGTGAACCAACAGATTCACAAGTAGGAAGTACAATGTCGATCATTCTTCCTCTTGAAAATAACGGTCCAAAATAACAATGTTTAATATAACTGCCCGTCCACTTGGTTTTATTGGCCTATCAAACAAGCACCTTGATAACTTCTCGGGGCGTATGAAGAGGTTCAATGACGAGGCGTGTCGAACAAAAGAATTTGTGCTTCGTGTAGGAAGATCTTTAAAAGTAAGTCAAAGTAATTACCTTGAAGGTTTCAGTAGTGGGGTGGTGTGTACAGCGAACTGAGGTAGATTAGGCTCTTTATATTCAAAGAATTTGTTTTTTTCAGATTTTTTTCTCAGACTAATCGTATGCTTCTGTAATTCATCTGTGGTGTTTCCGTTTCAGGAATTTTGTTATTTACTTTTAAAGTAAACCGTGGGGCACAATTCAGAACTTCCGGCATTACACTTGCAGGCAATCATACAGTGCTGCTGAGTAACGGGTTTCTAACCTAATCGACCACTTCCTAATTCACTACATTTGCACATGCCCACGGATATATCATTGCTGTTTGTGTTTCTGAAAGGAAAAACGGATTAATTTAATTAGGTGCAATTGTATTAAAATGTCACAGGTACATTTATCGTATTATTAAAATAATATAGTGTATATTTAACTTATGTTTTCTTTAGAAAATATACACAAATTTCTTACGAGATAAAAACGTTACTGTTATTTAATTATTATTGTTTACTCGCGCGAAGAAGTTTTTTCATTTTGATTGTCAGTACAATTTTTAACAACATTATTAGTTGTAAGGTTCTTTCAGTTAAGTCTTTTTTATCATGTAATATAAATAACTAAATAAAAGTTTGTGAATTTAATACCCTAGATTACACATTTAAACGTTTTATTTAAGGACTGCTATTCAGAGACATAAACCTGAACTTGCAGCAGAAGGAAACTAACGAACTTAACAAGCATTTGTTGATCTAATAACCAGCCATGCGCCGGCAAATCTAGCTCAATGCCAAGAGAGGCACGTGCGGAAGATTGCTATTGCAGCGAGAGTCGTGTAATTCTGCGAGATAATGGAGGTGCGTGTCGCGTGCGCGATGTTTCTTAGTTCGCAATCGACTTTTTGCTTTCCCTCTGAGCGCCAAGTTGAGTCTTCGAGGAGACCAGAGACACCACTTTCGCAGCCAGACGCCGAGGTCGGGTTCTACACTTCCGCTGCCGGAGCCACTTCTCCTGCAGCAGTTGTTTTTTCATTCGCATCGGCTCAGTGCATCTGCTGGTGTGACTGCAGTCCCTCCGACCGGGACGCCTTTTTGACCCTAACTTGTCAGCTAGGTAGAATTCAGTCGCTGTCTGGAGGAGAATTGTAGCGGCCGGCTGCTCTGATCGGTATTTTCCGTGGTTTCTCCTATCATCACCAGACGAATGCCGGAGCAGTACCCTAACAAACGGGCCACGGACCGCGCGCGATCTTCCTTCCTCTTCCTTGCCCTATCCTCTCCCCTTACACACACACTTACACTAACATGCACTATACTGCCACACATGTCGTGAGACCGATCGGGAGCTTAGAGCTGGTGGGAGATACCTGGTTGAAGAAATCCCGTTAGCCGACGGAAGGTCGGCGCCGGAACTCGGCATCCAGCAGATCACCGCCATGTCTAGAGGAAAACACATGCACAACACTTACGGGACTAATGACTTCAGTAGTTGACGCGCCCGGAATCTCTAACAACCAACCAACCCTGTCAGGGTTGCTGATCAACCCTTATAGCAAAGGCTCCGACTATACTCAGCCAGTATAATGCCTAAAGACCTTTTCCTCGTAAGAAAGTTAAAAAACCACTCCTCTTTAAATGGCGCAAACCTTAATCAGTCTAAGGGAGAATTGTTGTGTTAATTTGTTGTTTAAAGAATTTTAAGAAAGCTTGGTACAGTGTCATAAAAATAAGTTTTCGGCCACTCTGGTGTAACAGTCCAATGATTCTACAATGAAAAGGTTGTTTATTGATGTAGAATATGAAAATGAGAAAATCTTAAGAACTGATTTAGTTTTATTCAAATTATGCGTTTTAGCAGAAAGTTATTGTGTAATTGTATTATATTCGATTTTATATAACCTTTGGACATTTCTTTAACAAAACATTTCCTTGGATTCTGACTTCTCACAAGATAATGTTGAATTCATTATACGTGCTCCAGGGAATAACCAGTGAATCGCTCAAGGAAAGCGTTTCGTTATGTAGACTATGACAGATGTAATAATGGATTTATCATGTTCTTGGAAGTAGTAATTACGGAATTCTTTCATGCTCCGTTTCTCACACTTGATGATCACACACTCACTAATCTGCAGGTTTGATAAGAATTTTTGAAGGTTTATCTTATACCCTTAACGAGATTAAAGGCAAGAATAATATTTCACAAACAATTATTTGATAAAGAATGAAGTGGGAATCCGAACAAAAACACTTCAGTACAAATATTTTTAATGCATTTTGCAATAATGCAGACAGCGTAAACTGTACTTACGAGTTATTGTAAAACATTTTACAATTTTACTCATTATTATCGCAATTTTAACCTAAAAAGTTAGTGAAAGTGAAAGTGTATGTGAAATGTATTTCTACTGTGTATTTTAACTACAAAATGTCTAGAATGAGTGCATTTCATTTATACTCGTACATATTGTACACTATTATTACAAATCTTGTGCACCTCTTGTACACTATTTTATCTGAAAAGTATTTGTATAGGCAATTTATTTAGTCTTCGAAAACTTCAATTGTTCAAATTCAACATTTTTCTTAATATTCAATAAATTCAATGATAATGTAGTAAATTTATGAAATTCAGCTGGAGAAGCTGCAATAATTGTTTAAATTAAAAGTCAATTTATCACATTGTCAATGTAAATTACTTTTTTGTCGAGTTTCATACGGTTTTAAAAGGTCTGCTTCTTGAAACCTTGAACGTTTCTGTGCTGCCACATTTTACCACAGAATCCTTTCCACTAACTACTCGAGTGCCTTGACCAACGGCAATCCAGCGAAATTCCAAAAATGTTCACTGGTCATTGAAGATTTTTCTTTGCACGTCCTAATAAGCCTCCCTGCACATTCTCTCTCCGAATCATACTTTGGACATTTCGAAAAAGTAGACAATTTACCAACCATGTATACTAAAATATCCCATGTTTCATATTTGATTTTTATCGCGTATTGAATAATTGGCGAATAAAAGCGGTCGTAGAAAGCTATTTGCTGTGTTTGTTCGCCTGTACATCGCGTCGGATGAGGGCGATCGTATTCTGCTGAATAAACAAAGCCCTACGCTCCATATTGAGTTCCATGCATTTGTTCATGCACTCGACAAATAGCGGTACAAATCACGATTGTATTCCATTATCGGCTGATCCCGGGTTTATGGTGCACCTTAGCCTAGGCTTCCTCGATTGCAGTGCCTTGACGTGATCCGATTCTCTTCCAATCGGTTCGCATGAATGTTATCGTTCACCACACAGGAATAGTTTTTATTATTTTGAGAAACGTTTTAAAAGAAATTCTCTTAAAAGTGAGTGTTTCCATTAAAATAAATTCTCTTTTTAAAAAATAAATTGAATCGTGTATATGTGGAGAACATAAAGAACACATACACCCCAAATGATTTTTAAACATTATTTGCATAAAATGCTTTGGTAATTATGAGTTAGAAAGACTCGAGGATCATTTATGTTATCGCGAGGGCCGAAGGCTCGAGCCTCGTCCTCATCTCGGACACGCGTAGCGAAGCGTCACAATTCTACACGAGTGAACGAAACGGATCACAAACTGCATTTCTACCAAAAGGAATTTTCTTAAACTAAATGTTCCGCGTAAAGGATTATTCATTTCTGTCTATCGTTCACGACACAAGAATCAGAAGTGAACGATACATACAGTAGTATTAATGAGGCCGTGACAGCGAAGGCCGAGGTGCACCGTAAACGGGGGGTTAACCCCATTATCTGCGGTTATTCCGGTCCGTATTCAGATCATTCTCTATCTGTGCTATCGTATGTTTGCTGGAACGTATGAAAAACCAAGCAGGGAAGGTAAGCAGCCAGAGGGATATTTCATGAGTTCGGGGCTCCTTGGACGAACTTTTGGGAAAAACACAATGATAAAAATTCATGTCCAATCTCTTCATATTAAATATAATTAAAAAAAACAACTACAGATTTACATAGGCTGTATACATGATCACATAAACCCGTAATCCTTCCACTCACATCCAGCGCTGCTCAATATGCCTTTAACCATTATTAGAGCCAAATACTCGCACATGAACCAGAAATAAAGAGAAAAACAAAAACAATTTCGATTGTAGTAAGTAATAAACAACTAGACTTCCTTCCTACGTAATTGTAACAAATATGAATATTATTATGCTGTTTTGTTAAAAAGGAATGACTATATTAAGTTTGCAATAATCTCTCTTCTCCTAACAAGTCCCCAAAACGTTCTTATTAGTCACTAGAATTACTCTCAATGTAGTTTCTAAAAAAGTCAGTTGGTCACTCACTTTAGTTCGTGGAACGAATAACCTCACCAGTGGTTATTCGTTTTATCGAGTTCGGCTCTTCAAACGCTCATTGTTTTACCCAGGCACCGATTGGGCCCGGTGGTGTGGTATTTATTTATTTATTTATTTTACGTCAAAAAAAAACAGTTAAAAACTGCGTATGACGTGCTATGGGGAAAAGTGAATTGTGTGCACATTTTCAAAATTCTGTGATCCCTACACTAAGTCATATACTACTTAAATTTTGAATTTTTGAAAGGGAGAAAAAAAACTCCCATGTAATAAAATCTACTTTCAAGGATTAACAAGCAATAAATTTTGAATTTTGAAAGGGAGAAAAAAAAAACAAAAAAAAACTCCCATGTAAAAAAATCAATTTTCAAGGGTAAATAAGCAATAAGTTTTGAATTTTGAAAGGGAGAAAAAAACAACAAAAAAAACTCCCATGTAATAAAATCTATTTTCAAAGATAAATAAGCAATAAATTTTGACTCTTATTACTTTCTGCCGCGACAACATGGAAACGATAATTTGAATAATTGTATTTCCCACTGAATTCTAGAAGACGTGCACAGAAAATGAAGTTACATTTATGTCCAGAAGCAAAACAAGGGGCCATCTCAGCATTTGCTCAATGGATCAGGGAAACTGGACGAAAAACCTGATCGAGATGGGGGTCATTGACCCGGAAGCTGTGTTACAATAGTTGTTACAGGTTGTTTATACTCATTTATACAGTCCAAATGGTAATTAATGCATTATGTATCATTGTTAAAATTAATGTTACTTTTCTTGTGATGCTCAGTATAGTCTCTAATTGTATAGAAAGCAGTTATGCAGCAGAAACGATTTCACTTGGGATTTAAACTTTTCTATTGAATTTAATCGTTTAATGTCATCTGGCAAAGTGTTGTAAAATAATGTACATGTATTGTATGTGAATTTTTTGTAATGAGCTGTTGATACTGTCACCTGATGAATATGATTTCTACGTCGAGTGTTATAGTAATAGACTTCGGCATTTTCTGAAAATATATTCCCGCCCTTAAGCAAGTCATTTTTTACAAAACCACTGATTCGTAAATAAAAAGACACGGTAATGGTAGAATTCCTAGATTAATGAAGAGAGGCTTACATGAATCACGTGGGTGGGATTTGGTTATTATTCGTACAATTCGTTTTTGTAATCTAAAAGTCTGGGAGCTATAAGATGTATTTCCCAGAATATTATGCCATATCTCAGGCGGGAATGAACATTCGCGAAGTATACACAACGAGCAGTATGAAGGCTGACTGAATTTGCAAGAATTCTGAACGCGTAGCATAATGAACTTAATTTTGTGTTCAATTCATTTAAATGGACGTTCCATTTAAGGTTTGACTGAATTGAGAGACCTAAAAATTTTGTTGCCTTAACATCAGTCAATGGTACACTGTTCATTTTCAATGGAGCACAAAATTGTTTATTTGAAATGGAAAACTGCATTAAAACCGTTTTCTTTTCGTTTACTATTAATTTGTTATTTCGGAACCAATGTGAAACATCTGATATTGTACTATTTACGGTTTCTTTATTGCAAAGTATGTTCGTATCATCTGCAAAGAGAACCGTTCTTCCGTTTCGAATCGTCGAGGGCATATCGTTTACGTAAAGTAGGAACAGAATAGGGCCTAAAATCGATCCTTGAGGAACTCCACGTGCAATGGGCAAAGAGTCGGAAAGGTGCGTACGTAATGTTCCATCATTCCAGTAAAGTATTTCAACTCTCTGAGATCGTTGTTTAAGGTACGAACATAACCAATCTAGAGCAATACCACGGATTCCATATGAAGGTAATTTGGAAAGTAAAATGTCATGGCAATAGCCAGGGTCAGTTCTTCGCCTACCCCTGTTACTGAATGTCCTTCTCTTCACGCGCTTTCTTATTCATTTTAAGTTCTAATAATTGGAATAAAACACATTTCACTCCCACGTTTCTGAAAATGTAATTGTAATGTTTTATATTTACCAACTTCTGTACATGTGTTTTGAAACGAACTGTATTAAAGAAACCCAACTTATTTGAAACCCTCATAAGTGTAATTATAACCATGCATCACTATAAAACACAATTTAATCATAACTCTAATTAAAAAGAATGAACATTTTTTGTGAAGGTAGACGCGTCAGACAATGCTTGGACATTCCATTTCTATACACACTCTTTGGATATAAAAACTCTTCGAACTAAAAAACGAAAGTAGATCGATTAAAAGTCGCACAATGAAATAATGAACAAAGGACGACAGGTAGGCGTTCATTCTATTAATTTTAAAAATGAATTTGAGTGTTCATACTTCAAAACGGTTAATAATACCCAGTGATAACACTTCATTTAAAGCAAAATTCATGATATTTGGTTGAATATATATATATATATATATATATATATATATATATATATATATATATATTTATATATACACATATACACATATACTGTACAGGGTGAGTCACGTAACTGTAGCACCTCCTGTAACTTTTGAACGGTTGAAGATACTGAAATGCAGTTTTCACGGAAGTGCATGAGAAAATAGGGCTAACTGATACATGTATTTATTTCTATTTTATCACTTGTATTTTACGAGATATTTGAGGTAACTTTGTTTTTTCAAATGGAACTATACATATTTTTCAGTCTATCATAAAGAGCGTAAAAAGACGAATCCAATGATATACATATTGTCATATGTTAGATAAGGTTTTTTTTTTAGAAATTTTGATTCTTTTGCGACCAGTTCTTAACGGATATTTTGAATGTAACAGACCGCCACCGAAGGTCACGCAGCGCTCCATCAGCAAGCGCGCGCTCGGGGAAGGGAAGGGATCTTAGTATTTCAATATAGAAAACATCCCGAATATTCTGAACGCTCCAATCATATTATCGAGGTGTCAAAGCTTCCTCGGTTCACCGTAGGAGGGGTCGGGGAGGGAAAAAACGGTCCTACGCCTACGGCGCGGCGCATACGTTGACAGCCTCTCCACGTGCGAAATACGAAGATAGGCTTAGGTCATCTCTTAGGTCAGATGGGAGATAGCTCGATGAAGGACACTAAGAAAAGGTTCTCTTCAAGTTGAGAGGAGAGGAGTTGAAGTAATAAACAATTTTATTACAATACATACGATAAATCCTAATTTTTAATCCTTCCATTTCTTAAAGAAAGTCTGGAAATGGGGAAGGATGGAAAGCAGAGTTCAGGGAAAAAACTACAACAGTTTTGTGAATATTTGGGATATGTTTGGGACCAGCTTGGACGGAAATTCAGGTTAGACTAGAAAAAACAAATTATTTCGGCCGAAGCGATCACACCCACAAAATTCGAACAAGGAAGCAAAATTCAGATCTTGGGAAATTTTCCTTTCGTAACAGACCAATTAGAGATTGGAACAGTTTACCCGCAGTAATTTTCAAAGTTTTTTCTTTAAATTTCCGAAGTTTTGGAAATAAGTTGGAACAAGAGAGTAATAGATATTAAATGAGTAAGTGCGGTGAAGTGCTATGAAGTGCTGGTCAGTGTAATTCGAAGCAAAACAGTGTAGTGTAGTGCAGTGCAGTGCAGTGCAGTGCAGTGCAGTGCAGTGCAGTGCAGTGCAGTGCAGTGAAGTGTAGTGAACGCGATCAATGCATCTTTTAAAATATAATTTTGCCAATATTTATGTAGCTTGTATTAAATTTTAGTATCACCAACCTATAATTATTGGACATCATGACAGAGTTGAAATAATTGTTATAATATTTAATATTAGTGATAGTATGATTATTGCATCCTCGTCTTGCACTGTGCTCCTTTATTATTATTATTATTATTATTATTATTATTATTATTATTATTATTATTATTATTGTTGTTGTTGTTGCTGTTGTCGTAATTATTGTTATTTAACTGCCACCGGGTTACCCAATTGCAGTTCAAATAAATGTTAGAAGCGGCCCTCATCCGTGTGCAAGGAAGAGGACAAGTCGCGCGCATTGGATGGAGAGTTCTAATCTGTGGCCCCCGGCTGCGACGCGCGCGGTACAGTTAGTTACCCAGCAGCCTCGCCGCGAGGCAGCCCGCTTCCGGCCCCCGCCGCCTGCACCCCTCCCCAACTCCTCACTGCACGCGGCCCATTCCCCATTCCCCGCCGCTCATTACCCTCTGCCCGTCGCCCGCTGCGCATTCTGGTGAGTGGGAATCTCCATCTACAAGACATAATCGAACGATAAGGGATTGGAATAGATGGCCTGCAAAAAACTTTGAACCCTTTCCTCGAAGTGGTCAACAGTTTAGGAAATTAATTTAGGGTATTTCTAAGTTTATGAGGTAGTTAACTAAGAATATTAAGTTATTCAGTAAAGTGAGGTGTCGTGCAGTGTAGAGCAGAGAAATAATGAAGGAAATGTTTTTAGTGTTACAGTGAAGTGAAGTGAAGTGAAGGACAGTGCAGTGCGGTCTTAATTGTATAAACACTCAGTGTGGCTTTAGATGATAGACGTTTCTTTTCTTTTTCATGTAATTTAATGCTTTAAGAATCATCAGTTTTTATATTATTATTATTTTTATTGTTACTATTATTATCATTATCATCATTTTAGCATTATTATTACCATTATTATATTATTTGGATGACATTTATTATCTTATTTATATAATTAACTACCACCGGGTTACTCCCAATTGCAGTTTAAATAAATTTATCTTATCTATCTTTAAAATCTGGAAAGCTCTGAGAATGACTCATTTTTTAAGTCGAATCGACGACTAAAGTTATTAGCGACTACAATGTTTTATATCAGGTGTTTACAAACTATTAAGAATTCATCAGTCATTACATTAACGTAAGTATCATAACATAGAATGGCATCACAAATCATTTACCTTACATTACATGATACCATGCATACATCATATAGGATCATATCATATCATTTCGGGAGTTACATCTCATTACATTAACAACGTAGCATGACTCGTAACATAGTATTGCAAATACATTTCTAACAATAGGGGAGAGAATACCGAATACTATTTATGAAACCTTGAGCATCCAACAATCAACTAATGAAGCTTTGGGAAAAATGAATAATTGGAGTAAAAAGAACATTTTTACACCCTGGTGGAAATCAAGTTTAGAAGCCTATGTAGAAAAAAAGCAAGCTTACAAAACAATCTAAGAAAAAAATCAGAGGGGTAAAAAACAGAATATTTTCGATTGTTTTTCAATTTTCGAAAACTCAGGGGTTTTAATCAATATGATTCCTACCCCATGCTTTTAAACGTCCTTCAGACTATCCACCAACAAAATTTCATCACAAATGATGGAACCGTTTTTGAGAAGAAAGTGTTTATACAAAAATTAACGCAAGATTCACGCAAAATTACCCAAAAATATCAATTTTTTGAAAACGTATTTCATATTTCGGTATATTCCGTATATCCTATTTCAAAATCTATCTTTAATGAACAGATATTATTAAGGGAAAATCTCTATCTTTAATATTTTAGTTGTAGGAAGATGCCCAAAAAGATTTTGAACTTTTTCAATTTTTGAAACATCAGAGCTGGAGAAGCATTCGCTCTCGATATCCCAAAGATATGTTTAAACCCCCATAAAAATCAGTATATTAATATGTATTGCATATTTAAATCTTCATCCCAATGTATGTATAGAGTGTATCTAGATTTAAGAATGTGTAATGTATGTAAAATTTGTGTATTGTATGTCAAATTGTTTAGTTGTAAGTATTAGAAATATAAGTATTAAATCCTGTAAATTAGCTAGTAGTAAGATACAAGAGTGAGAGGTTGTATGCTCAAACGTGAATGCCCAAACGTTATGTATTACAAATAAAAATGTACAAACCCCTGAAAGGCAAAACTGCCGAACAGGAAGAAAATAAATTTAAAAAAACTATCGAGGAATAAGTGTAATGCGCCTAGTAGCAAGCATGAATGGTAGGATAATAAAATGGAGAATCGATTACCTCAGAATCAGAGGAACAGAGTGGCTTCAGGGCAGGGAAATGTTGCATTGATGGAATATTTATATTGAACTAGTGGTGCTACAGTATAGCGCAGACTCTCTCGTACTAGTTAGTTTTCTAATTTCTTTGGTCTTTACAATCTTGCCCCAACCTCTTGCCAGCTACCTTCTGTCGCCTCCCAAAGTACATTTTCCACCTTTTCTAAATGTTTCGTTTTCCTAATGGTAGAATCGAATTGAAGAATATCAAAGAAAAGTAAAACCTCGTTTTATATGGAATTTTTTATTACAGAGATTGGAGCCGTTTTTAAGAAAATATCGCGTGAGTGCTACTGTGAAACCTAAATTTGAAGCTGTTTCACAAAATCTTTTGAGGTTTCGAAAATTTTATTGAAAGTCATTAGAGGCTTTTCCACTGACCAATGCAGTAAAGTATACAAATCGCTGGAAATGTGCATATTAAAGGCGTGGGAGATATTTAAAAAAACTTTTGTATTTTTCTTTAACAAACATAATACAGAGAAATAGCTTTTATGTCATCTTATACAATTCTTTTTGCACTATCTGTACGAAAAGTTTGAAGAAAAAATTGGTAGACGTTTTGAGAAAATGGCGTTTGAGCGTTTTAGAAAATGCGGAATTTTGAGCTCTTTTTCACAGAAAATGTTTTAGTTTTCGAGAAACTTTATCAGAAATAATTTGAAGCACGTATACTTATAAATACAAAAATCTGAACGAAATACCTCTTGTGTAAATATTAATGACGTGAGAGGTAAATAAATTAAATTTTTGTATTTTTTGAAAAACACAAAACAATAGAGGAATGTGGCGTTTATGAAATCTTTTTTTATATGTATTTTTAAATTTAAAGGCGGTTTTTAACAACAAAGGTCATCAGCGTCCACAATTAAGTATATCAATATATTAAGTATCACATTTAAGTTTCACACATTAAGTATCCACAATTCATAAAGTATACACAATTAAATATCAATCGAATTAAGTATACATTTCATTGCAGATTATATTGCATGACATTGTATAACATTATAAGACATATTTTTCCTCATTATTGCATTACATCAAATTGCTAATCAAAATTATTAACAACAAATTTTATATACTTACAATACATACAAATTTTATTTCCTTACTTAAGTTAACAATTTTTAGCAACCTCAGTACTTTAGCACACCTGTCTGCAGAGCTGAACAATTTATGTTAGTTTCTAGTTTCAGTAGGTGTCTTTCTTTAGCTATACCGGGGCATTCTAAGATAAAGAGTTGTGTAGATATTACTGCACGACATTTAGGGCATGGTTCTGGGTCGGATTTTTTGAATATATAACAACATTTCAGATTAAAATGTCCAATCCGTGGTCTAGTGATAATGACTTACTCTCTTCCTTTAACGCAGATTTTCGGCACGGCTGGTTCCAGTACGGAGTTCCTAACCAGATGTAGTTTTGATGATTTCAATTTTTGTGAGTCCCAATATATGAAGCAGGATGTCTTCAATAGCTTTTGTAGTGCCACGAATTTTAGAATCAAAACTTAGATATGATGTTGCCATTTTTGCGTATTTATCAGATTTCTTATTGCCAATGATTGCCCTATGGGATGGGATCCAAACAAATTCCATTTTTATCCCTTTTTCACCTTGAATACATAAAAGTTCTTGGATTTTTTGTATGATGGGATTGCCAGTATGTCTATTTTCTACGGTTTTAAGGGTTGACATTGAGTCAGCAAATATTGCAATGAAGTAATTTGTTTGTTTGAGGCTGAATTCGATGGCTTTAAGGACTGTCCATGCTTCGCATGAACAGATGCAAAAATAATCTGGGAGGCGTTGTGATTCGACTATATTGGTAGACTGAATGTAGAATGCACAACCAGCTTTTCCATCACATTTAGAAGTATCTGTATATATTTGGTAATAGCTGGCATAATCTTGTAATCTTGTTAATAAATTTTGGAAATTAGTATTGGGGCCAGAAGTAAGGTGAAGGCTTTTTGCTAAGATTAATTGTTCTTCATACTACAAGATTCACTTCATTGATGGCAATTTAGAAGAGTAATTCGCTAAGAACTGATCCCTGTGGGATACCATTTGTCATCTTTGTGGGTTGCGTTAGGTATCTTGTATTCTGACTATATATATATATATGTTTTAGAAAGTTTATGATGCTAATATGTTCCTTTTCATTTGCATGTTTGACAGAATGTTGATCAGTCTGTCTTTATATACCATTTCGTATGACTTTTCAATATGCAGTGAGACAGCAATCACATGTTGTTTCATAACCTGAGCATCACCAATTTCTGTATCAATATTGACTAGGTGATCATAAGAGGATCTAAATGCTCTGAAGGCACTTTGTTGCGGTGGTATCTGTTTGTTGCTTTCTAATATCCACCTCAGCCGGTTGCAGACCATTTTTTCTAGTAATTTGCACTTATTACAGGTTATAGAGATTGGGCGAAAGTTAGTAGGTTTGGTGTGATCTTTGTTTGGTTTGGGGATAGGTACAACAATTGCTTCTCTCCATTGATTGGGGAAGGATGTAGTGGTCCAAATAAAATTATACAATTGGAGGAGGTATTCATGACCAACTTTACGCAGCTTTTTTAGGAAACAATTCGGTATTCTATCACGGCCTGGTGCTGAATTATTACTAATGTATAATACAAATGTGAGTTTGCTCATTAGGAACCCTTGGTTATGCTGTTCTTCATTATCTCTTAGAATCAGTCTTATATGATCTTGATTTGAATTGATATTTGGAGCTCTTTCAGATAGAAATTTTGAGTCACAGTTTTTATTACTTAAGTTGTCAGCAAGAATATTACTAATAGCTTGAGGATCAGTAGTGTTGTTTTCCATTTTTATCCATGAAGGTATTGGGTGTACTAGGCCAACATTTTCTACTGATTGAATTTACTTTCTGCCAAAGTTCAGTTGTTGAAGATTGATGGGTGATGGTGGATGTGTATTTTTGCCATGATTGTATCATAGTAGATTTGAGGGTAAATCTTGCTAAGGCTCTTGCTTTCCTATATGCAATTACATTTTCTAATGTGTGTTTTTCTTGAATTTTCTAAAGGTTCTCTTTTTATTTTTAATAAATGTGGTACATTCTGCATTCCACCATGGCACTTGATGTTTTTTTAATTTTTCCTGTCGTTTGGGGGATAGAATCATTGGCTGCTGTTAACATTAAATTAGTAAAATCACTTACTAAATTATTTATTTCTTGTGGGTTTAGATTGTCTTGTATACTGAGATTGTTAATATTGAATCTAATAATTTCTTGGAACTTTTGCCAATTTGCTTCATGTAAAATCCATTTAGGCCAGCACCTTAGTTCAGAAACTTGTTCATTAGATGGAATATGAATGTTGATGGGGTAATGATCACTGTCATATAGGTTTGGGTTTGTAGACCATAGAATTCTTACTGCAATATCATTAGAAGCAAGGCTTAGATCAATTGCACTATCTATAGCATTACTTATATTAAAATTTGTAGGCACGCCAGTATTTAATAGGATGAGGTTGTTGTGGTTGTCCAGCTACTCTTTCTTCAATTACTTTCCCTCTTCTGTCCAATTTGGTGGAACCCCACAATTTGCTATGACTATTGAAATCACCCCCTACGAGTATTAAATACGGTTTAGGTAGCTGCGTAAGAATATTGTGTAGTTCATAGGTGTCAAAATTTTGACTATTGGGGTTATAAATATTACAAAGAGTTACAAGAGTATTAATTTTTACCTTGATCGCAATGGCTTCTAGAGCAGTTTGTGGAGGTATTTCTTGCATAAAACAATCATTCTTTACATAAATTGCTACTCCTCCACTGGCAATTTGTGTACTATTTCTATTTCGAATAGATGACTTATAGCCAGATAGTTTTCCAATGTGATTTTCTTTGAAGTTGGTTTCCTCAAGGCACAAAATATCTGGTTTAGTATCTTTTATTAACAATTTCAAGTAGAGTAATCTTGCATAAAAACCATTACAGTTAGTTCCATTGTGTAATTTTCATTGAGAAGGTTTATTCAGACATTTCTGTGTCAGTTTCATCTTCCTGTGGTTGTGCACTTTTTAATTTATTTATTATTCTTGTGAATCTATTTTTTATAGATCTTTCAGTAAGTGATGGGTACTGTCATCATTTTAATAATAGATTGAATATCATTTGTAAAATCTCTAGCTATTAAGGTTGGATTGTTAGATCCAGATGCCATATCTATGAAATTTTTCAATTGGTTGTAGGGAAGGGGTAAATCAGCCCTGTATTGGGAAGGCTTATTTTAAGAAGGGGAGGAAAGTTCATAGGGTCACTGGTTGAGGGAGCAGTGGGTGTTTCAGTTATGGTAGGC
Source organism: Teleogryllus occipitalis (assembly GCA_011170035.1). Classification (NCBI taxonomy): domain Eukaryota; kingdom Metazoa; phylum Arthropoda; class Insecta; order Orthoptera; family Gryllidae; genus Teleogryllus; species Teleogryllus occipitalis. The sequence goes on from BLKR01000514.1 coordinate 373,349, forward strand.
TGCACTTCCATATTATTAGAAGGGATAGTTGGTATATTTGTACTGGGAGTGTCCAAAAATTACTCTTTCGAGTAATTTTTCGGGCAAATACTGGCAGTATGGCCTTCCTTTTTACAATTGAAACAGGAAATATCCTCAGTAGAGAAAAGGAATTCTGTATGATGTGCCTTCATACTCAATCAATAATGGTTGAGGAAGTTTATAAATTTCCTCAAGTTGGATAAATACTTGCCTTCTGAAAGTCATAATGTGACTCAAAGTAGTATCTGAAAGACCAGCTCTAATGAAAGATATATTGGTAGCAATATTGACATTGTGCTTCTTAAAAATATTTCTGATTTCGTCATTTGGAATAAACGGATAAACATTTGATATTGTAATGCGCTTAAGTTTGTTAATGAGGGATCTTATATTTACAGTTATACTTTTGATGCTTAGAGTAGGGTGTTTATTTGTAATGAGTTCAGCATTATTCTTGGAGTACAGGAATACACATATTCTGTTGATAGAGATTCTGGATATGAACTTAATAGCACTGGAGAAACAATTTCAGTTAATTTGCTTATGTAGCCCTTAACAAATAATTTTTCACATGCGTCCAGTAATATTGCTTGATCTTTCGATGGAAAACTCACTGTGTTAGCAGCTCCAGCATACGATTTCGTAGGTGGCCCTTGTAGGTTAGGTGACGTTGAACTCAACTTGCTGTTGGTTGATACAGGATTATCCATGAAGATAAGTCGAGCCGGCCGACAGGCCAGACAGAATAACATTACACACGGTTAAGATACACTGATGGCGCAATAATTAACACATAAAGTAATATTTACGCTGAAGTGATTTGACTAAAGAATAGGGTGCACAGATAAGCTGGTAGAGCGCAGAAGTAGGTGTTGCCTTGAACGCTGTCACCAGCAGACTGTGTATGCAATCTTATAGATGGAGACCGGAATAATATGTAGTATGAAACGTGAAAATATGTACATAAATATGTAATGAGAACAGTTAGAATTTGTAATAAATATGTAAAATCGGATGAAATATGTGAAATTAAAATGCACTAATTATAAAACACATTTCCATAATACGAAATTACATTTATAAAAATTTTCCTAAACAAATATTAAAAATAATAAAAAGTCTTAAAAATCATTTGGAGAGCATACGCTGATGCACGCTTTGCACCATACAACATTCCTATCAGTAGTAAGCGTCATCTGTTGCTATTCTGAACTGTAGTTTTGCAACACGACTAGACGCAGTAGAAAACATCGTAAAACTAGCGATTATCTACGATCAGCAAACATCACTGCACCGTGATTGGCGATCGCCAATGTTTCTTCAAAATTAAGGTTAAAATCGATGCGATCCGCAACGTCAGTGATACTTTTCACACCTAAAGGTGGAAATAATCTCAGTCGCTTACGCGCACTTCCCACCACTGAGATAACTGAAGCAGTGAGAACATCACAGGTCTTCACATGGGCTACCTGAAGGAGTCAACACGTATTAATTGTAATAATGAAGGAAAAATGCTGTTTTTTAGACAATAGTTCCTTTCAATTAAGTTTCAACACTTAATTGCAGAATTAATTATACATTTTAAAAAATGTAATAAAATTGAAGAACAGAAATGCAATAAAAATATTTCGTGAAAATAGCAAAATATGTAAAATATGTAATATAGTAACAAATATGTAACGAAAAAATTGAATATTGTTAGGACGGGTTCGATTCGCCGAGATTACAAATTTGAGAACGACAAAAAATCTGTAATTACATACAAATTCGGTCTCTACTTATAGAGTACATTTAGCACTATCCCTACCAACATTTCAAAGAAAAGATTTGAAGCTATTTTCGAGAAAATCTTGTTCAATTCGAGGAAATCGAGAATTGAATATTGTTAGGACGGGTCCGATTCGCCAAGATTACAAATTTGAGAACGACAAAAACATCTGTAATCTATATATATATAAAAGAAAGTCGTGTTAGTTACACTATTTATAACTCAAGAACGGCTGTATCGATTTGGCTGAAAATTGGTGAGCAGGTAGCTTAGAGCCAGGAGACGGATATAGGATACTGTTTATCCCGTTCGACAGCGTTCCTGTGTGAGAACGCACGTTTTTGCACGTTTTCACGTGATTTCGCACGTTTTCGCTTGATTTCGCGGGTTTTCGCACCCTTTTGAGGGTTTTCGCACGTTTTCATGCGTTTTCGCACGTTTTCAAGCGTTTTCGTATGTTTTCGCACCTTTTCGCCTAAGTTTTCTGTGCTGGTGGGTGTTTCTGGTACTTAACTGAAGAGTGCAAGAAACCACTATGCACCAAAATACAGGAACAATAATGAATGATTAATCTACTTATTTTTTATTTGGATTTTCTAATAAACAATTTAAATTCCAAAATCTGCTTATTTATTGCCTTAACAGCCGGTCCCTATGATTACAGCTTTATATTTCTCTCTTAAACAAAAATCAATTCCAAAAAAAACGCTCTGCTACGTAATAGATTTTTTAATTATCTATTTAATACCAGAGCGTTTTTTTTAAATTCTTCTTTGTTTGAGAGAAAAACACAAATCTGCAATTGCTTTATTATCACGAGTGCAGCAAGGATAGTACAGTTTCTCACAATGAGTGCGACGCGAGAAAAAAGATGGGACCGACTGTTAAGGCGGAACAGAGTTCGCCGGGTCAGCTAGTTACATATAAATTCGGTCTCTACTTATAGAGTACATTTAGCACTATCCCTACCAACATTTCAAAGAAAAGATTTGAAGCCATTTTCGAGAAAATCTTGTTTTTTGTTACTTTCTAATACTGCACTAAGTGCACACCATATTACGCCAAAACTATTAAATGTGTGACCTTAACGACATGACCTTAACGAGAGCCAGAATGGCATATCTCGCCAATGTTAATGTAAGGAATATTTTCTCGGAAATTATTTAATTTACATACTTGCAATTTTATGTGAGTGGAGATTAATTATTTGTAAGTATTTAAACGAAGCCGTTTTTTAAAATTATTACCAGTTTTTATAATATAAATTTTTGTTCATTGTAATAGGTTTTTCTTAAAAATATTAACATTTATAACAATATTGTCTAAAGCAGTTAACGTTTTATAAATCCGCCCCGTTAAAGTATATAAACTGCTGTGCTATACGCTTTGTTAAAATTTGAGCATTCTCCTGTTAGTAGTTTTTGAGAAAATGTTCCCTAAAAATGAAAAGTTTGAAATTACGGGAAATGGCTCCTAAAGTGTTCAGTGCAATCCTGGTGCATATGCTGCACAAACACGAGCACCGATATTTTGACGCTATTAAACCCTCAAATCTTACCAGAAACAGTGTGTCCAACACTAAAAAACAAACTATTACTTTTTCTCACAACGAAAGCAGAAATACACCCACGTGGACGTGGAAGCTACGCCCATAATATGTCGATATGGCCACGCCCACTTTCACGCTATATAATCTCAAAATTCGAAAAAAAAAATACTTAGAGATAACATATTAAGATGAAACTTGGCTCGTTTAACACAGAAAACTATAAAGTTATTAATGATTCAAAAAAATAAAAACATAATATTTTCATCATTTTTGCCCATTCTGGCTCCTTCGAAAAAAACTATGGAGGAAAAATTGTACATGAAGGAAAAATATGTACCTTCAATATTGCAATAGGGATAAGCCGAAAATATTTCAAACATTTTAAATTTTCGAAAATTTAGAGTTAACAGTGAAAACCATCTGTAAGGGTGTTTTACTCTATTCTGTCAAAAAAATTAAAGAAAATTTCGAGTAATTTCTGACAACATTTTGGAAACGTTTGACAACATTTTGGACTTCATGTAACGTACCCCCAATTTTTAAAGACTGTTTTTCAAAATTGCAAAAAACTTTGAGTCGTCCTAGTAGATCGAGGAATATGTGTTTTGGAAAAAATCCCGCGTACGTCTTAGGCGCTACTGGTGTTCACAGACGGATGGACGAATCCAAGGACAGACGTTTTGCCGTCAACCGATTTTTCGGTATCAAGGACCCACAAAACATGGATTTTGACTACACCACCTGTTAGAAGACATCTGGATTTATCCACTTTTTCGTGATTGATTTATTGTTAGTGACTCAGGGCGCGTCAGCGGCTTTGGTCATTAGTCCCGAAAGTGTTCTGCATGTTTTTTCATCGGGAGGTGGTGGTGATCTTCCCTCGCTGTATGGAAAGATCCGGCGCCGACCTACCGTCGGATAGCGGGGTTTCCCCTTACCAAGAATCTTTCACCAATGGGGCACCGCCTCAGCCGGGACAATCTCTAAGTCTCAGACCGGTCTCCTAGCATGTGGTCGTGAAGTGCATGTTAGTGTAAGTGTGTTTGTAAGGGATGAGGAAGGGGCAACGAAGGGGAAGGAAAGAACACGAACCGCCCTGAGGGCATTTGGCCGAGGGCGTTTTGTCGCCCGAGGTCATTAGATCCAGTTAACGCCCGTGGTACATAAATCATTTTATGTTTTCCCTAATTGTATTGATTCAGATTTACTAATTAAGTACATTAACTTGAATCGGTTTGTCTTTTCATATTTCCCACCCAAAATTCCCTTTCTTAATTCCCTCCGTAAGGAAACATGTATTGATTGATTGATTGATTGATTGATTGATTGATTTTTTCGTGTTTCCGGGCGCGTCAACTACTTTGGTCATTAGTCCCGTTAGTGTAGTGCATGTTAGTGTAAGTGTGTGTGTAAGGGGAGAGGATAGGACAAGGAAGAGGAAGGACAGATCGCGCGCGGTCCGTGGCCCGTTTGGTAGGGTACTGCCCCGGCATTCGCCTGGTGTTGATCGGAGAAACCACGGAAAACTACCGATCAGAGCAGCCGGCCGCTAGAATTCTCCTCCAGACAGCAGCTGAATTCGACCTAGCTGAACAACTAGTCGAAAATCCTGCCGCCGTCAGGACTCGAACCTAGGACCTCCCGGTTAGAGGCGCTGCAGAGACATCAGTTGATGCACTGAGCTACCGCTACCGGTGGGAACATGTAGCAACATTGTTCTTGAACATGTGATGTTGAACATGTTTTCATATTTCCCTCTTAATTACGGTCCTCTCAATCCGGGTAAGTTAAGCAGCGAATATCGAACACCGTATCGAAGGCAGTAAGAAACTATAATGTTTCAGTAAAAATTACTCTGAGTATTCCTAACAATTTATAAGATCTTTTTCGATTAAGTGGGAGTTGTGTAACCTTGGAACCTAAGGACGCTCATTCGTCAGAATTTTTTATATAAGACTGATGTGTGTACTGTCTGATATAAAGCGAGTCTGATGTAAATTTCGTATCGTTATAAAACTGCATGGCGCTTGTTTGAATTTAAAAAAAAAATCTGCACACATTAAATTGCTAAAAACATTCAACCATTAAAAAGTATTAAACAAAATTAATTAGACACAAAACAGAGGAGAGCGCGTCTGCTCAAACATTTATTTAATATTTATATGCGAATATTTCACGTACAAGGGAAGAACTATTTAACAGTCCGGCATAACTTGATATCGAGGTTAACTAACGCTTGAGAAAGCCCGTTGAAATCGCAACATGAAATATTCTCAATTCCAATTTCGAAACACACAAGTGCAATGGGTGTTAGCAAATTACACTGCAGATCGATTTGTAGAGTGCGAAGCCTGATAAATTAATAGAATATTATGAAACGATTATTTAATGATGTGTATTAATACACGAGTGTGATTTTCGATATGAACGAGGAGCGAGCGAGTATCGTCAATTTCACAAGAGTGTACTAATACCCATTACATCCAGTTTTATACGGTACTTTTTCTACGACAACTGTTACAAGTTGAACTTTTTTCATTGAATCGTTTCGTGATAGTTGACGTGCAGGATTCACCCAAGGCCACCCAGGAGACAGATCCCTACTCTACCCTGCTGCATGTAGCTTTAACAAAAAGCTTTATCATTGCGCTAGTCAAATAGTATCAAAATAAATTATGATCCAATTTAGTTTAAATAATATTCCACGTAAAAAATAAAAATTAAAAGAAATTAAAACTCACAAGCATAATATAATACTAAATGCAATTTTAATACACGCAATCGAACGAAACATTTACTAAAACGATTCTCAATGATTAATGAAGTGTCAATACTTGGTTTGTAAACTTCTCTGTGATAGGTGAAGAACCTGTATCATAATGAAATCTGTATCGTAATGAGTGTCATTATGCAACGAGTTGCAGCCATCGAATGACTGAATTATTCAATCATATTTGCATCTTCTGTCGATCTCTGTCTAGAAGCGCCAGTACTTCCGCGGCGTGCGCCTCAGGCCGTTTGTTCCGGGTAGCGGAGTGGCGCAGCATTTCGCGCAGGGGGCCGTGGCCGCGGCTTGGGCGACCCGCTTCAGGAGTTGCGGAACGCATCAACTGCGTGGGCGGAGCGCCGCCCGACAGCAGCGCTCACGTAACCCGGTTCTGTGTGAGCTCTCGGAATCGATTCTGCCTCAGATAACAAACCGCCATGACGGGCCACGGCGCACACTGCTTGAATTGGGCAAAAAACCTGGCCATAATGGCCAAATTCAAAGCGCGCGTTCGGAATTCTGACTCAGCAAATCTCGTTTGGAAGACTACTAGAGACTATTAGAGTACACTACTTCAGCTCCAGAACTTTATTTCAATCATTTTTGTCGTCTTCACGGTCACGTAAAGTTACCGTTGCTGGAAACCCTCGAATTCATTGACTCTTGTCGACTATATTTGTGAAATAAAAAAGTGTTTAAATTATTTTTCGTGGATTCTTGTCGCATTCATGAATAGAAGACTCTTTTGACCATTTAGGCACAGTTTTCAGAACAAGTGTTTGATAGTTTTATATATAACTAGTGAATCCCCGTCAAAATTTGACGCTGAGATCTGAGATAAATGTAAAATACTGGGCCCATACTAATGTTCACAATACGTTGCATTGTTTGGATCTTCAGGGTATAACGAAGATATTCTGTGATGAGTTCCCAAAATTTTGAACACGTATGGCCCATGACCAGATGACAATGCAATATCGGCGCCAAATGACACAAAAGAAAGAGCACTATTATACTGACGGATATTACTTCTAAAGTTATTTTATGTGTCATGTTCTATAAACAATTTTGATTTCTTCTGGCATATTGCTCGAAGGTAAACTAATTTTCCCATTTAAGCAACACAGGGTAAACTCGTTTGCAGAATTTCTCTCACATCCGAAGTACAAAGCAGAACAAAACTGACATTTCATAGCCAACGACCCAGCAGAAAATGAAATGACCTCTCTATCACGACACTTATGCTAACTTTCTCTTTCCCTGCTTCCAGTTAATGTACGTTTGCGTCTTTTGGAGTGCGTAGGCAACGATTCGGAATTTGACATAACCTGTGAACAACTACACTACTTTAGTACAACCGAGCAAAACCCACTGTCCGATTGTTCTCTACAAAATACACCACAAAAGCAAATACATGCAAACTGTCAACGCCACAATACAATAATTACACTGAAATAAAACTTTGACGAATTGTAAACAAATCTCAACAATCAAAACAAAACATCAAGCAGCATGGACATCTATCGACTCATATATATCGATTTCGAAACAGCCACCCTTTGGAAGAAAACAATTGGCTATTGATAAGCGTCCTATTAAAGAAATATTTAATTAATTAATTTACACAGTAAATGTTGGTGAATCAACACAAACAATATCTGATAACACATCTAGGGATCACATTCTTTCATTTAAAGGACAAAATACTACAATCGGTTCAGTAGAAGCTCTAAACGAAGCCATGGCAAAATACCTTATTTTTTTAAATATATAGATACGGCTGAACTCTAACCTATGGAGCGTAACAATGTTAGTCACGTATATTATGGATTATTTTTTTTGTCCTGCGTATTTCTGCCTCAATCAATTTTTTTATTTATCAAGTAGAATGCCCTTCATGAGAATATCACACATTTAGCTGAACGTATCTGTGCTTTTTTGTTTTATAGTCACTTTACTGCAATGCTACATAGTAAGATTTAACACTAGATATCCTGGAATTGTCTGCGAAGTCACGGGGAATTATTTTCTCTGTATTTTTCCGATTTCTCCTTCTTATAATTCCTTGTAATAAGAAAATTACTGACAAAAATTTTTGGACTGATAAAAATATTAACCCGCAACTGCGAGAACTATTGTATCCATATTTCTACACATATCATTACTTTTATGAGTCAGCCATTTCCAAACCGCCATTTTTAATTTTGAAATTTCATTATGATATTCAAAATCAGTGATCTTCAGAACCTCATATGTATATTTTTATGCATTTTTATTTGTTTTAAAATGAGTAGATCCGCCATTTTGAATTTTGAAATATATGAATGATATTCAAATTCAGCGACCTCTCAAATCCACTCGCATGGGCAATTATGACGGGGTGTTGGGCCCGATGGAGCCAGTGTGCGGCGCGCCGCGGCGCGGCGGTCCCGTTGCGCCGCTGGAGCACATGGCGGTCCCTGCCGGGCGCGCTGACAAGCGGCAAAAAATTAAGGCTTTGCAGACCCGCTCTGGACACGTAACGGAAGCTCACACGGAAATGAATAAGAAAACGTTTGCTGGAAATCAGCATGCACGTCGAGGTGACGGGAACTGTTAAGTGATCACTTTTTGTGACGTTCTCGTACAGCAAAACGACTTGATACAGAAGATGAGAAACGAAGGAAAAATATTGATTGCAATTGGATTGAATTGGTCGGTTGGCTGGTTGGTTAGTGATTCCGGGCGCGTCCTTTGATCATTAGTTTCGAAAGTGTAGTGCATGGTTTTTCATCGGGATGTGGCAGTGATCTTCCCCCGCTGGATGGCGAGATCCGGCGGCGACCTACCGTCGGCTAGTGGGGTTTCTCCCTAACCAGGATTCTCCCACCTGCGGGGCACCGCCCAAGCCGGGAAAGCTCTAAGCTCCCGACCGGTCTCCCAGAATATGTGGTAGTGTGGTGCATGTTAGGGTAAGTGTGTGTAAGGGGAGAGGATATGACAAGGAAGACGAAGGAAAGATCGCGCACTGTCCGTGGCCCGTTTGTTAGGGCACTGTTCCGGCATTCGCCTGGTGTTGATCGCAGAAACCACGGAAAACTACCGATCAGAGCAGCTGGCCGCTAGAATTCTCCTCCAGACAGCGACTGAAAAGGTACTGTCGAAAATCCTGCCGCCGTCGGGACTTGAACCTAGGACCTCCCGGTCATAGGCGCTGCAGTGACATCAGTTTGACATCAGTTTATGCACTGAGCTACCGCTCTCAGTAATTGGATTGAATATGCTACACATGCAGCAAGAGGCAAAGGTTACTTTCGGTATTCCTGGGTAGTAGACTGTATTAATGATGCTGAAAGGACCATTGCTGACTTAATCTAGGAAATTCCTGGAAATCACTGAAATCTCGCCCACTCATTCAGCTGGTGTCAGAATTAGTAAAATGAGTTCGGAAAGGAGCCTAATGACTCCAACAGAATTTGAAAGTTCTACTCGCAAGGAGACCGCACAGCTATTTATTCTGAAACATTCCAACAAAATTTCGAAAATAAATGTAGAGAAAAGATAGAAATAATTGAATATCTGTTTATTCGAAAGCGATTTTTTTGAGACCCGCGTTCATATGTCCCTTTTTATCGACTATCAAGTAGAGATGTTTTTAATTTAATTTATCCTGAAAAAAAATTTTTCTCTTCAATATAAAAAGCTGATTTTTCGTTTTTGCCATATGTAAAGTTTTTTTCTTCATATTTTGAGGCTTCATATTTATTACATTATTTGTATATCCCCCACACGAAAATATAACCTTTTTTAGCGGGGAAGGGGGAATAACGTTTTCGGTATCAGGGGGCCCCAAAAGATGCATTTTCATTGAAATCCGGAAATTGATTTTCCGCAGCGTTACATAACTTTCTATATACTACGTATATTCTCCATATATTCGTTCGCATACGAGAAATTAAAACTAATGTTTTGATGTGGAAAATAACGAAAGCATAATCTTTCGGATCTGTGGATCCCAATCGGTCCACAAGAGAACCGCCCGCTTGCCTGCCTCGCTCCTAGCGGGCTCCTCATACCTACCTGCGGCGGAGAGGGCGCATGCGGCGGTGGCTATATAAAATCTATAAAATTTGTATTTAATATAAAATGTATATAGTATTGGAAGAGGTGACGCAGGATATTCAGCGCAGGTGTTGTCTTCTGACGTTCGGCCACACACGGCTCAGCTCGCTGCGGATCTTCTGCAGCAGGGAGATATTGGACCATCCGCCTCATAGTCCGAACCTCGTTCCCGGCGGTTTCCACCTTTTCTAACCTCTAAAGAAACGTCTGTCCGGTCACCACGAATCGTTTCGCTGTGAAGCAGAGTTGCAGCAGGCGGTCAAACACTCATTCCAGGCGGCAGATTTCCACGACAATACGAATGTTGATCTCAATTTAGGACAATTTTCTTAGTTCTGCAGTAAATATGTGAAAGATTATGAAAACGTTCTGTATTCGTTTCAATAAAGTTTTTCCTCGAAATTGTGTTTTCTCTTCATTGACGATCTAGGAAGAATTAAATTCAGAAAGCGCCTCGTATCTCGAGTTGATGACAGTTGATGGAATTGTTACAGACGTCACTCGCACATGGAATTCGCAACGTCGCATCGCCGAGAGCGTTGCGCGAACTTAGGAGAGCATTTGCCGCCTGAAGGGCATGGACTTTACACAGAAGGGCTGCGGCGGCCACTACGTCGTAGAGCATGATAAAATTGCTCCTTTCAGTGACCGCTGCAGGAAAACTAATATGGCTGCAGTGGAGCCATGGCCGAAGGCAGACGTGTCTTTTGGTTGGTTGTTAGTGATTCCAGGCGCGTCAACAACTGAAGTTATTAGCCCCGTAATTGTAGAGCATGTTTTTTCATCGGGAGGTAGCGGTGATCTCCTGCTGTATGGTCAGAACGCGCGCGGCCGGTGGCCCGTTTGGTAGGGTACTGCTCCGTCATTCGCCTGGTGTTAATTGGGACTCGAACCTAGGACCTCCCGGTCAGAGGCACTGCAATGGCCAGTTAATGCACTGAGCTACTTCTCCCGGTCAGAAGCGCCGGAGAAATGAGTGTGATGGAGGCTATGGGGACGGTGAGGGGAAAACTACCGATCAGATCAGCCGGCCGTTAGAATTCTCCTCCTGACAGAGACTGAAATTCGACCTAGCTGTTTAGGTGGTGTCGAAAGTGCTGCCTCCGTCGGGGCTCGAACCGAGGACCCTCCTGGCTGGACGACAGGCGCCCCTCGCCCCTGCGGGCGCCGCCGCCCTGGGAACGTCAAACAGCGCCCGCGCGCGGCCCGGCGACCTCCACAAACACGCGCGGGTCACAGCCCCAATATTTGCTGTGGGCTTTCGTAGGCACACGCGGAAACTGGGTCTAGCCCATGCAATCCCCTCTCCAAACAGCCTCCCGCCCGCCGCCGAAAAACGCGATGCAGATGAACGAGCGTCAATATTTAAGAGCATCGCCCGGCGCGGTTAAACAGTGCATCGGCAAGCAGCCCGTTAGAAGGATTGGGTGCTGCGAGATCGACTTGCTTGTGATAACGTCAAATTTCGCGAATCGAAGCGGAGAGATTGGAGTTTTGCGTTTGTCGAACGGGCTGTCATTAAAGCGACATCTTTTTACTTTCTTGCCTTATGTTCTTCGTAAGTGTTCGTATATGTTCGTATATGTTCTTCGTAAGAAGAGAAAGTTATGTAATCGTGCGCCGGAAAACGGCGAATTTTCGGCAGAAAAAAAACTTATTGTCAGGCTCTAGTAACGAAATCCTGTTGCTAAATTTAGGAAAAAATTCCTCTAACATGTGGTGTACCCAATATCCATGTTTTGTTGCCTCTTGATGCCGAAAAATCGATTGACAGCAAAACGTCTGACCCCGTCCGTCTCTCCGGCCTTCTGTCTGGTCGGTCGTCTGTCCGTCCATCTGTCCGTCTGTTCGTCCGTCGGTCCGATCTGCATGAACTCGTGACTTTGGGATTTTCAAACGGATATTTTGATTTTTGTGGGTACTTCACATGAAGCTTCAAAAACATTTTCAAACTTTTCTGAAAAACGGCTTCAACTTTTTTGTAAATATTTTCTTTCCAAGATGATGCTCCAGCGAATATTCTTCCACTCTCCGGGAACCCCAGTTCGTACAATGTTCTTTACTTTGTGCTCGAATACTCTGTCTCTTAAATTGTGAGCTTCCTTTTCCAAGAATCTTCTTTCATAAGAAAATTCTCTCACGAAATGGTTTGGGGAGCTACAGAAGGGCGCTGATGTACACACTACGTAAGTACCAGTTGATAAAAATTACGATTGATAAAGGGGAATGGGTGAAAAATACATGGTACACTTTTAACGACTTTCTTCGTAATGTGTTAGCAAAACTAATGTTGACAAAAGCGAAACTGCGAGCGATGAGGGAAAGCAACAGAGTTCGTTCTCCGCACACAAAACACGACGCCAACAGATGACGTTATGATTCTGCGGAAACTGCTTTTTTGGTTGACCGACATTTTACATTTTCTGGGAACAGTGAGCTATTGAGATCAAAGGCTCACTGTGATGTAAAAAGCGCTCTACAATTATTGTAAAGCGTTAATTGTTTCCTGAGAAATATGCAGTGGCTCGGGAAGCTGATGGCTGGGCCCATCTGCGACACAATAGAAACGGCGGCTGCAGAGAACTACCATCAAATGGGACCCTCGTTGTAAAGGCTTTCTAGGAATACTTAGCGTAGCGAAACGGTCGTCGTTAACTGCTCGAACTCCCGAAAAAATCGTTAATTGATTCTTGGAGGTAACTATTATTTTTTCCAAAAGTGCACGGTTGCTAGGGAAAAGATAAATATTTTCGTGGGAGAAGTTGCTACTGGCATGCTTGATGTTCAACGAAATTATTATTAGTAGTACATTTTAGTACAACGAGGCTGATTTTAACTTCAACCATGTTGTTTTACACCCAAAAGAGGAGATAATGAAATATGGCACGCGAATGCGTCAGTTTTCTTGTCCTTCCGCCCTTTCGCGGTCGGTTGCGTTGAGATCATTAACTCCCTCTCTTGCCATGACGTCATGCAGTGCGTTGATGTTCCAGTCAGATTAGTTACAGCCCAATTTTAATGAATTCTTCACTCATATGGTATCCTTCACTTCTTTTTTATTAGTTGTTGAATGGAAATACGAGTTACACGTTAACTACAAACATTACATTTTACCAAAATATTGTTACGTCATGCTATTGCATGACCACAGTTACAAAGTCTATTTTTTAATTTGAGGACTGATTTCAACACTTCGGAAATGAATACTTTGTTGGAAAGTTACCATCATTCTATTTTTGTTATAGGGAAGAAATTGCATCACTTAAATAATATTAATATTTCAATAAAAATATACAATATTAAGTATTTAACTCACTGTAATTTATGCAAAATTGATTATCTATTATATTATTCAAAGAATGATCTTTTAGGCCTAGACTATGAAATTCTTGATATCGTTAATGCATTTTAAAAATCTCGACAGAACGTTGGTTCCTTTGTTGCTCAATAAGAATTAAATATTCCTTAAGAACTACCCAGCTATTTAAGAAACTCATTAGCCGAGATTAATTGTGTATAATAATTTAGGACATTGTTTTATCTTTAATTTCTGAGATAACGCATTATCTAACCAAGGTCAGGCGTAAAAATCTTAGCGGACGAAGGGTGGATGTCATCGCTTTTGTTGCTTTCCCCCGACGCAACCCCTGAGATCACGCAAGAGATATCCACCATCTGCTACGGGACTCGTGAATGAGTGAAGGAACCACCTGCCGCTCCTCCTTCATGCGGAAACTTCCTTCACATTCAAACGCGCGCAGAAGGACGTAACAAAAAGTGAGCGCCGAACATCCGCACGAAATGCGACGAGGCTCGTGGCGCTGGATAGGACAAGGGTGACGGGAACTTCCTCACATCTGCCGGACAGAACTACCTCAACATTTAGCATTAAGAGCAGGTAATTCTAAACTCATCAAGAGCTCTGTCGTGTCGTTCCAAGAGAATGAAAGTCCATGACTTCCAAGAATTCCTTTTGTGTGTGTGTGTGTGTGTGTGTATGTTTTAGTACTGGTTTCCTGTTGTTTTAGTGTGTACAACCTAATGGGGGGATGTGTTACAACTGTGTATAAAACGAAAAATGTAGAACAAAAGCGACTTGTGTGTTTTGCTTTACATCATTGTATCAGTTTTGTTTACGGAATAGAAATAGAAATATTTAGTAATGCTGTGTCTTTAAAATCATTCGTACTATTTAGTTACTCATCTGAACTCGATTTGAATCACGTTTCGAAATAATAAAAATATTTCAAGGCTTCAACCTTGAGGCGGATCATATTGATACTTTAGTGTCTAATTAGCTTATATTCACTGATTAACTCAGCTATAGAAACCTAGTGGTGCTTAAACGGCACATATTTTCTCGCCCTTTGTAACGGATAAGTAATACTCTTTTTACCACAATTTCTGTCCGATTTACCACCTCTCAGTCATCATTTTTTGTAAAACTCATTACACATTCTAGAACACTAGGTGCGAAAACTAAATATTTTCAAGCAAATATCAACACAAATCTGACAATTAAAACTGCGTTTCATATAGCTAAATCATGACACAAAAATAAGACGGAATTCCCAGAGTTAAATAAAACCCACTTATCTTATTTTTTGTCGTTCAACAATGAACTTCTCAAATATACATCGCTGCATTGTTGCCCAAGGCAACGTACGATGGTCATATAAAATGAAAGTTAAATAAAAATACTTTTTTTCCAATTTTTCTATCATGTTACATTTAAATCGAATTTTTAATAGTAAAAACATATTGGTCTAATTTCAATTACGGTTTGAAAGAAAATACATCAATGAATTGAGAATACAAATACATTTCTTGAAACACGAACAAAAATATGGATAATCAAATAGGTTTTAAATCATTTCTAAAAGGCTACTTTTTAAACGTTTAATAAAAGATTGAGTGTTAGAAACGAATAAAGAAATGTGAAATAACTAGTGGAACTCGGCAGATATTCTGCCCTTCATCTCCTTCTTTCTCCTCTCTCCCTTTCTCCCTCCATCTCTCACCGTCTCTCCCTTTCTTCGTCTCCGTCTTTCTCTCCGTGTCTCTCCGTGACTCTCTCTCCGTGACTCGCTGTCCGTGTCTCTCTCTCTGTATCTCTCCCTCCGTGAATCTCTCTCCGTGCCTCTCTCTCTCTCTCTCTCTCTCTCTCTGTGTCTCTCTCCCTCCGTATTTCTCTGTGTCTCTCTCTCTGCGTCTCTTAATGTCTCTCCGTGTCTCTCTCCATATCTCTTTCTCTCCGTGCCTCTCTCCATATCTCTCTCTCCGTGTTCATCTCTGTGTGTGTGTCTCTCTCTCTGAGTGTCTCTATCTGTGTCTCTCTCTGCGTCTCTCTCCATGTCTCTCTCTGTGACTCTCCCCGTCTCTGTCTCCATGTCTCTTTCTCCACGACTCTCTCTCCGTGACTGTGTCTCTCTCCGTGACTCTCACTTCGTGTCTCTCTCCATCTGTCTCTCCCTCTCTGTCTCTCCCTCTCTGCCTCTCCCTCTCTGTCTCTCTCTCCATGTCTCTCTCTCCGTATCTCTCTCTGTCTCTTTCCGTGCCTCGCTCTCTTCGTGTTTCTCTCCGTATTTCTCTCTGTGTCTCTCTCTCTCCCCGTGTCTCTCCAAGTCTATCTCTTGTCTCTATGTGTATGTGTGTGTCTTTCTCTCTGCGTGTCTCTGTGTCTCCCTCTTCGTCTCTCTATCTCTCTCCGTGTCTCACTCTCCATCTCTCTCTCTGTGTCTCTCTCCGTGTCTCTCGCTATATGTGTCTCTCGCTATCCATGTTTCACTCTCTCTCTCCGTGTCTTTCTGTCCCTGTCTCAGTCTGTATCTGTGTGTGTGTGTCTCTCTCTGTCTCTGTTACTCATCTGATTCATTCATATTACGTTGTAGATTCTGCCCATTTGTGTGGTGGGGTAATATCGAGAAGCGCCGGACCAGCAAAAATGTCATGGAGTGTTCGGAAAGATCTCATCCTGTAGAATAGGGTGTGACAAACGTTTCCTTGAGGCCTATGGCCTCAAAATTTTAGTTTTTAGTGCCCCAGAACTCTTCGCTTATGAGTTATTTAACGAAACAGATTCAAAAGTCGTGTGTTGCGGATTGTATTTGACATAAATATTTAGTTTTGTTCTACTACTGCGCCATAATTTTTTTCTGTAAATTTGTACGGTATTTTAATAGATATTGTGCTATTCGGGGAGAAGATGCATCCAACAAATCAGAGATAATTAAAATTGATCTAGCCGTTCTTGATTTATAAATGGTGTAACTCACCCGACTTTGTGTTATTTGTTTAGATTTCCGCTTTGATCATACATAAATCCTGACATTCCCCTATCAGCATCCACGCTTTGTTTTGACTAAAGTAAAAATGTCTATTATACCTTGGGTTGACGAATGTACTATGTCCCCTCTCTATTTTCAATTCCGATCAGAAACAATCAATGGATGTTATCTAGACTTTACAAGCTCAAAATATCTTTGAGATACCTGGTGTATCTCAATACCTACATTATAAACTGAGTACAACCCTACGTAAGATTATCACTTTTTATCTTACGGTAATTCATGATACTTACACACAGACAAATAGACTTTTCTCTTTTTCACAGAGATATGTGAGGTGGACCTTCCATTACATTTAGATTTAATAAAATTTAAATGTTATATGTCTAAATTGAAATTACCTTGTAGCATATGTCATGTATATCATTTTATGATAATGTATTTTAATGTCAGTATCGTGTTATAGTATCTGTGTATTGTGCCCTGAAGAGAGCCACAAATTTGCTGCTGAGCGAAACGTTGAGTGAAGTGTAACGAAATGCTCACGAACTGAAGCTATCGTTTTTGTCTGTCTTTGGCCTTTAACCTTTACAATATTAATGTGTCTTGATATAATTTTTGTCATGAATTTGATTGAATTACTAACGAACTTTAAAAAAATATGAAGATATGTTTTTTTCTCAATACTTTCTAACCGCCCACAGAACTTCGACATCACACCCAAAATCCAGTCAGAAAACTCCATCTCTTCAATCAACAATTTGCAACGACAATCTCTCATACAAAGCATAATCTCTACTTACGATTTGGCGAAGGGCGCAGCTCACGTATACGCGTCCTTTACGCTATCCGCAGTCCAAATTTAATTAAAAAATGTGCCATTTTTAAGAAAAAATGGTTTAAAGAAAATAAAAATTGCCTGTGTTTGACACAAAATTACGTAAACAAAACTCATATTTTCGAACATTATTTGAAGATCTGTTTTTGATGAATACACTTTATGAAAAAATTATCTTCATATATATATATATATATATATATATATATATATATATATATATATATATATATATATATATACGCCGAAAAAAGTTTGAATTTTTGCAATTTTCAAACAATCATAATTTTCCTCGAACATGATATTTACGCCATGTTTTTGAACGTTTTATATGCTACCCGATATCAAAATTTGATAAAAACGTTTGATCCGTTTTTGAGAAATAATTGTTATGACAATATTAAAAATCGTCTGTATTTGATGCAAAATTACGAGAAAAGTTTCCGAAAAATTGTACATTCAAAATTCGTCTTTGAGGAACAGATACTCGGGAAAAAATCACTATCTTTAATATTTTAATTGTAGGAAGTCACCAAAAAAATTTTGAACTTTTGCAAGTTTCGAAAAATCAGGGTTTTCAACAAACACGTGACTTGCACATTTATGTTAAGCGTCAATTACGCTATCTGACAAAATTTAATAGAAAAATTTGGCGCCATTTTTTTATTTTGAAAATGTCCCAGGGGCGTCATGTAAAGTACCGTCTATAATTAAAATATCGGTTTGAAATTCAAGAGGCCGCGACATCAGCCAGATCGATAAAGGATTATCAATTTTAGAAAAAATCAGTAGCATGGCTTAGTTGCTAGTTATTCAGAGACAGACAGACCGACGGACGGACAGACGGTCAAGTATTCAGACCGATTTCAAGGACCCACGAAACGTGGAATCTTGCTACTCCATGCGCTAGAGGATTCTATTCTAAGTTTGGCAACTGGATTGATCCACTTTTCGTTACGAAGGATCGGCAATAAGTTTTTTTTCTGACGAACATTCGCTTTTTTCCCGCAGCATTACATAACTGTCTCTCTACTGCGTAAGTGGTAGCGTGAAAGTAGAGAACACTTCTAGGAAATATGACTCGCGGTGGCTTTAAAAAATAGTAATTCTGGCCACTCGCTTTTATGAGGCAAAACATCAGCGAGCTTGACTTTCTCAGGATCACCTTGGCCACTCTCCTCTCTTGCCGAAAGCATCAAAGGTCAAGACTATTCACCAATTCTTTTGTGTGTATTTTAACGTAGTTTTCTATTATTTGATAATATACTACGTAATTACTTGTCGCAATCACTCTTACAATGAAACTTGAAGAACTTGTAATTAAGAACTTCACCCTTTTAAGGTTGTACATTTTCGCGGAGAAACCTCGTGGGAGAAAACCCCACAAGTAGACGTGTAGTTTGGAATTCACGTACCAGCAAAAAAGAAAACCTCTCGGCTCTAACATGGTTACGAGAATGTTAGTAGTGAATGCGCATACAACCGATAAGTCACTCATTACCAACATCCGTCATTCCCATTCTCAGAACCGGCTGATGGGCTGACCCTACTTCATTGGCTCATCCCTCAGGAACTGGTGTCAAGGGGGTTACTATCGGAATACTGGAGACACGTCAACGGGCCAATAAATTGGGGCGGCTTAGGATCTACAATTCTATGCTAATGGCCGTCCTCTCTACTGAAAGTTGAAAGTTGAAGGTTAAAGGATTTGATTGGAAGGCATATTAGTAGCGGGGAAGGGGTTACGCGGCCGATAAAAATACCTCAAAAATTGACAGCCTTGTTCGTGTTGGTAAAGTTTTGGATAGTTAGTTGTGAAAGTCAAATCGAAGTACTATCGTTTCGTTTAAAAATAAAATATGCAAAACCAATATTCCATCAACGAATAATGTTAACTTGTAATTACGTTTGTTCTCTTTTGTATCACGATTTGTACGTCCGTACACATTTTTACTTTCGTTTAACAACAGATTTCTTGGACACAAAACTCGCAATTAAAAAATAAATTTGGCACGATGATGATTAGGTTGCTCCCCATTTTGGCCACCAGGAAACGATTCAACTTACGTTACAACAGTGGCTTTGCGTCACGATGCCTCATGCATTTCTCTTAAGAGACAACAAAGTCATTGCATAAACCACTCAAATGGAACACACAATAAATTCGACTACATGCAGCGACTTACGATGAGGTAAGGGTGAAATATTCGTTGGTTCAGTTCACCCGTTCACAAGTGCTACTGCCAGTCCATGTTGTGAGGTTACGCTCATCCTGCTCTGGTCACTTCTGCCTCCGACTGGCGTGTGACGTCAGCAGAGACCTGGAATTATTGCAAGAACAAAAGAAATATTTACATGTACATGTATTTATTTTCCCAAACAGTGTACCGGGAGAGATGGCTCAGGGGATCAACTGATGTAGTTAAAGTCCTTCTTACTGGGAGGTTCTAGGTTCGAGTCCTGACGGCGGCAGGATTTTTGACAATAGGTCGTCATTCAGTCGCCGTCTGGAGGAAAATTCTAGCGGCCTGCTGCTCTGATTGGGTTTTTTCCGTCGTTTCTCCGATCAACCCCAAGCGAATGCCGGTGCAGTACCCTCACAAATGGGTCAAGGACTGCGCGCGATCTTTCCTACCTCTTCCTCGTCCTATCCTCTTCCCTTTCACACACTTACACTAACATGCACTACACTACTACACATGCCGGGACACAGGTGGAGAGCTTAGAGCTTGTCCTGGCTGGGAAGTTGCTCCGGTGGTAGGAGATACCTGGTTAGGTTCATTCATTCATTTGTTAGTGATTCCGTACGCTCGTCAGCTACTGTCATTAGTCCTGTAAGTGCAGTGCATTTTTTATCGGGTGGTGGTGGTGGTGGCGGTGATCTCCCTCGCTGGATGGCGAGATCCGCCGCCGACCTGCCGTCGGCTAGCGCGGTTTCCCTCGACCAGGTGTGTACCATCAGCGAGGCACCGCCCCAGCCAGGACAAGTTCTAAGTTCCCGACCGGACTCCCGGCATGTGTGGTAGTTTATTGCATGTTAGTGTGTGTATGTGTGAAAGGAGTGAGGATAGGACAAGGAAGAGGAAGGGAAGATCGCGCGCGGCCCGTGTCCCATTTGTTATGGTACTGCTCCGACATTCGCCTGGTATTGATCAGAGAAAGCATAGAAAACTATCCATCAAAGTAGCCGGACGCTGGAATTCTCCAGATAGCGGCAAAATTCGTCAATGTCAAGTCATTCAATGAAACATACGTACGCGATTGGGGTGAAGGGTTTCTCACATAGAAGACACGAAGGAGTGAAAGCGAAGAAGAGTTTGATAGAAAAGGCATGCTCACACAGCATTTGCGTGATTAAATGTATTAATTTCAAGTTAAGGATGTATTCAAAATTAATCACAAATATATCCGGTTGAACACTACTTGATAAATTTAGAGAAATTATCTTTTTGTGACACAGCAAGTTAGGTATAAATGAGGATCGAAAAATCACCCAAAAATAAAATAAACTCACCTTCAGCATTGATTTTTCCATTCAACGCCCCCTCCCCACGTTACAAGTTTCGTGGAATCGGAGTTCCTCAATCGTTTCCTTTCCCGCGAGCGCTTGGGCCGGGCCCGAAGAGCCTTGGCGACCTCCGCAGATAGCATCGGCCGCGCTTTCGTCAGCTGCTTCACTCGCGCTAATGGGCGCTGGCTCATTAACTTCTTCCTGAGGAAGTGCCGCCTCCCTCCGGCGACAGCGCTCAATACGGCGCGGCCATTAAGGCAGGGGTGCCCCGCGCGCCGCCTCTCGGAAGCACACACCTACCACTTGTACTCTACCAGAAGGAATTTAACCCCAGGGGTTAGCCTCTATACACATTCCTCGCAAGCGTACAAGTTCGCCTTTGGGCTGCTATATGGGTCACGCACTTGGCCCTCACGGTAACCTTTCCATACAATGCCTGGATCGGGCCGCCCTGCCAGACCAGAGCTCCTAGCTATTCAGGCTAGTTCCGGAATCCAAACAATGCGCTACTCATGTGCGCCAGGAACAAGTCCCTCCTCTTTGCCCAGAGTAGCGGGCCTCTGCCACGACGAATCCACGAGCCCAACTGGAGGCCACCCGAGCCTAGGTTGGAGCGGCTCGGAGTGCCCATCCTCACTGCCTTCACTTTATGCTAACGACCTGAGTATTGGCGGAACCTGGCCAACCTGACGATAGGTATCATTTTCCCGCCGGCATTCCAGAGATTCCAAGCTTAACATCGCCTACTCACTGCTTCCACTATGGAGCTCACGACGTGAGTGTCGCCGCGAAACAGTCCGGTCTACGATTCTCCACCTGAAATGATGGCAACGCACGTCACCGTCAATCCCCCTGCGGGCCGCGGCAACGAAACGTCGTGCACGGGGACGTCCCAAGCGCCGGCGCGCCATCTGGAAGTGAATATCAAGTGACATTTTCTCCAATCAGATATGAACACTCAAAGCTAGCTCGCTCACATCTGTTTAATAACACAGCTCCATTAAAACGTGAACCATGCAACGAACAACTGTCAATTCTTCATATCCTTCAGTCATGTACAAAATATATCCATAAGCGCCAATCAAACCTACGAACTGACAATCTTCAAACTATTTTATACTCCAGTGATTTTCAAGAAAAAATATCAACATATGTAAATATTAAAGGTGTATAACGAAGACTGAGACGTCCTAGTTTTTTCTACTATAGCTTGTGTCAGGAGAAGTCCATCATATGTCACTCTTAATGTTTTTACAGCAGTGTTTTCACCAGTATCATAGATATTTGTAATATAGTTTTATATTCATTGAATAAGAAAATATTATACGAATCCTAAATTGAACATCATCAATTACCTTTGATTTAAAATCCTGGTATTTAAACGTACCTGGAGGTGTTCATCCTGGTACATGGTATCTTCATTAACATTCTGGTAAATACCAGAATCCTGGTAGGTCTGGCAACACTTCCTGGCGATCCTCTTGACAGCTGACTCTGACAAGACTTGACAGTGATAATGAGGAATATAATGAATGTTAATGGAGAATTTCTCCAAATACAAGCGCAGAATGCTCTTCTAGGGGCTTGGAGACGCGTTGCGTTAACTTAGATGCAACAACATTAAAAAAATCACATGTCATCACATATTCATAGCGTGCAAAGTGTAAACGGACATACACATGTGTATAACTCTGCGTTAACCCTAGATTACAAGCGTGTCGTCTGTCAGACGACGCAACTAGTGCCGAAAGCTTCCCCCATTCCCTTTCATCCCATTTCAACTCTAGGTTCCTTCATTGTGCGACTAGCCAGTGAAATACACGTAATCTTGTGCGCGTGTCTATTTCCAGTGTACGCCAACACGCGTCGTCCTGTAGACTACGCCCTTGTAATTACTGCAGGTTATTGTTGCTATATTGCCTAATATTGTGAATAATAAATACCCTGTGTTGTAGCATTTAAGTGTTGTTCTCAACATTTAGCAATCATAATGGGACGACGGTGATCATAACTAGAGCTCGGTCAATGCACATTTTGCCTATTTTATATCTTTCAATGTATTTTTAGGCAATTTACCCCATTATCAATGTTTACGTCAGAAATGGCTTTTGCGAGGATTTTATAATGCCTATAAATGTCTGTTTTAGAGATAATCGAGCGTTAAGAGCCTGTAAATGCCCTGCCTGTTTTTAAGTTTTTACTTCCTAATTGCCTGCCTAGTACAACTATAATGCCTATATGCCTACCTATTTTTAAGTTTTAAAGTGCCCATTTGCCTATTGTGCCCAATTTTCCGTCTTTTTGTACCTACATGTCCGAGCTCTAATCATGAGAAAGGTCGCATGACGAGATACTACTACGGACGCTTCCCAAAAGCCATATGTGTACGGCAAGTGTGTGCTGTGAGAGTCAAGTTATTTAGATGTATCTATAAAAATCATTAAAATATATTTTATACCTCCATATCGTTCATGTTCAATACATTAAATTTAGTGTTTCATTGTAAAAATGAGTTTTTCTTTACTTCTACCCAAACTAGACTATCAGACTACGCCTTTGTGATAATACTTGGTACAAGTTGCCATTGTAATCTAGGGTTAATTCGGAAAGAAGTTTGTCAGTGAACTTTTGACCACTGACCTAACCTTTGGAATACCTTTGTAATATTTGCATTTTGCGTTGTTTCGAGGAAACTTCAACGCAGAAGTATTCTCACTTGTTTTTGCGTGCATTGTTTGCATTTGACTCGCTTTGTTTCTCTTCCGGGAAAGCGAATTTTAATTAATTTCATTAACATGAAAAAACTAGAATAGCCTTAGGACATTTTCTTTGAAAGCAGTTATGTTTATTCTATAACCGTTGAATGCGTATTGTTTTATCGCTGTTCTGTGAACTACAGATGTAAAGTTTCATATTCTATTACAAACATACGAATGTAACACCTATTCAAAATTATTAATGAATTCTGCGAAGCAAAATTTACAGACACATTCTTTGAATTTTTAAATCTCTTGATTTGCATGAATTTTCCTCCAGAAAACATCACTTTATTCACTACTTTCAGAAATTCACAAAAGATACAATCGTCATTTCTAACTCCTTTTCATGTGAATTCCATTGATTTTTTGATATGTTGCACACCCAGTACACGTTTACTCTATTTTCTGGAGAATTAGTAAAAGCTATGCAAACATCCACCTAAAACATTGCATCATGTCGAATTCCCTGAATGTACCTTTTGGAGGTGCTTTTACTTTGTAGTAGTGGAGGCTAATGTCATCAAAGTCGGCGGTGCAGCAAATTAAGCCAAAGTGGTTCAGAAAACGATAACGGGGCAGTTCAGAATCCTTCGTCAATAAACACGGCTGACCGCTCTGGGGATCTAGTACGCTCTCCTATGAATACTCCTTGAAGCAGCCATTGCGGCTTAAAGCGTTACTAGTGGACATCTGCCAAAATTCGACGTTAACTGATAATAAACCCACAGAAGTCACCATTTTCTATACCCAAAAATGTTTAATGTTTTCATTATCTTTCAACCTCTATTGCTCTGCTCTCATAATTAACCAATATTTCACGTCAATGAAAATACTTTCCGTTTCAATATATTTATTTAAATTAAACTAGGCATTCAGTTCTGTGCATTTCAACTGTTCTTGAAGCAATGGCCAAGAAGCATTGTTTTCATATCAGTAAAATATTCTTGGGACAAATGAACAGCGGATCACACAGAGCGATTTTTTAGACATATTGAAGGCGACAATTCTGTAGCAAAGCTTCACATGGCGTCACATACCTATATTTAAAAAGTAGATATCTCAGGATCGGAAATAAGATAGCCATTTTCTGTTGTAATGCTTGCACAGTCATGGCCTTTGTAAATATATCTATAACCTCACACTCAAAGATTTACGTTAGATATTTGACGAAATTTTGGTCGGCTACAACTCGCAGAACAAAATAATGAACAAAAGATACAAATAAATTCTGTTATAAATTTGAAGCTGCTTCTCAGAAAACCTGTACAGGGTTCACTGTTTGGGAAAAGGAAGAATATCTATTGTTATAAATAGGGAACGTTTTTTAAAATTTTGATTAGAAATATGCAAGCGTGTAAATGCCTATAAATTCACAAAAATATAACAATGGAATCAAAGGATGATGTCATCACTGATCAAATCTATGGGAACTTGACAGGAAATAATGGAAGTTTAATTTAGATTGAAACAATTTGAGGAAAAGCCCTACAGCTCAGTTATACTTGCTTTACTATATATATATATATATATATATATATATATATATATATATATCGCACATGTAGGTGACGAATTCTACTATTTAGCTAAGATGATTAATAATTCAAGTGATTTCTGGTGTAGTCTAGACAAAGTAGGGTGCAGTGCAGTGAAAAGCTAGGCCAATAAGCTTTATCAATTAGCTTTATGACATAACTGAAGAAAGTTGTGGTGAAATTATAGCGTAGTGCAGTGAAATGACAGAGTGGGTGGAAAACTAATTCGGAAGTTTAAACAGTTGTCTTCACAACTCCATATTATGAATCTGTATTAAAAAAAATAATTGTGCGACTTTCTATCTACATGTGTATGTATGTTTATATATATGTATGTATATGTATGGATATGTCGGACAAGTACATTATATTCAAACTGTATATGTGCATATGTATGTGTACAAATATGGATGTGTATACAGGGGTATATGTGAGTGGGTATTCAAGTATTAAAAATGTATGTATGTGTGTATGTACAGAATGTCCAGAAGACCCCAGATTCTATATTGACATTCATGAAACCGGGAGCGGTAGCTCAGCGCATCAACTGAACTCACTGCAGCGCCTCTCACCGGGAGGTCATAGTTTCGAATCTTAACGGCGGCAGGATTTTCAACACTAGCTTTTCAGCTAGGTCGAATTCAGTCGCTGTCTGGAAGAGAATTCTAGCGGCCGGTTCCTCCGCTCGGTAGTTTTCCGTGGTTTCTCCAACCAACACTTGGCGAATGCCGGAGCAGTACCCTAACAAACGGGCCACGGACCTCTTGCGATTATTCCATCCTCTTCCTTGTCCTATTCTCTCCCCTTACACTATCTCTCTCTGTCTATATATCTCTCTCTCTCTCACACACACACACACTAACACTAACATGCACTTCACTACCACATATTCCGGGAGACCGGTCGGGAGCTTAGAGCTTGTCCCGTCTGGGGCGGTGCCCCGCTGATGGGAAAGCCCTGGTTAGGGAGATAATCCCGCTAGCCGACTTTAGGTCGGCGCCGGATCTCATCATCCAGGGGGGGAAGATCACAGCCATCTCCCGAGGAAAAACATGCACTACACTGATGACCTAAGCTGTTGATGCGCCCGGAATCTCTAAAGAACCAACCAACCAACCATTCATGAAGAATGGTAGTTCTAGTTTTCCGTAAAAAAAATTCTTAGAGAAAATTGAGTTTAGTTGTTACTTCCGGACGCGAACTCAAAACCGGCTGCCGCGTCACAGCAGACACTTGGTGCTGCGTCTGAGAAAGGCGCTGTGCATAGGGATGTTTCTTTCCTTTTTTGGTGAAATTGTCGATTGCGGCAAACACCACTTGCCGCGCACTAGACTACTTTAATAGCATCAAGTGTTTCAGTGTACTATTCATTTAATTTATTAAATCTACTAAAATTCAATTTTGTTATATGTTATAACCACTGTATGCAGGGGCGTCACAATGTAACAATGAACGCTCAACATGAACCAAGCTTTATGGAAATGAACAAAATTCTTGGAATGCTCGAATTGTTTTGCATCTTCAGTGTGAATTAATGCCTTGTGCTTTAGAATGCCACATACTATAAAATTACCTGCAATATATTTCCTTAATTTCATGAGATATGTTGACAGCGTTTTGCAACTAAAATATTCATTAAAATCGTTTGTGGGCTGCAATATTAGCACAATTTAAAAAATGAAGTTTCGAGATAAACGCGTTTAAAGTTTTCAGTGGTGGTTGAGTTACAAAAATTACAGGCTAGGCAACTAGTTCATTTTGGAGTAATTATTACTACTAGAAGGTTTCATAGGAGTTCTGCTAATGCAGGTAATAACAATTATAAAATATTTTAAATTGAGTGTCATGTTTTAAAATTCGTATTTTTCGAGTTGTATTCGTATTTGACGAACTTTCTGTTTTTGGTAGGAATTTATTTAGATAAGGGTTGTTTTTGCAGAACACAGTGAACGATACTCTGTGGAGCATTGACGACGTGACAATGACTCAGTGTGTTCTCGCAGGTGAATGTGTATTCCGGTCTTTGTTTTCCTGTTCCGTAGGCGAGGAGAACGCATGCCATTCTCCCGAAGTCTTGAGATAACTCGTGAAATCATTTCTGGAGGAAATTCGTGGCGGGTTGGGATAATTCATGTTTGACTATCTTGTGTTGTAGGTAGCAGCTACGTGTGTACAATGCATGTCTTTTTCTTTTTTAATTTATCAGTGTGTGGCGATGGCAGGTTCAAATTCTGTCTACCCCACGATACAAGCCTCGACGCGGCCAAGCAACAGACTAATGTGTATGAAACAAGTTTTTTCACTAGTTTTTACTCTTTTGCATCGCCACCGTATTAGTAAACTATTTTGTAAGTGGTCATATGGTGCATACGCCACATTCTCACTGTAAATCATGTAGGACGTTGATTACCGCGTAGGACTGCTTGACTGTGCACTCAAATGTGTACTGAAAATATTCACCACTGCTGTCTGCCTGCGGCTACACAAAATGAAACTGGCGAAAGCATGAGTGCAAATACGCATCCAGAAATAATGAACTCAATATTGTAATGAATATTGCGTCATCTGCCGGCGCCACCACAAACTACCTGTATGCGCGGATTGCGACATCTGCCGGCGGCCCTCGAACTAAATGGTCCCAGAGTGTTCGCGGCGCTTATCGCAAAGTCCAGAAAATTCTCGACGGCGCCCGCCGAGTATAAATACGCGGTGGCCGGCGACCGTGAGTCAGTCTTAAGTCTGAAGTGGAAGCAGAACTGAGAAGTGTGTACATCTTGGTGAATAGCAGTGCAGTGGTTGTGCTCAGTGACGTGAACCGCCGTGAACTGTGGTCAGTGCAGTGGACTGTGGTCAGTGCAATAGACTGTGGTCAGTG
The DNA here is from genome assembly GCA_011170035.1 of Teleogryllus occipitalis. Taxonomy (NCBI): domain Eukaryota; kingdom Metazoa; phylum Arthropoda; class Insecta; order Orthoptera; family Gryllidae; genus Teleogryllus; species Teleogryllus occipitalis. The sequence goes on from BLKR01000514.1 coordinate 401,360, forward strand.
CATCGAACAGTGGTCAGTGCTTAATACTGTGCGACAGTGTAAGAGAAGTGAACAGAGTTAATAAATAACTAAGAGAAGTGTAGTGTAAATAAATAATCAATAGAAGTGTGCCGTATAAAGAAATAATCAAGTGAAGACTATCTGTACATAAATCAAGTGTTTTCAGTGATCGTGTTAAGAAACAAAATAAACGTTTTTGTTAAAATAATATCCATGTTTTAATTCACCAAATAGATTTGTAACAATATTTTAATGAACGGATATTTTAGCTGCAAAACTGTTTACCTCACTCGGCGATTTCGCCGAAAAAGGAAAGAAACATCGCTGTGCGCAGCCCTTTCGGCAGCGAGTGTCCGTGTCGGTTTGAATTTGGCCTCCGGAAGTAACGTTTCAACCCATTGGGTACCCACCGTATTGGGTATTGAATATTTTTTTGCTATGGGAGCTTCTGACCGTCTGTATATATATATATATATATATATATATATATATATATATATATATATACATACACATAAATACAATATATACATAAATACATACATACACAAACGTCATGGGATTTCAATACAGAAATATGCAGATGGCAGGAGTATCGCGTACAAAGGGTATAAACCATCTGTGCATTGTCTGAGCTTTCTTTTGTACTCAAGTAATTCATTTGAAATTGTTTCTGATATGGTAATGCAGGCAAGACGGGAATTAACAGACTTTGAACGCGGAATGGTAGTTGGCGTCATTAGGATATTCAATACTCCGAGAGACACAAAGTCAAGAGTGTGCACAGAATACCTAATTTCAGGGATAACCTCTCATCACGGACAAGGGCCTTCAATTAATAACCTGGAGCAGTGACATTTACGCAGAGTTGTCAGTGCATACAGACAAGGAACACTGCGTGAACTAATCGCAGATATCAATATAGAACGTACGACAAACGTAACTGTTACGACAGTGCAGAAAAATGTGGCCTTTTCTACTCCCATTGTATAATCCTGTCATTTGATGGCTGCAACTATTGATGGTTGCATAATGGCATTCCGATACAGAGTTCATTATGCTATAGGTTCTTGATAAATCACATAGACGTTTACAAACCAAGTATTAACACTTAATTAATCATTGAAAATCGTTCTAGTATATGTTTCGTTCGATTGCGTGCATTAAAAGAGCATTTGATATTATATTATGCTTGTCAGTTTTAATTTCTTTTATTTTTTACGAGGAATATTATTTAAAATAAACTGGATCCTAATTTCATTTTGATCCTATTTGACTAGCACAGTACTCCCTCGCAGGCGGACTGGTAAACACAGCCACCTGCGGCAGCATGCGAGGGTAGGGTTAGGGAGCTGTCCGCTCGGTGGCTTTGACTGAATCCTGTAAGGCAACTCCCACGAAACGTTTCAATGTAAATGTTTAATTTATAAAAATCGTAGAAAAAGTACTATATGAAACTGATGTAATGGGTATTAATACAGAGGAAGATCACTCAAGTGCATTTACTAACAGTACGACATCGCCTGCAGCACATCTCCAGGGCTCGTGACTTATTTCAGTCGGAAAGAGCTGCTGATGGCAGACGCCAAGAAGGCATGAGCCCAAGTTGCCAACAAGGAACAGTGCAAACTGGAGTGGGATGTTTTACCTGGAATGGACTGGTCCAACTGAACCGATCATTGACTGGAAATGGTTATGTTGAGGTACTTGGAGACCATTTATTCCATTTATGGACTTCATGTTCCCAATCAACGATGAAATTTTTATGGATGGCAATGCGCCGTGTCACCCGGCCTCAATTTGATCGCCATTGGTTGGAAGATCATTCTCGACATTTCGAGTAAAAGATTTGGCCACCCATTTGCGTTTCTAAGAAAAGGTCTAAAACAGTGTTTTTCTAATTTTTCTAAACACTTTTAGTATGCCATCATTCCGATCTGGTATGAGTGTATAGCCTTTACGCCGTTTGCCAGACAGGCAGGATATAATATTCGCTCAGAACCAATTCCAATGTATACCGAGAAGTGCCGTGCAAACGAAATGGCGGGTCACAAACAGTAAACAAGTTTGTCGCCCCATTCGTAGAACTTTCTTGCTCCGTGTATCTGCGACGCACTTCAGCGTGTGTGCAGCACGTGTTCCCGACGGCAAACATCGCCCACGCCCGCGCATCGCCCGACGCCGCGAGCGGAGCTTGGAAACATCGCGCGCATCTGCCGCCGTGCGCATGCCGCGCACGTCGCGCGCCGCCATTTGCAAGTCCATGCGCTGGGCGAGCGCCGGAAATTTAGAAATGCATGCATGCGACCCTCTGCCTTCCGCTGCAGCGCCTCCACGCCAGGGCAGCGAGGCGACCATTTGTACGTCGCTTAATATGTATGTCTGTTGTCGTTGGTAGCGTCGCAGCTGTGCTTCTCAGAATGCGGAGTTCCCAGAGATCGAATTCGAGAGATGATGTCACTTGACGGAGGGTTTGAAAATCGAGCTGAAGCGTCAAGTCGTATAGTACGAACTGTTCTTTTCGTGACGACTTGCAGATTTTCTGGTTTCCATACTCGATGTCTGAGAAGGGCTTCGTGCATTACTGATTCGTATATTCTCGGATGATTCGTTTTTATTTACATTATTCGTAAAGAATCTGCCCATTTATTTTATGCTAACCTAAAGCGCTCGGAGTTGAAATCAGTAATTCCTTTGACAAGAAACACGTCAATATACATGAATCTTCAATCGTAACACACCATGTCTTTATACAGTTGCATTTCTAATGCATTACATAGTTTTTATAAATCTCAAGGTGTTTTAAGAAATTCAATTGATACTTATTTTCCTTGAAAGGCTATATACTTGAAATTTTACGATTCTGTTAAAAGGGAAGAAACGGTATGAAAATTACCAGCACTATCTTGCGTCTGTAGTTCACTGAAAGGAAATAGATGTGCAGGATCAATCAGTTCCACGGCGCGCCGTAGTTAGTGTTCACATCGCTTGTTGCCTTTCCCTCTCAGGGACATTCTGTAGTCGTCAACCAACATGAGCACAAGCCCCGTCATGCAATCGTCAACTTGGGCGACACAGAAATTTCAGAGAAGCAGCTTTCTGAGGGAAGTGCCTGCAGTTTAATCCCATTCACAAGGACCTTCTACATCTAGCAATCTCCTAGCTCCAACTGCTACAAATCTCAGTCACCTATCCCGTACAGACAGGAACGTTTTAAAGTTCATCATAGCCAACAAAAATCATAGAAAATAGACCCACACTAGTTTTTTCATATATATATATATATATATATATATATATATATATATATATATATATATATAATTAATGAATTCAGTAATTTAATGAATTAATTTTTTTAATTGAAGGCTCTCTCGGTTTGAAATCATCTTATTTGGTTGAAAATTATTATTAATGAATGTGAGAGAGATTTAAAGGCATGTAACTCGTCTGCAATTATTAATTTATTATTAATATTATTATATCCTGTGTCGTTATTTTTAACTGATTTTTAAGTTCTACAAATTAAGAACAGATGCAAATGCTGTAACAAGAGTAGTAACTAATACAATCGAACAAGCATTTGAAAATGTATTGCATTTCATGTGAAATGGTTATTCTTGTGTGTGTGTGTAACCCGACCAAGCGGAGAGTAGGACCGGGGATGAAGGCAGTATTGCGCTTTGTTTTGCTTCGGAGAGAGAAAGAGACAGAGCTATTGGTGTACTCAGTGCAACTGAAAACCGAAGCACTGATCTACACCAAGGTCCGAAGACGTGTACTTTATGGCCCTCTTGTAATGACATTTTACGTTCAACAATACCCGTGGCAGTTCATTTAAAATTACGAAGAAATATTGACGCGTTCGATAATTATATTAATAAATATTCATTATAATTTGAAGAATGGAAGTATTTTGAGTCCCTGAAAGTAACCACATATTTCAGTAACGCTAAACAATAAATTCTACAACATGAATCATGTAGCCATTATTCGACTTCATGAAAAACTTCCAGGAATTTCTTCTTTAACTTCCAGATTTCCATAAAATACAACGTGTTTTAAATTATTAATGAGCAATAAAACTATTAAGTACTTTCTGTGTGATTAAAGTTTAAAGTGTGATTAAAATTTTCTATGGAAAATTATCTGAGGAAAAACTAATTGGGCTGATTAATTATCGTTACTTACTATGTTTAATTACTTTGGTTCAGGAACATGAACGCATCAGACTATACCTCCCCAGCACTAACGCGCGACGCAACTCTCGCTTCTTAGTTCTCAGATGCGCCGGTGTCTCTTCAGTCCTACACTACGCTTGTTAGTTCTCAGATGCGCCGGTGTCTCTTCAGTCCTACACTACGCTTGTTAGTTCTCAGATGCGCCGGTGTCTCTTCAGTCCTACACTACGCTTGGTCGGGTTATACATTCCACACTTGTTGATATTTATTTATAATATTTCCCCAAACTAGAAAGCCAATTAACGAAGTTCAAGATAAATATGTATTACCAAGTGATTGCAATTTGGTGAAAGAAACGTAATACATTCATGGGAATCTTGTTTTGAACTTGTTTTTCTCTTACCAACAGAAAAAAATATCTATGAACACGCAAAATTCATTACCATGATCATGCATTTGAAATTGCCCTTTTTATTACCATTCAATTTACGTGTACATTTAAGAAATGGGTATTTGAAATGGTTCACCAATTTGTGACTGCATGGTATTGATAGAATTAAAACTATTATCTTCATCATTTGGTTTAGCACGGGTTATCCTGCAAGATAGTGCAGACCGGATGGTGGAAGATTAATTTGCCATTGAATTTCGATTTTCGATAGCAATTAAATTAGGCACTAAATGTAAAGACGTGAGTGTCGAAATGAGATTACTAGTTGCGGCTGCTGCATTTGATGACTTACGTTTTCTCCGCGTGGAGAAATATTAATGAATACAATGACGAATTACGTTTTCTCCGCGTGGATGCGTATCCGTTCTAAATGGAGCCTTCCCAGATGACTGAGGAAGTTAAGGCATACGCCATTAATGGAGTGAGTTGCCAGGATATTTCGTTCTAAATAATATCTTAATACACCAACACATCGACTTTAAATATTAAACTGACAAACATCTGAAATGAAGGTCTTTGTAAGTAGGCCTACGTGTTCTTTGAAAAACATCAGCATTTATCCCAAAGTATTGGATTTCCCACTAAAGAAACCGAATACCTCAGCAGTTATTCTTCATAACTTGAATAACAAATAAATGTGGCAACAGAGTGAATTAAAACTGAACCCTGGTAAACTTACTAAAAGTAGTTAAAATGAAATGGCCAGATCATTATTTAATTTGAAGGTAATAAATTTAAGAGTTTTGTTGTGGTATTATTGAAAATTCGATTACCTGTATTATTATTCCTTTTGTTTAATGTCTATAGTAATGAATTTCTTAAATCTACTTTCAAATTCAGTCGGACATTTGATCTCATTTTGTACTCATTCCAAAATGGCTGTGACAACTACGCTACATCCCGAAATACTACGAGAGTGGATCAAACGTGAACGAGACTTTTGTAATCTACGTGATATTTGTTTGTAGTCAGCTACGTGACAAATGTGCGCAGTTGGTAGTAATGTTTGTTCGCAATCACAGTTGGACTTTTGATTCTGAAACCCATATTGTATTTATTACAATGATTGATCAAGAGGAACACGTCTCAGCTACGCAACGGAGTTACGCTACGCCCACTGGTGGGAGACACCTGGTTAGGGGAAACCTCGCTAGCCGACGGTAGGTCAGCGCCGGATCTCGTCATCCATTGGGGGAAGATCACCGCCATCTCTTGAAGAAAAGTGCACCACACTTACGGGACAATTGACCTCAGTAGATGACGCGCCTGGAATCCTTAGCAACCAAGCAACCATCCCTGACAGTCGTTTCTCTCGACGCTCCTGCTGCCGACCAGACTTCCGCCGCTTCGTCCACCCCGGGCCCTGCCAGTGGGTTCGCTTCCCGGGTGGCGCCCGAAGGTGCCTGCTGACTAGACCTCGCATTTCAGGCCAAATGCCTATTTAGTTCCTTCAGCAGGTTGTGAAATTGCACCAATTCCCGCAGCAGCAGCGCTATGAATGGGTTGAGAATGGAAGTGTGAAAAAAATGAAAGAAAAGAAGTAGAGTGAAAAAAAAGTTTGTAATCACTCTCATCAAAGTAAAAGTACTTGATTTTCCTGAATAACAAAAAGTTACAAATTTAATTCTTTTGTAATAAGTTTTAGATGTCAGAAAGATTACTTATCGTATGTAATAATTTTTTAAATACCTGGTTTAAGCATTTTGTAACACATTTTAAGTGCCTAAAACTTCACTTTTCATGACTAAAAGCGACTAATTTTGTAATTTTGTCACCTTCGTTGCCCAAAGCACTTTTTTCTGCCTAAACGTCCGAGGTCTACTGACAACGCCCGGATGCGGAGGCCGCGTCGCTTCTTTCACTGACTTCTCAGCTAGGTCGAATTCATTCGCTGTCTGGAGGAGAATTCCATCGGCCGGCTGCTCTGATCGCTAGTTTACCGTGGTTTCTCCGATGAACACCAGGCGAATGCCGGAGCAGTACCGTAACAAACGGGCAACGGACCGCGTGCGATCTTTCCTTCCTCTTCCTCACTTTTACACTAACAAGCACTACAACACATTACGGGAGACGGGTCAGGGACTTAGAGCTTGTCTCAGCTGAGGCGGTGCCCCGCTGATGGGAGACACCTATTTGGAAAATCCCGCTAGTCGAGGGTAGGTCGGCGTAGGATCTTACCATCAACGGGGGAAGAACACAGCCGCCTCCCGATGAAAACATGCACTGCACTTACGGGACATTGACCTCGGTGTTTCACTGGACGCTCCAGCTGCTGACCTGGCTTCCTCCGCTCCATTTCTCCGTGTCCCCTGGAAGTGCGTTCGAATGAATGAATGAATGCCTTCTTTTACGTGGCGAGACTCATGCCATGAGGCCTGCTCTTCCGTGTGACCACGCAAATTTCGTTACTCTCCTTTCACCTACTAGGGGAGAAAGAAGGCATTACTTGGGCGACGAAACAGGCCATTTGAATTTAGCTTAGAGGCTTCGTTTAGGCTTAAGGATCTTTTACATGCAGTAAATCTACTAACATGGGACCACCAGCTTTACTTCCCCTCCGAAGGAAGGCGTACGAAGGATTTTTCCGCCCTTTTTAATCCACCGCTTCGATCGGATTTGAACACGCGAACTTGGGTATAACAGTTCGATACGCTAACCGTTAGTCCATCGCCGCCGCGTTCGCTTCCCGGATGGCGCAGCGGCGCGGCCGCATCTCGCCCCGGCGCCGGCGCCGCCTTTACGGCCCAAGTGCTCCTTGGAGGGAGCGCAATTAACGCCCCGCTGCTCTTCCGCGCTCGCCCTCCCTGCCGCCTCCGCCGCTGCGCTCAACCGCAGCTCCTCACACATTTGCTCTTGGGGCTGGTCACTGTCGTACAGTGACAATTGGTTCAATGTCCCCAACTGGGGATCTCCCACCAGCGGGGCACCGCCCCAGCCGGGACAAGCTCTAAGCTCCCGACCGGTCTCCAGGAATATGTGGTAGTGTAGTGAATGTTAGTGTAAGTGTGTGTGTGTAAGGGGAGAGGATAGGTCATGGAAGAGGAAGGTCTGTTTGTTAGTGTACTGCTCCGGAATTCGCTTAGTGTTGATCGGAGAAACCACGGAAAACTATCGATGAGAGCAGCCGGTCGCTGGAATTCTCCTCCAGACAGCGACAGAACTAGCTCTCTGGCAACATCCTGTGACTGTCGGAACTCGAATTCCAGGACCTCCTGGACAAAGGCACTGCAGTGATGTTAGTGGATGCACTGAACCACCTCTCCCGGTCCTAGTTTCGACGGAGCATTTTATTTAATGAATTAATGTGCGAAAATTCCCAACTGTTGTTCTAAATGAGTTCTTGGCTCTTATATTTTGGAAGACGATGCTGGCTTCTATATTTTCAGACACAGCCTCAGCGCACAGCCACAGCGAGACTGCTGATTATTGTGGATATTTCAATGATTTCACGAATCCTATCGTCTATCCTTCGCGTATCCTTTGTCTGCCACATTTGTTGTGACAAATGAATTGGGAGCTGGTATGACAGGATAATTTGTGTTTAATTACAATACAATACGAGCTTTTAGCTATGGAATTTCAACGAAGAGTGTGTTATCGAAAAGCGTTTGTGTGTAAGGTATTTTGAGAAGTTTCATTACGAGAAAATAGATCTCTGCGCTCGTGTTCAGTGTAATGATGACGTTGAATTGCTTAGCTACAGAAGCTTTTCCCTCTATTTACTTTGTTTTTTAGAGTAAACCTACACAACTCGCTCAATCTAATCACAACTCGCTATTCTTGAATGACTTCACTATGTCAGCGAATAAAAAATAAAATTGCATTCTACAGTTGTGATCACAAAGAACCGGATCATGAACCAGTTTATAGAAATATCTTCAAAAACGGAGGTAAATATTCACTGAGACACCCGGAGGTATATACCCACCGTAGGTAAAAGTAGAAGCTCATTATCACAAACACAGAAATATTCGGTCGTTTCAACCATTTTTTAAAATGATGCTTTGGTATTACTAAACTAGATTATTATTACAGATAGTGTCTAATAATATTTAATCGTATGATATTTGTGAAAGATGAAAATGTGGGTATCACAAATGCCTACGCTAAATTAGGTTTGGAAAATAGGTAACCCTTAGTGGAATAATTTGACATCGGGCACGGAGCGTTATGAGTAGGGAACGGTATATATACATATATTCATTTTTCCAATATATGTAAGAAAAAAGAAAAAATGTGAAATAAAAATTCATTATAGTGTTTAAAATTCTTCGGTATAAGCATTTTCCGGGCACAAAACGTAGCCGTTAGGATCTTAACGTGGATTCGGAGCGGTCGAAAGAAAGTTTACAGAATAATTTCTACACTAGTTTCATTCGTAACATAAAGTTCTTTCATGTTGTATATAATGTTGTTTCCGATCTGAGGAGTCGGTACTCAAGCAGATAGCAGTACCGTGTAGCCAATAAAGGATCCCGGAGGGGGAGGGGTATAAAGAACATCCCCCACCAACTCCAATATTGCGACAATACAATGTTCTGCAAAAATAATTGTTAGTTTTTGATCGAGTTATGCAGGGGGTCTATAAAACATGAGCCCGTACATGGCTGAAATTGCTTCTGCTGCACATACATTCTCGCATCCTCGATCCCGAGGAAGCAGTTTCTAGAAGCAACGGGAGGAGTAACTTTTGACAACTGACGAAAAAGGTCCGGTGGTCACAGAAGCGCAGAAACATTACATTTCTTTGTAAGAAAGATGATTCCGTAACATACATTGCAAACTCACATCTAAAATGTTCCATTTTCAGAATAAGTATATTAAAATGTAACCAAATATGTAGTAATAGGTCAAATATGTAAAAATATGTAATTTTACCACAATATGTGAAACTATGTAAAATAAAAATGGTTTTAATTTATTCAAAATGTCTTGAAATCTCCAAAGAATGTTACTGAATGCAGATATCATGTTCCTGTAAAAGTATATATTTACATGCAAATCCGTTTCCTAGTTATGAGTTATGACTCCAATTTTGATTCTGCCTGAATTCACATCCATTTCGTGTTTCTTTTCGAACATGGAAATTTGCGCTTCGTCTTTAGTGTAGCGTCTATCCAAAGAAGTATTTCATGGGGACGATCTCCTTTTTATAGACTTGGCTGTGACTAAATGTGTTTGAAGCAGCTTTCAGGAACATGAGAAACATGACACAGTTGAATTTCCTTCGCGGTGCCCGCAACTGAACGCTTGCAATACCACTATTCCATGAACCGGTGCCACATCGTTAACGAGTTGTCGCGCGGAATTTCATCGCGCAACGCGCTTGCACGGCCGTTTTCACGGAATGAGTCTGTGGCAAGTGCCAGACTTCAAACTTGTTCTTCGCTTGTTCGGGATGAAATATGACGAAAGACAAGCGTGGGCGAGGGAACAAGTTATAAGACTAGCAACTATTCGACGAATTTCTCAGAAACATTGGCACGCGCCCGACCACAAAGAGGCATTCACCGTTCTTTCTGAGATACAATGCAGAGTTTATATATGCTCACAGGTTTAGTGAGTGATGTCTGGAAATAACAATTTGCAGGTGAAAAGCTGATAAAGCACAATGTTTTCAAGAACTTATGACTAAATCGTCTCCTATATTATTTCAACTGTATATCTTTTGTGGCTCTCACAGCCACCAATCTGTATAAATGAGGTCTCTAAAAATATAATTTCACGTAGACGTAACGAATTGCACTTTGACTTTAAAAATATGAAGGATTTGTTTAAAAAACGCCTATGAATATTTTTGTCGAAAGCAATCCGCAACACTCGGTCACCTTTTTTAAATCTATATTGAAATTGCCTTATTTTACGTGGCGAGACTCAGACCATGAGGCCTGCTCTTCCGTCTAACCACGCAAATTTCGTTACACTCCTTTCACCAATCATGGGAGAAAGAAGGTATTACTTGGGCGACGAAACAGTATATCGTTAAATAACTCCTAAATGATGCGTACACGTAAGGTTCCGCGGCTCGAGTCGATGACTTCTTGGCTGTCCGGGTGTCGCCACGTAGTGGGCTGAGAGGCCGACGTTTCGCCTGACATGTCGCAGGCTTAGTCAGGGCATTGAGGAAGCCTGCGACATGACAGGCGATGCGCCGGCCTCTCAGCCCACTACGCGGCGTCACCCGGACAGCCAAGAAGTCACCCTAAACGAAGCGTTTTAGGGCCTTAAAAACTAAAATTTTGAGGCCAAAAGTCTCAAAGAAACGTTCATTACACCGTAATCTACATGATGAGATCTTGAACATTCTATTACATTTTTGCTGGTTTTTACGCTTCTCGATTCTACCTCACCTGTTCAGAGGCTGTAGAATCTGCAACTATATGAGAAATTAAACTTATTAATACTTGATATTCTACGCGATTGAATTACACGGGTGTAGAATAAGTGTAATAGAACAAGTGACGCAGGATAAAGTCTTGAAGAAAAAGATTATTACAGCCTTAATGTGGAAATGGAAAAATAGGGAAGAGGGTGGGGTTTAACATGCGAGAGTTCTCGCGCGGGTACCCTAGCATAAAATTATTTTCTTATTAACAAGAGGATTTGCGAAAAAACGCTTATGTGTCGATAAATGTTTTTACAATCAAATCACAACTACATCAGCTAAGGCACCATTGAAGTTGGAAGTAACGAACGCTAGTTAGTATTCTTTGACAATCAATCACGATGAATTCTAGAACAATAATGATGACGTGACTATTATACATCTCGTTCTGCCAAAATCGTACAGAGAGTTGTAACACATCTTGACAAAAACACTCCATTGACTTGAACCAGACCCAGACGGTCGACCTGAGGTCACTTATGCAATATAGACGTTGAAAGATTTGATGAAAAATGTTTGCGTAGAAATCTTATACATTGTATATACACTTTTCTATAATAGAACATTACTTTTCTTTCTCTCTCAAAATTGTTTAAAATATAGTTTGTCCCATATGTTTGATGAATTGAGATTCACGTTTCTTATGCCTTTGATTTGATGGTAATGGTGATGACTAGAGCCCGGAAGTTTGGCAAAATGTCCTTTTATTATTAAGACTTTTAACAATAAGAATCACATAATTGTACTTCTGGGGTCGTTTCAGTAAATTTTCATTTTGCCTTTTTTGACCTATTTTAAGCTTGTGATGCCTATTTTTTGCATTTTGCCTTATTTGTGGCTTTTCTGCCTTTGTCTTCATTATTCTCTATTCCCCCTCCAGACACCAATCTCTATGAAGCTGGAAACATACCTGCAAACCTGGACAACTTGTAGGCACTGTCGTTATTGTTTTTCTTTGGACGTCCACGTCACCAGGCTCCAGACTCCAGGCCAGGTTGTTTTAAAATATAAAAGGGAAAGGAAGATGATACTAGTGAAGATTTTTTATATTTTTTATTGCTACAGACTTGTTCAACCACGAGAAATCTCATCCTATGTTTGTGGATGGGCTCGGACCCCTTGTCAGGACAGAGCTGTCGGTATAAATTCGTAGTCGTCATACCAGATCGTCATGATCAATCAAGATTACAAAGAAAATGTAGTTTCCTTCCAGGAGAGTGCTAGAGAAAATGTAGTTACCCCTACTTTGGCCGAAAGGATGCACTTGTAAATGAACCGGATGAGATTGCGCAGTTCAACAACTTCAAGTTGTAGTTTCGAGTCTTAGATTCGGTTCGAGATTCTTAGATTCGAGGTTCGAGTCCTGATGGTGATGGACTCTCGACACTAGCCGAATTTAGCTGCTGACATGCGGAGAATTCTACCGAGAATTCGACCGACTGCTCTATTCGGTAGTTTTCTGAGGTTTCTGTGATCAATACCAGGCGAATCTTGGGGTAGTACCCTAAGAAACGGGCCGCGAACGTTTGAGTTAAGGGAGCCGGTCGTAGGAGTTAATGTTTTCGAAATTGATGATAAACAATCATTAGCCTTGACTTAAATTATGTGATATTCTAAAAAATTTGAGTAATTTTTAAATGGAGAATGCTTTCGGGCAGGCCAGATTTTAGCGCGATTGCCATTCCATTTTCCATGGTGGCGAACAGGGCAGACGCTGCGCCGCCATGCAGGCGCTTGCTAGTCTGCTTTTATACATTCCATTAAACGCTTTCCATAGAATGCGATTGTTGCAAGGCTGTGCTTATTTAAGGGGATGAAAGATCCTCTAGAATAGAACTAATGTATTTGCAGTGAAACATTATCCGTGCGTTACTATAGAAAGTGAAGGATGATCACTTTTACAAGAAGCTTGTGAGATGTAGTTGCGGGGAAGAATATGGAAGTATTCCTGGAAAGGAAGAATTTCTAAGAATGTAATTTAGAAAAAAGTTCTAGGAAAAGAGATCCCTACTAAAATCTATTTGTAAACGGAAAGCAAAAAGAAATTTAGACACATTTACAAACGTAACAAATTGTTAAGTAACATTTTTGACTGCAAGATAGTCGGAAAATGACGAAGAGGGAGGTCTAGAATTAACATTTTTGAAGAATTTCAAAAAGAACTACATGAACTAAAAATACAGGCATGAAGAGGACAGCGGGGAATAGAATGTCATTGCGACACTCAAGGCACCTTTTGCCATTAGGATGATGATGCTGATGATGATGAGTATCAAAAGGTCAGAGTGAACATGATATCATTCATACTACATAGTGTTACGTTTCTATGTGGTGAATTAAAACTCATATATTGTTTTAACAAAAACATTTCTTTTGTTCCTTTCACTGAAAACACTTGATTTATGTATAGATAGTCTTCACTTGATTATTTCTTTATACGGTACACTTCTCTTAATTATTTATATACACTACACTTCTCTTGATTATTTATTTACACTGTTCACATCTTTTGCACTGTCGCACAGTCCTAAGCACTGACCACTGTTCGATGCAGTGGCCACTGTTCACGTCACTGAGCACAACTACTGCACTGCTATTCACCACGATGCACACAATTCACAGCTCAGCTTCCATTTCAGAATTCAGACTGACCCGCGGTCGCCGGTCGCCCCGTATTTATTACTCGGCGGGCGCCGTCTAGAAGTTATTGGAACGTGCAATAAACATCGCGAACACTCCGGGACCATCTAGTTCGAGTGCCGCCGGCAGATGTTGCAATCCGCGCATACCCCTGGATCATCTAGTTCGGGGGCCGCCGGCAGATGTCGCCATCCGCGCATTCAATGTAGTTCGGAGTGGCGCCGGCAGATGACGCAATATTCGTTAAAATAGAATTAATTAAGTGGAAAAATATTTTACCGAAAATTCAATAGTTAAGAAAATTTTAATTTATTTTATATTGTATTTTAGAAGTTTGAAATTCTGCCAATGAGGTTACTAGCACTTGCCCACGCTCACAAAACGTTGACTTTAAAATAAAATAAAAAATAGTGCTACAGAATGGCACAGACTTTCCCGTACTAGTTAGTTTTCTAATTTCTTTGGTCTGGGCTAGCTTGCCGGTCTTGCCACATACTGTTCTCAGCTACCATCTATTGCCGCCGAAAGTGCATTTTTTCCAAATTTTCTCAATTTTTCTGTTTTGTTTTCTCTGAAAAAAGAACTTAAAATTTCGCATTTACCACGACGCTTAAAAGAGATTTTCTTTAAAAAGGCTAAAAAAATTCGATGAAAAATCCATTTACGATGGCTTTTAATCTTGACCGAAAAATTGGGAATATTTTTTTCAAAATGTACTTTGGGAAGGGGTACATGAAACTGGTAAATTGATAACGCAAGAACGAGAAGCTAGCCCAGTTCAAAGGAATTAGACACACACACACACACATGTGCACTACACTTCTACCCTTGTCAGGAGACCAGTCAGAGACATAGAGCTTGTCACGTAGATTGGCGCCGGATTTCGCATCCAGTGGGGGAAGATCACCGCTACTTCCAGCGATGAAACATTCACTTCACTTACGGAAATAATCACTAATATATCAAACAATCAACCAATTCATGAAACAAGTCTCCAATTGATTCTGAATTAAATCCGGGTAGCCGCGATCGTTAAGTCTGGCGCGCTTAGACTAGGGAGGAAAAGTTGTTCGAGTGGCTTGTCTGGGAATGAACGTTTGCTTGTACAGTTGACTCTGATTATAGTGAACTTCTAGAGACTAATTTTTGGTTCCCTATATCCGGTTATGTCAATTCGATTTGATTCATCGGTGATAGTTATAAGTTTTTCGTACGTTGAAAATGAAAGTTGTAGGGGAGGCTGATGAGGAGAGAAAAACATTATTTGATAGGTGACTGGTATAATCATCAATCGTGTGAAGAACAAACTCTCTACGGAGTTGCCGGAGAGACCGGAAGGTTAAAGCGATCTAACCAAAAATACAATAACTACACAGAAAATGCATGGGCAGTCCTCCAAGGCGTTATACTCAGTCTTAAGACAGACAGACACTCCCATTGCAAATTTTTCACACTCGGTATCAACTCTGAGAGCCATTGAGAACAGATTCACTTCAAACCCAATTATCCAAAAATGCAAGAGATTCTAGAAAATGAAGCTGTAAGTGGTACCCGTATAGAAATAATATGAATCCCCTCGCACCAAAAAGTCATTGGCAATGAGAAAGCTGATGCAACCGCTAAATTAGTCACATCATTTACAGGCGCCGACAACCAAATTCAAGGCACTTTCCAAGACTTCAAAAAGTTTGTAAAAGACTCCTGCCTCAGTTATTGGGACTCTAACTGGAAGTTCAATGTTTCCAAACTCCATTTAGTCAGATAATATCTATCCTTGTCCCAGTTTTCCCTGGAGAACACTTCATGAGAACAGAACAGGTTATAATTACAAGACTAAGGAGAGGTCATTTCAATCTCAATTTCTGCCATTAATTCAAGAGGTCCGATCCTGTCCAAAGTGTTGTGCAGCAGATTCCACATCCCACCTCATTCTTGAGTGCCCTGCTACAAAGGATATTAGAAAATATCTGAAAATGGAAGGAACCCTCCCAGAAGGTGTCGCATGATCGCGATCGCATCATGCAGTGCTGTAGATCAAACGACTATAGTGGCAGGACTAAGAATGACAAAAAGTCGTGCCGAATTCCATCTTGGAGATACTACCCTCAGCCGCCACGTTAGAAAAACCCAAGTATAGTTGATGCTCAATGCTACTCGCTGCGCTGCATTGTAATGCCATCTGGTGAGCACACACTTCTTCAGATCCTAGACCCCACCTAGGCTCCATCTTAAGGGCTGTCAGGCCGCAGCTCTCGTCCGCCGGTAAGCCTGTGCAGTGAATGCATGACGTCACGCCTGCTCGTTTTACACAGGCCTCAAGTGGGAGCCTAACGCTTTTCTCTTCCTGTCAACAGCTTCAAATGCGTTACGGATGGCCGTTAACGAACTGATAAAGAAAAATTTTGATATGATTGTTATGTAACATTCATTATTAATGAATAAACACATTTATAAATATATTTTTAAATTTCTTTTGGGGGAGTGATTTCTATAGGAGAGGCTCCGCATCACAGCGACGATAATGACGAGCCGCGCCTGACCATGGTATACAATTGCATGAGTTGTATGAGTGCATGAGTAGATTTTATTAATCGGTCAAAACAGGATAATTTTTTATATCTTTTATTTCCTTCTTAGGTACAAAAGGTCATTCTGAAACTTCGGGATTCTTAGGTTTATTCATGTTTCAACTTTTAAATACTGCAGCTTTTGAGTTCGAAGTTTTCCTTCGCTGGAAGGTATGTTGGCTTTCCGGAATGTTACTTCATAAACATTTTCCTTTAAAAACTCTCTAGAATCCCTTTGACTGTGCAAAATCCGTTAAGAAATTAACAGAAAACACATCTTTACCTTCAAGATGTTTCATGACAGAATAACAAAAGTATCGTTCTTTCTGCGGGCACGTGAAAATTCCCCCCGTTTCCGCCGTATTTCAGAGGCCTCGCGCGAATTCCTCTCGAAACAATGAAGTTAATTTTATTTCGAGTCTTTGTACAATCCCAATGGCCGCAGGAATACCGCAGGGGCCAGTTCTCCTCCCAATATTTTTCATTATTTATAGACATGATAATGCTATCAACAATGATTCCAACAAACAATTATACGCTTATAACGCTGCTCTTTTTTCCACTAATTCCCATAAATCTCATCCAAAATCATATTGACTCGATACGTAAAACCAAAATTAGAGAGTCAAAATTACATATCATATGTGAGACAAACATTTTCTCTTAGGTAGACCACAAAATCCAACTGATCTTACAATTCTAGGAACGAATGGGCCGCCTACCAATAATGTACTTTAGGATTTTATTTGATAAAAGATGAACTTGGAAACCACATATCAATGCAGTAGCAAAGAAAAATAGAAGAAAAAGTTCTCAATTATTTCCCAAATTAAATAATCGCTCTACAATGAAAATTGAATGTCGACTGCTACAATTATATTATCCTTCCAAGACTTCCATAACTTCAGAATGTCCAATTTGGGGAGTGGCAGCCAAGCACTACAAACAAAATTAAAGAAATACAAAATAAATTTCTAAAAGCTGCTCTATATGATCCCTACTTGATTGCCGATAAACAATGTCATGTTAATTAAAAATTCCAAAACTAGAAGAACTATAGCCAAACCACCAAGTAGTTTTTACAACATATCTACGTAGATTCCCAAGTACCATGTTCTTAATTGAGGGAATAACGCAGTCTGTCCACCTATAAAATGAAGATTTCTTAAAAATAAATTCAAATTCCCTTAAACCTTAACACATTTTGCTTCTCAGCAATCATTTTCTTTCCTCTTTACAATCTAAAATAAATTTAATTTAATTAAAAATCAATTAAAAATTGGAAACCACTCCCATCTCATGGATGTCCTTCGAATAGAGTCAGTGACGTCTCAAATTAAAATAAATCTCGTAAAATCATCGTACAAAAATAAAGAAATTTCAATGAGTTATTTATGTATCAAGTCACAAAGTGCGCGGAATGCCACTATCAAACATATTATTTTTGATTTATCATCTAATTGCCACGCTAGGCAGATATGATGTAAGAACCGCTTTTCTCTATTGTAATTTACAAGAAGTAATCAATTTATTCTTAGCTGCATCAATAGTTACACATGAAACATTGAAATATCTCTGAAATATAAATATTTAGTTTACATAATTGTATCTATCATCAAAAGGAAACAAAATGTTGGAAGTCGCCAGAGGAGCAAAAAAATCTAGTAACGCCCGTGTTGCATACAAAACTTCATGGTTTACTAGTTCGTTGCTGAAGTAAAGGAGAATTCGAAACATTTTTTAAGTCTTCTTATGTCCAAGTCAAATGATGCATTGTAATCTTCATTTGTCAATACAACATCAGATAAACAAAACAGAATGTGTATCTAAGTACTACTGCATACTCGTTAGACTGATTTGTTCCAACAAAATGAATGAATAATGTAAAATTTCTGCAGAAATTCTCGTAAAAGCTATCAAGGCGACGGACAGTGGTTTCGAGTAAAATCTCAAAAAATGTATGACAATGCTTTTGGCGTATTGGAGAGTAATATAAGTGCGAATTGCGCTGAAGAAACAGTACTTTTATGTCACTTGCCTTTGTTGCCAAAAGTTATTTAGAATACTTCATAACATCAAAAACAACATTTCGATGATGTTAGCCAATGTGTCTTACACATGTTAGTAGCAGTCAATAATCGCGCTCAAGAAGCACATGTTTAAAAAAAGTGAAACGTAACGGTGAAATATGAGACACTGATGGCAATTATAAAATTCATAAAATTCGAATTCATAAATATTGTAGGTGTTGTGTTGGCATTAGAGCGGGCCATAAAGTATTCGAAAGCCCCTAGGGCATAAAGAATCAGAAAGACCCGCAAGGGTATTAACAATACCGTTACGTGTTTTTCTTCAGGTCCGTAAACACACAGCAATGAACTAGTGAACCATAAAAAAATAATCTAATGCCTACTCTCGTTTGAGAGGCACCCTATTCTAATCCCTATTCTCCTTATAGAATATTGGCTTAACTCAAAAATCTTCATGAAATGAACGGATCTAATTTAAATGAATAGGAAATTATTGTGGAGCAGCGATTGACGGGAACGGCAAAATATTTCCCTTGGAAACTC
Source organism: Teleogryllus occipitalis (assembly GCA_011170035.1). Taxonomy (NCBI): domain Eukaryota; kingdom Metazoa; phylum Arthropoda; class Insecta; order Orthoptera; family Gryllidae; genus Teleogryllus; species Teleogryllus occipitalis. The sequence goes on from BLKR01000514.1 coordinate 420,157, forward strand.
GGAAGAGTTTACCCAGAAATAATTTCTTTGATCCGCAAGCGGATTTCAACATTTCCTTCCGCGCGTTGGCACCCCACGCTTCTCAGAAGGCCCTTTGCTTCGTTCTGTCCGGGTTCTGGGTTCGAATTACCAAGGAACTTGCAGCGCAGGCTTCCTTGAGTGTTTCTATGAAAACCAGTTCGCCGCTGCCAACTCTCCGCAGTTCTGAGTTTTGATAAATGAAATAATAAATCAAGACTTGCGGTGGAGTCCACAGTCCAGTATGCATACAGAATGACTTTTCAAGCTATATCCGCAGGGTTATCTCGTACTTTGTGGAGTCGTTTTCATATTTCACTCTAATATTTTATATCTTGGTATGCATACATAATGTTTAACTCGGTGGGCTGGCAGAATAACAAGTCGACTTTCCTAACAGTTGTGTTCACGATTAACTTATTATACGAAAATACAAAAACAATAGTTCATACATTAACTTTATTCAATGTTTGATACATACAGTATATAAATGGCTAAATGAAATAAAATGTTTCAATGTTCATCACTATTAACCGATTATCTTTAAATGCAGCTGAAATTTCACAATTATGGATTATATTTTCATGAAATGTTGCAAATTTACTTTTCTATTTCATCCCCAAATTTTCTACGTATTCATTTGATTCTAAATTATTATTATTTTTAAATATAATTCTTTGCCTCGTTGAATTAACAATACACAAATGAAAAGCTTGTGAAGAAACGGAAGTGAGATTATCGTTATGAATTAGTTAATTCCTTCATTCCGTGTTCTGCAAAAGCATTTTCGATAAGTTTTATCCAGTGGATATAAGTCACGGAAATGAATTTCTATATTTGCTGTTTGTTATTTCTGTCTCAAAGGAAAGTCTGAATTGTTGATCAGGAAGCGTAATTTTATGATGCAAGTGGTTATTCATTTAATTGCATTCCTTCTATTCATTTGATGTTTTGTAAACAAGTTATTAAAGTGATTTTTAATATTCCATGTTTGCATGCAGGAGAGTATCTGTTACATCACACATATGAAAAACATAAAAAGTTCGTCTCTCACATGTTTTACGATTTGGCTCCACGAGAGCATAAAAATGAAACAACCCAATGAAATTTTTGCAGCTGTATATTTTGTACGGCTCTATTAAACAATATTTTTAGTGAAGCATCGCGAGAGAAAATAAAAGGTACAAACATGGTATAAATTTTCACAATTTTATAATGATCATCTTCGTATACGAGGAGCGTTCATGCAAATAAATACATGTACATCAAATTATATTTTTCAGAAACAGCGAAAAACAAATTGTTGACAAGTTATCGCCTTTTCAAACAACGTAATATGCTATACTGCTTACCAGTATTGTTACAATAGTATACGTATACTGCTATCAAATCAGTTATTTATAATTATGACATTACAGTTTGAAAGCTGAACATGTTTGCTTATGTTCGAAGCATCTGCGGACATGTTTGCTTTTGCATTAAATAGGGTTACAGTTGATTAATTGCATTATAGTTGATTGCGATATATTATTTTACTGCAGTTTGTATGCTGTAAATATTTTTTAAACCAAAGAGACAAAACTATTACAAAATTTTCTGTAGCTAATTTAACGATTCATTATCTCTAAAGAAATTACAAAGGATTAAAAATAAATTAAAATCAGTATGTTCAACCATGATCATCTTCTGAACAATCACAATTATCTCAGTTATTGGCTGCACTTTACAGTTTGATTTTCAGCTATTCGTCGGTCAAAAACAAAGGAATACCATTGCAGGCCGAGAGTATCTGAAGAATTCTCTCCCAAAAGTTTAAGATGTATCTCCTAAAAGATTAGTCAATAGACCTACCAAATTAGATCTCTTTCCCAATGGATCTTTCAAGCGATACCTGCAAAAGGCTAAATGGTACCATATTTGTTAATGAAAAAACACCCTTCCAAAGAGTCAAAGTAGGAACTACATCAATTCAAAAATATTGCTATGGGGTAACTTTGGCTGTATGAATCTTCTTCCTTTTCATTTTCTGAAAAACGATTCGCTTCACATTTCCGATGTTCTGTTCGTTGTTTCACAGAATTCTCAAAGTGTTTGTGTCCTTGAGATCCCAATCTTCTTACAAATAAAATAGGACGCTGTTGATCAGACTTCACAGGCGGAATGAACCATGCGGCATGATCAATCACGTGATTTTGAATCTTGACACCTTATTCGTTACACGGACATGTTCGTTACTGTTCGCAACAACGCTGTAGACATATTGGATTTTGTCTGAACCTCGAAAATTTACAAGTAAAATTATTAGCGATATATTTGCTTTTGCTTCTCCACGTCAGGACAGAAGATGCAGCCGACAGTCATTAGTATTACTCATTTTTTTCCCCGATGGGCATGTTCGCTTCTACATGAATGCTCCTCATAAACAATCAACACATGCTTGGAACAGATGGACGTGGTCCGCTCTGTGACCCCTAGCTACTCTCACTGCCGCGGCTCTCGTCTCCCTAGTTCACCCAGACTCTAAAACGTTATCTTTTCTTCCGCGGTTATCTATTTTTAACTATAGAACCACCGATTACTTTTCTGAAGTACGTTCTCAAAGGTTTCGTCAAACTCCCAATATCCTCGAGTCGCTATTAATTGGGTATTAAAACCAGAATGTCACGTTAAAATTACCGGCCTACATTTAGGCTTCCATTCGACCCGGTGTCCCTCTAACAAACTCGCGTCCATGCTAAGCAACATCCCTCAATTGTCTCGTTTCCTGGAGTTAATAGAACTCGGACAAATTTTCATTTCGCAACATTCTGGTTGAAATTAAAGCAAATTATCAAAAGAAAATTTTCTCAAAAACTGTTCCAATTTTTTCCTTTAAACTTTTTCTGTGTATAAAAGAAGAAACGCTTGAAAAAATGGTGTAGATATAATTTTCGTAGGTCTCCTTGAATTTTCGAAAATTGCGCGTAGAAATTATTTTGTATAATTCAATGAATTTGGCCACAAAGTTTGACAGAGAGCTTTATACAAAAAAAATAGTTTATTTACATACATACAATCAACATAAATAGTTTCTTCCGAAATTTCGAAGAGACGTTTCGGGTAATTCACTTTTCCCCATCATCAGGCTAGACTATGAAACGGAGAAACATTATGACAAAATTACTGAGATGACACTAATAAAAAAGATTACAAAGAAATATAGCACTCGATATAGTATAACATAGAGACTCACCAGTTTAAAGCAACTAAAAATCAAAATGAAAATAAAGTAAAACAAATAAACTAATATTTACAACAGAACGTGCAAACGCACGTTTGGCAAGGCAGTTACAAAGTGCTTAGAACCCAATGTAAACAGTCAGCTGACCTTTGGGAAGTATTTAAAGAAAAATGGGGAGGCTTCAAATACGTTACATGAAATACAATATACAAACGAACTAATCCTTAATGGGTTAACAAATGCATAAAAATAAATATTTACATATTAGATGACGAATTTCACTCAATTAATTACAAACACAGGAAATTACAAATTTGACAAGCAACCATACATAAAATTATTTACTTGAAACATTCCATAAGACAGAGTCATTATGACATGTGCTCACATGTTTGGAATTCAATTTGGGTACGAAAAATTGTGGTTCATCACTGCAAATTATAAAAGGAACCGACAGTGGTATATGCAGCTGTGCTAAAGGGATTGCTGTCTACAGATTTTGCAAATAAAATGATTCATTTTTCTTTTAAAATTGGATCTTCAATCATTCGAAGGATTTATAGAATGTTTTCACTGTATCAGTGCAATGAAACGTTTCGAAATAGGTGGCTGAAATAACTGTAGTGTAAGATGCAATTGAATTAGAACTTTCAGAATGTAGCTTTGATAAATAGGAGTAAATGCCAAGCTGTAGCATCATTCTTTTTCATCTCGGGGACGGATAACAATGTCAACCATCTGATACTTTTGTTTTTTATTGCCTTTCGCAGAGAGATTCTCTTGAATTCGCGTCGCGTTTCCTCTTTGGGAAGCGATGAAACGGTCGAATGTGATCAGAATCATCGAAAATCTGCGAACCCATCCACGCGACGAAGATCGGAAACTGCTAAAGAATTCCCTGCATTCCGCCCACGGAGGAAGATTATTATTAGATTCTCCCTCGCCCCGCCCCCCTCCACCCACACCGCCCAACTCCCCCCGCTCCGCGCCGTCCTGCTCCGCCCCGTCACGCCCCTCTCCGTCTCGCTACCCCTCGCTCTGCCCCGTTCCGTCTCGCTACGCTCCACTCCGCCACCCTACCCGGTCCCGCTCCCGCCCCGCTGTGCCCCGCTCCGCCCCGACTCGCTCCGCGCCACCCCGCTCCGATCCGCACCTCCCCGCCACGCCACGCCCCGCCCCGTTCCGTCTCGCTCCGTCCACCTCCGCCCCGCTTCGTCACCGCTCCGGTTCGCTCCGGCCCGCTCCTAAGCGTTCCAGTGCATTCCAGCTCGCTCCGCCGGAGGTGGACGGGAAGGAGAGGCGCGATCGACGGACGCGCCCGGCCGCCCGCCCCTTGCATTCGACGTGGGGCGCGGTGCGGGCGAGAAGCGGCGGAGAGGGGCGGGGGCGTCGAAGGTGGACGGGAGGGCTCTCACAAAGGGGCGAGGGGGCGACTGCGTCCGAACGCGTTGCGCTACGATCTCCTCTCCTCCGCGGGGGTGGCTGAGGGCATCAGCTGATGGCACTGCACTGCCTCTGCCGGGAGGTCCTTCGCTCCGAGCCCCATTTGACACTGGCTTGTCAGCTAGGTCGAATTCAGTCGCTGTCTGGATGAGAATTCTAGCGACCGGCTGCTCTGATCGGTAGTTTAGCGCGGTTTCTCCGATCAACACCACGCGAATGCCGGAGCAGTACCGAAAAAAACGGGACACGGACCGCGTGCGATCTTTCCTACCTCTTCCTGGCCCTATCCTCTCCCCGTACACACACATAAACCTTATCGTGGGCTTAGCGCTTGCCCAGTTGATGCGATACCTCACTGGTAGAAGATACCTAGACGAGGAAAAATCCCGCAAGCCCCGTAGATCAGCGCGGGATTTCACAATCCAGCTGGGTAAGAAGACGTCCATGATAAAAACATACTTTACGGAACTAAAGACAATAGTAGTTGACGCGCCCAGAAACACGAAATAATTAATCAATAAATCGAATCTGTTGAGACCGAGTGCATTTCAGCGCCGTCCAGCTTGTCAGCGCCCACTGTAGTCGGAAAATCGCTGGCTGTGCTCTAGAGCTGGAAGTGCCTCCTAAGAAATCAACCATTAGAGAACAGAAGAATGGAAATGGAAATGCGCGAAGAGAACGATAATCTATTTCACGACTTTTGCGAGACGAATGTAAATTAAGGTTTACTCGTGTGGCAATATTTGACGAACTGTTGAAAACTGAATTTAAAAAGATGAAGACAGCACAGCAAAGGGGGATCACGATAGCGTAGGTTGTCGCGATCTCTGGTAGAGTGTCGTAGACGACCACCTGGACCCTGAGTCTCGCGGCGCCGCTCACGTCGGTAGCTTGTAGGTGCAGGCAGTGAGAAGGCGACGCTAAGCTCCTGGTGGCCGGGCAACCAGCCACCCACCAGTTGGGCCTGTGGCGCGTCGACCTTGGGGCAGGTTTGGGTGAAGGATGCTTTTCGGAGTACTCTGGATCCCACTTTCAAGTCCGGCGGGAAATCCAGAAATTAACCTGGAGGAGAATTCTAGAGGCCGGCTGATCTGATCGGTAGTTTTCCGTGGTTTCTCCGATCAACACCAGGCGAATGCCGGAGCAGTGCCATAGTTCAGGACATTGGTTCAGGTGGCTCCCAGTTGGGCTCTCGGCTTCGTTGTGGCAGTAGCCTACTACTCTGGGCAAAGAGGAGGGAACTTGTTCACGGCGCATGTGAGTGGCGCATTTTCGAGACTCCGGTACTAGCCTGGATAGCTAGGACTCTGAGCTAGCAAGGCGGCCTCTACCCTGGGGAGGTTGCTGCGAAGGTAAACTGGGTTCCGGCTGGATCCGGCCGTCAGCCCGTCTGCGTTCTCGCGTCGGTAGGGGACGAGAATAAGAGCCTAAAGGCCCAGGTGCCCAATCCGGGGACTTGTCCGCCTGACAGAGCAAGGAGTTGTGGTGTTGTTCATGCAACCCTCCCTGTTGCTGTTGAACGCGTCCTTGATGAGACGTTTCGATCGGAACGTAACTAAGCACCGACGCAGCGGCCGCCACGCTGCTCGCTAGCGGTGGATTGATCGCGTTCCAGATCAGTCAGAAAAGAGTCACCAAGGTTTCCAGCAAAGGGGAAAAATCCTTGCCCTCCTCTTCCGCGAAACAGCTACTACACACTAGGTATGCGCCTTCAACAACTAAACAGTTATTTATTAACAGTTAATGTTTCGTAACTGTTACGCCTACTAACTGTTATTTCAATTATCCTGTTATTGGCCGTTATCGGTCGAAACTCACAGAACTGCTATATTTTGGACCATACCCGAACTTTTAGAAGTTTTCGCGGCAACGATTTTGTACGAAAACAGTTTCAGTTTGTACACGGCACGAAGAATGACCTGGGGGACCAAACCGGTGGTTATGCCTATTTTATCCGTTCTCTTTGAGTTACATTAACACGTAAAGTATGGCTTCGCTCGTAAATGTGGCCACACCCCAGTTGAATGCATTAGACTGGAGGCGCCTCCTGTCAGGTAGCAGCAGCAGCAGCCGGTGGCCCCTGCGGGAGGAAGTCGCGCCTCTCTTTGCCCAGGGCCGGCCGGAAGCCTGCGATTTTTGCCTCCTAATTACCGCCTCCGACGCACAGTGGGCCTCGCTCAACCACAAGAGCGCATACACTCAGTGGGTCATTCGAATCGTTCAGGCCGCCCCACAATATCTCGCGACGGGAACGGCGAGGCAATGGCGAGGTCGGGAACGGGAAGGCCAGATAGGTGCGCTTCGCAATAAACGCCAACGGGAAGAGGAACTGCGCTATGAATCTGTAGCGGCAAAAAAGAGAACTTCAAGAAACAGTTGTCGAAACCAAATCATTCGTAGCTAAGCTACTCTGTGCACTCTTTGCTTGCGTCTGCTGCTATGAATAATGAAAACTTTAAGGAAAGAATATTAATTAGGAAAAAACAACAAAATCATTAGAATGAGAAAATTAATAAACTACTACTAACTTACGGAAAACACAACTAATTAAAATTTTATCAATAAACAACTCCAATGTATTTTAACGAAACATGTACAAATTATTTCTTTTTGAGAGAAATTTAATTCTAAATATTAATACAAGTGGAAAAATTATTAATTATACTGTTATTACTAAAAAGTACTAAAACGACTCAGCAATAACTAAGAAAACCCGCCGTAAATACTAACCTCGCAAATTCACGCTCTAACCTTAATATCGCACTACTCTCTCAATTCCGCTCCAGGCCATGCCGCGCGCAGGTCGCGCGCTCTTTCAGCTGGAAAGCTTCACCGCCATTTGCTGCACTTTCATTGGTCAAGAGACTTCCCGCTTCCCGTTTCCGGGCCAAGATAAATGTTGACCATCCTTCCTGTTTCCGTACCCGTCGTGATGTGAACGCCTGCCTGAGGAGTCCGTCTTCCAACTTCCATTACATCGTGTGCCGTTCCCGTTCACGGGCTGTTGTGGAGCGGCCTTTATGTCTCTCGAATTCTGAAAATTAATCAAGATTCGAAAACCTCATTTTAAAAATATCTTTTTCTTCTTTCTATGCTCTAGATTTTTAATATTTTACATTTGTATTAATTTATTATACAGTTTAGAACAATAGCAGTTACATACTTCTATTGTTCTAATTGATTTAATTGCAGTAAAACCTATCCGGTGCCGACCTGGATGGCCGAGGTGGCTAAGAGCGAGTACCGACTCAGCGCTTCGGTCCGAAGGGACGCGGGTTCGAGTCCCGCCTTGGGCATGGCTATTTGCCCCTTGACTTTGTGTGTGTGTTGTCGCGGAGGGCCTCGCGTTCTGCTGACCCCAGATCAGAGGAGCCCGTAAGTGTGTTGGTGTCTAGTGTATGGTCGAATATGCGTCCCATCGGGGCGTAAAGGGTAACCGGCTGTTAGCTGGATAAAAGCCCTCGATAAAAAACAAACAAAAAAAAACTATCCGGTTCTTTCCCAGTTAGTTTGTTTCATCGGATATTTTTAATTCTTGTGAAGGGTCAAGTTGAATTGCCGTTAATTAATACATAAATTACTCGATACAGAGATTCAAGAACCAATTAGAATTAGGATTTGAGAAAATTTGGGAGTCATTCCATTCCTAGTCTCTAGTAGCATATCAGAGCCAGAGTTTGACATTCCGTCGCTAAGTGAATGGTCTGGTTTCCTTCTCAGAGTATCGGTGTTAGCCTTAATGAGTGTGCAAGTCTAGTAATTCAAGGGATATACCAAGGATGTCTAACTTGCATGGCCTGAAGGGTCACAGCGACTCCGGTTATAATGAACTCGGATATAGTGAACTTAAGTCACCGGGCACGTTTCGCTTTCATTACAAATATGCATAAGAAGATTCGGTTATAGTAAACCTGAACCTCGGCTGTAGTGAACCTAGGAAATAAATCCTGGAAATTAATTAGACCTTGTATTTTACTAGGCGATTGAAAGGGCCTTCGGAGAGTGGGATGGTGTTCCAACGGTGCAAGAGGCATTTAAAGGTGTTAAGACTGCATTACGATACTTAGACACAGAGGACAATGCAGAATCATGTACGGAGAGAGCACGAACTTTGGATGAGGATCTAGAGAAATTACTCATGAAAAATCTACGCATGAAACAATTGAAAATTATTCATCTTTAAGGATAAAGATATTGAAATTTTCCGTTCGTGCTGTTACTGTATTTTGCTGTTTTTTAATAAAATCAATGATTGTGGAGAAAAACTATTTAATTTTGAAATCATAGGATATAGTGAACCTCTGATATAGTGAACCAAACATGTTAGTTTCCAGCAGTTTACCATAACCGGAGTCGACTGTATAAGCTTTAAGATTGTCGTGGGCCATGTTTTCTTCACTCGCGCGATCCATGTCTGATCTCGGCTCTTCACCTGGCTCCTCGGAAACGGGGAGGTGGGGGTGAAGAGGATGTATCCATGCGTAAATATCAAGCCTTGCGTAACGCAGTGTAACGCATTCGGGTGATATTGAATATTTAAATTTACTAGAAAATATCCTTGGATCTAAACTTCACCTATTTTTACATTAAGGGGTGTTGACCTCGATAGGGCGCGTGCGATAGACACAACGTTCTCCCCCGACATGGACGCCAGGGCCTTTCCCGTTCGAAGAATAGTAAATAAGGGGCGGAATTTAATGAAATGTCATTTTTTTCTTTTCGCTTTAGAACAATGCCGTTTAGCACAGAAATTAATTTTATGTTATGACAATGGAAATGGACACATTTTTATTATTTTTTTGCATTTTTCGTCGATTTTGACTATTAAGTCGTTTTGATCTTTTTTCGTCATTTTTAATACATTTTTGGCACTATAGACACCAAAATTAAAGTACTGATTTGCATAAATATAGTTTTCGGTAATCGTGTTCAAATCACTGAATTCACAGATTCGTTCAAATTCTGAGTCTTGCCATGAAGACACTTTTTCAGCAAATCAGGCCTTACCAGATCTCTAAATACATGCTTAATATCAGCAGCAATAATATAATAACATCACATGCAGCAGGTAAATAATTTAAATGTATTTTGAAGTACGAGAGATTTCGAAATTTATTTCGATATTGACGTAAAGAGGGCGTGGCATTTACATTTATTTCATACGTAGAGTTGCAGGAAAACAATTGGTGTATCTAAACTTCTTGGGGGATTCAAGTGAAACAAAAAGCATTTTATAAACAAATGAGTAGGCTTTTTAAATAAAATGAAACCTAAAAATCGAATTTTCGAAGCCACTCGAATTTTACCTACTGTCTCCCCTTAGTAATATTTGACATTTGTTACGCACAATTCAACTAATAGTCTGTACCAGAGTCTTGTAGGTAGCATTTTAAGAAAGTAGGCGAGTGTGAAAATGGAAATTTCATGCCAACACTTCTTTGCAATGATTTTTTATGATTTCAAATGTGGTTTGACTCTAAAACAATACATCGATCGACTTCATTTGGCATTTGGGATTGAAGCTCCAGCCAAGAGCAGTGTTTACTAGAGCTTTTCAAACTTTCAGCGTGGACGCATCTCCCTGAATGGCGAATTTCGCGATGGTCGTGCATCCTTTGAATCGTCGTGCATCCTTTGTTGTTGCAACTAATGTTGAAGCTGTGCGATAACTGATTAATGGAAATCAGCATGTGACATACCGAGAGATACAAGCATTCTTGGTCATTGACATGAAAGCAAAACACATGATTTTGCATGATCATTTGAACGTACGGAAGCTACGTTACCGTTGGATTCCACACAATTTGACAGAAGCACAAAAACAGCGTTGTGTCAACTGGTACAAAGAAATGCTCAAGAAATTCAACAGAGATTTTTCTAATTTGATCTACAATATTATTACTGGTGACGAAACGGGTTTACTCCAACGAACCTGATCAAAAGCAAAAAGCAATCTACGGTTTGGGTACTTTAAGATCAGTTGAAACCAACAAAAGTTGTCCGTTCAACGCAGTGCTATGAAGCAAGTGATCGTTTGTTTCTTTGGTGTAACGACATGTAGCAATCATGGCATTAGAGAATCGTAAAACAGTAAACGTTTGTTGGTTTAACAACATTTTGTTTGCCGGAAGTCATCGGATTATCTTTTTCCTCTTTCAGAAGGATTGGACGTCGGGGCCCCGGGTGTTTTGCTAGTTGTTGTTGTTGTTGTTGTTGTTCTTCTTCTTCTTCTTCTTCTTCTTCTTATTATTATTATTATTATTATTATTATTATTATTATTATTATTATTATTATTATTATTATTGCAGAAACGCGTGCGACCCATGTAATAGATATCAGACCTTTACACATTCCAGCAATCCTAGGACTAAGATTCAATCCCCGTTCAATCCAAATTGCATTTGTAGCGGACAAATATCTTGTCGGGTTTCTCTCGTTTCCTCTGTCTCTCATTCCACCGATTCGAGCTCATTATTATCTCCCTCATTAGATAAACACGAGAAACTCAATGACGAAAATTCAATGGAATCTCCGAATGTAGATCCCAAACTATAAATAAAATAAATAATAGCATCTGTGAATAACCTCAGTTTAATGCTCTAAAATCTTAGAATTTTCAATTCTATCTTATAAAAAATTCGTAATCACTAAACACACACACACACACACACACACACACACACACACACACACACACACACACACACACACACAAGAAAGAAAAGTATAATTTTTTATCCTTAGAGGAGTGGTTTTAAGATTTATTTACTCGAGTCCCAATTATAATGATAACGGGTCCCCATATTTAATTTCTTTACAATACTACTTTATTATTATTATTATTATTATTATTATTATTATTATTATTATTATTATTATTATTATTATTATTATCATTATCATTAGTATTATTATCATCATCTTAAAGTAGCCCTAAATAAATCGTCATAGTAAAATGGTTTTATTCTCCATTGAATTACATTCACAATATTTACTTTATTTTAACTATCAGTTTCAATTTTTAAGAGCTTCACAATTTTAAAAAAACTTTGCCAAACAATTTCAAATATACTAGCTGTTTAGAAGACTCATTAGTTATTTGGCACTAGTTATTTCTCTGATCATTTTTCATACGATTTTATACAATTTACATTTTGTACGAACGGCAAAAAAAAAAAAAAGAAAACAGAAAAAAGAAGATAAAAAGGAAAAAGGAGAAAAAGCCGTGTGCTGTCTAAATGTTAAGAGAAATGTTTCTCCGATCATGTGTTGGCCCCTTGGGGAGCAGCGTTGGCCGCGGGAGCAGCGTCGGAGGTAGAGCAGCGCAAGAGGCGCAGGGAGGGGGAGGGGCTCTTCGCGGAACCCGCTTTCGCTGCCAGGCGGCGCCTAGCGGACGCTTCTCGGAAGAGAAATCAACAACAGCGGAGGCAACAACAGCTTCGCGGGTCACGCGCCCGCCCCCCCCGCACGCAACACGCGGCCCCCGACGGATTCCCTCGGGACACTCCTAAAAAGAATGGATTCCGGAATCCTAAGGATCTACACTGGAATTGGATCGATTGACCAAACGAATCATTACAGAGTTTGTGCAATCGAGAACGTCAAAGCACTATCCATCTTCTGCGCATACGCTGTTCAAGTTTCGCCTCACTTTAGTGCATCTGCGCATGCGCAAAAGATCGTAAGTGCTGTCCACTACGGCGCGTGCACGAACTCTCTCTTCTTTGGGAATTGAAAACATGGAAAACACTCTCACAGCTTCAACAATGTGTGTGTGCGCGCGCGCGGTGTTGTGTGGTGTGGTAGGCTGTGGTGTGTTAGGGCGTGGCGTGGCGTGGTGTGGCGTGGTGTGGCGTGGCGTGGTGTGGCGTGGTGTGGCGTGTTGTGTGGTGTGGTGTGGTGTGGTGTGGTGTGGTGTGGTGTGTGTGTGTCAGTGGCGAATCCTGAACATTACTTTAAGTACACCGCACCTTGTGGAAGCAACCTCTGCTAAAAGTGAAATCTATATATCGTCATGGATTCTGGAAAATTAAATGTTTTGACTGAGTTTACTGGAAAGTCAGTGTATGTACGTATGTAGTTTGCATCGAAATTTGTAAAGCAGTTTGTAAATTTGTAAAATCGTTTTCGAAATTTTTAAAGGCTTCTGAGCATTTAGTTGCAAGTCTACTCGGATATTATACATTGTAAATTGCATAAAATATATGATTTCGTATCTTTTCATGCTTGCTTAAAGAACTAGCTAAGGAAACTACTATATTGTCGAATCCTCCTTTTGACCAAACGTTACTACACTTATAACTGCTAAAAAGACACGGTCAGTCAATCGTTGTTTTTAATTTAGGGCAACCCGTTAACCATTTGTGTCTATAATAATGAAGTGTCTTCTGTTCTCTCGCTCCCCCCCCCCGGTTTGGGCCAACCGTTATCTTTCATTTTGAGCTTTTCTGAAAACTCAATTCTATGAGATTCAGTCCTTAATGATTGTTCTATAACACAATCACACGAACTTCTAAATCATTAACGCACTCCATTTTCACAACAATTTTAGAGAAGCGCCAGCGAATTCTCTGGGCAGCATTAGAACTGTAACTTCTCCCTCTTCTACAGCACGCAACTGTATAGCGCAGAAACTTGCGGAAGACTGCCTGGCTCTGGCAGCAAAACAGTGTTATTTTGTCGCATCTGCCGTAAAGATGTAAAAAATCTCCATAATTTTTTGGAGGAGTGCCATTCAGAACCTTTTCTTCGAATTACCAGGTATGCCGCCGGTATAAGCGGTGTATCGGAGATTTCGCCACTGGCGCGCGCGCGCGTGTGTGTAGAATGGGGGAGGAAAGAGAGAAAGGAAAGATCGCGCGGGGTCCATATCACGGCATTCGTCTGATATTGACTGGATAAAACATGGAAAACCACCAATCAGAACAGCCGGCCGCTAAAATTCCTGTGCAGACAGCGGCAGAATTCTCTACAGATAGCGGCAGACGGAGCTATTTACATATTCTCACATAGAAAAGCCCACTATGGGGATTCGAATTCAAGAACGAAGGACTTAGAGGCATTGCAGTAGCAAGAGTTTTCGTCCTGGGCCATCTCAGCTGGTCCCTCTCTTGAAGTGACATAAAAAACAACAACAGAAGAGCAACACAAGCATTGAAGAGCTTTTTTCAAAAGTGATATAGTTTTATTTCCATTTGGTTTCTAATTTTATTCCTCAATTTATTTTCATGGGGCTTCTCCGAAATACTACCAAATATTGGGTTAAAAAAGGTCCATTTTGTATTTTCAACTATCCGAAAGCCATTGAATTAATTTTTGAATTAAAGTATGATTTCGAGTTGTTGTCCTGAAAGAATTATATTTTTGGAAATAAATATTCATCGTGCACTGACACAAGCAGGGTCGGAATAATATGAGGGGCAATGGCGAAAGTTGAAAGAGAAAACCTTGGGCCGATGCAATACAGTGGCGATCCTAGGACCTCCTAGTCAGAGACACTGCAGTGACATCAGTTGATGCACTGAGTCATCTCTCCCGGTCCCGTGGGGGAAGAACATCGCCACTCACCGGGGACATCATCAACTACACCAATGGAACTAGTAGCAGGTGGCACGCTCGAAAAAATCAAATCAAACAATGGCCAAATTGTGTAACTGAATAAAATCATCCTCTACTTTTGAATAAAATTCATGTACTTTAATTGAATGATGAATGAACTTTCTCCTGCTCGTATTGCCGTACTGTCACTTCTGGGAGTCGCACTCCTGATTTGGGGGCACATACAAAGTGATGTAATGAATTTTCTTGTTTATGGATCAATATCACTTTTCTTCTTTCAAAATTAAATGAATGACTTCGAAAATCTATTTTACAACATTAAAATCAGACTTTTAAGTGTAGCTGTACGCTTGCTATCGGCAATGTTCACTCATTACGTAACCTCTTGAAAGTGGAGGTAAAACTGAAACTGATTTTCTGGATCAGAAAGAATTTTTACTTTCTTGCAACTGCTTATGCAGTATAAACAAAGTATTGTTTATAAGATAGAAAAAAACGGCGAATTTTCAACAGAAAACTCATACCTCCGAGCCTCTGAAATCTGGTAACGAAAAAGTGGATAAATCTTTATCCAATATATAGTAAACTACTTTCTCTAATACATTGTGTAGTCAGAATCTATATTTTGTGTCCTTGATTCCGAAAAATCGATTGACGGCAAAATGTCTGAGCCTGTCTTTGAACAAGGCTAGCGGATAAACCGTAAGCAGGATTTTCACTAAAATTCATATTCCCCAATATATCTGGTTGATATTGCGGCCCCTTGAATTCAAAACCGATATTTTGATTTTGAGGGTACTTTACATAAAGCATCAACATTTTTTTTAATAATTAAAAAAGGCTCAACATTTTTTTATTAAATTTTGTCCTCGAATAGCGAGGGCATGAAGCCCTATCTCGCCCGTGTCAATTTGGTTGTTTCTGTGTTCCTTTTTCTGAGAAACTGTCTAAGGTAGAGACGTGAAACTTCAGGAGCGCCTTGTGGGATATATTTTGAATAGTTTCTATAAGATTTAATTCTGTGGAATGTTTATTAATACTTTTACAAACAGAACAGTGAAGGTAATTAATTTTACCACAAATCTAATATTTCCAAGCACTAATTCTAAAGTAATGTTCATTTAGTTCTTATTCTAGTGGTAAATATGAACCATTAAAATATGAAGCATTTCTGAGAATTTTGGAGAGATAGGTCTAAAAATTTCACAGAAAAAGGAGCAAATGTTTCAAAAAAGAACTTTTCTCAGAAATCAGCTTTAAAGTACTAATTTCATGTTTCTGTTCTCACATTTCTGTATTAAAATTAAATGAACAAAATCCACTTATTACTTCCTTAAGGATAATTATAATCTACCAAATTATAACCAACATTATTACTATTCAAAGAGTTTTCAAGTGAGGATTTCCATTTGTCAATACCCAAGTAAATCTGACCAAGTAAACCCCACTTTCATCATCAAAATCTAATATAGCTCAATTCGCAGACGATACAGCCCTATTCGCCTCAGGATACTCACTAAGTAACCTACGATCACAAATTCAAAATCACTTACACAACATTGAAACCTGAGCAAACCTCTGGAAAATTCAACTCAATCCCGACAAAACAATAGCAAAAATCTTCTCACTCAGAAAGTTCACCTCCCCCACTCCGCTAGTAATAAACAACTCCCCCATCACCTGGACCCCACCATCGCAACCCATAAAATACCTAGGACTTCATCTCGACACAAAACTAACCTGGAAAACCCACACAGATATCAAAATTAAACAAGCAAGAAATAAATTATTCCAACTCCGGCCACTAATCAACAAACATAAATCTCTGTCATACACAAACAGTACAACACTATACAAAACAATAATCAGACCACTACTCCTTTATGCATGCCCCATATGGACAAACGCAGCCCCCACAAATGTCAATAAAATTCAAGTTATGCAAAATAAATTTTTAAGACTAATCACAAATGCCCCCTGGTTCATAAGTAATAAACAACTTCATTCAGAATTAAACATCAATACAATAATAAACCAAATAGCACAAATATCACACAACTTCTACCAAAACCTAACAGACATACCAGCAGCATCCCATTACAAACTTCCGAAAAATCCAACCCACACACGAATAAAAAATAGATTCCCTTTTGAAGCATTCCTCAAACTTTTAGCCAACGACAATTCATAACACCGAGGTTCTCCCCTAGAGTATCCTCTCCAATGCGTAGATTAAGTTAGCTTAGATATTTTAACTAGAATAAGTCTGAAAACATACATCTGTCAAGTAGTTGTACTGAACGATGTAAATCCACCAAAATGAATAAATGTGTTTAAAAAAAAAAAAAGTAAACCCCAAGTACCCCAAGTAAACCATTTGTCAAACCCAAGTGAAATCGTTTCTGCTGCATAACTGTTTCTATACAATTAGAGACTATACTGAGCATCACAAGAAAAGTAACATTAATTTTAACAATGATACATAATGCATTATTTACCATTTGGACTGTATAAATGTGTATAAACAACCTGTAACAAGTATTGTACTACAGCCTCCGGGTCAATGACCCCCATCTCGACCAGGTTTTTCGTCCAGTTTCCCTGATCCATTGAGCAAATGCTGAGATGGCCCCTTGTTTTGCTTCTGGACATAAATGTAACTTCATTTTCTGTGCACGTCTTCTAGAATTCAGTGGGAAATACAATTATTCAAATTATCGTTTCCATGTTGTCGCGGCAGGAAGTATTATTCCGAAGGACAACATGGATAAGAGCCAAAATTTATTGCTTGTTTATCCTTGAAATTAGATTTTATTACATGGGAGGGTTGTTTTTTTTATTTATTTTTTTCTTTTTTTATTCACAGAATTCACAGGATCACAGAATTTTGAAAATGTGCACACAATTAATTTTTCCCCATAGCACGTCATACGCAGTTTGAACTGTTTTTTGACGTTAAATAAATAAATAAATTTCCTTTTAGAAGCACTTGGGGCAGTTTACAGTTCTTGGACACGACTGTTCAGTTGTCTACATATGAATTAATCTCATTGTTGTTATTTTGTGAAGCGGGAGTATGTCTGTTGCCAAGTAACTTAGATTTATTGAAAATTCGCTCGCTCCTTGGCATTATTACCAACAGAGAAACAACTTACACACGCTACAAAGAAATCAACAATAAAGCTTGAAGAACACACGTAAAACACTGGATCAATAAAATTCAATTTACAGAGCTTGTAACATTGTTGAAAACTGCATTACCAACCACCTAGTGAAAACCAAAACCAGTGAAGTCAAAAAATATTAAAAATGCGTAAAATTCAATATAGGTACTTATATGCTCTTCTCGCACGATTAGGCAATTATCTCTAAAATAAGCATTATGAAACCCGCGATTTTGAAAAATATCAATGGGGAGTAAGTTATTTTATGTTGTTTATTATTTTTCAAAATCTATTATTGTATTATTCATTCACTTCTTTTGCCCATTTTATTCTTTACACCACTGTTCCTATGTATGTTAATCATTCAATTTTCCCTTTGTTAGAGACCCACTGAGGATGGGAAAATATTGTTCCCGAAAGATACTTCTGGGCAAAAAATAAATATGCACTATTTATTTTTTACTATTGTGGTTTGATTATCCCTATAACTGTAATTTTAAGGAATAAACTATTTTTTGTTCTCGGATAATTGTCCGGCATTATTAATGGTTTGGATTTATAATTTAAAAAGAAGAGAATTAAAATTCAATAGCTGAAAGGGGCTTAATTGAAGTTCATTCATTAGCAGAATCAAACAGAATGAAACTATCCTCGTTATCTTCATCTGCATTTGACGTATTTTAAGTGTTTCCATTTTTAAATACACCTATTTTATGTATAATAAATACATCTCTAAAATACATGTCCTAAAAGCTCAAAATACAGTTATTCAAAGTCAAAATTTATACGTGTATCAAATGCACGTATTTAAATACTTCCCTACCCTGTTGATACTGTCACCTGATGAATATGATTACTACGTCGAGTGTTATAGTTGTAGACATCGGCGTTTGCAGAAAAGACATTCCTTTCCTTCAGTAAGTCGTTTTTGACAAAAAACTCTGATTCGTAAATCAAGAGACAAGGTAATGGTAAAATTTTTGTATTAATAAAGAGAGGCTTGCAAGAATCACTCGGGCGGGATTTCCTTTCAATTCTTTTTTTTTTCCCTAATCTAAACGTCTGGGTGCTATAACATTTATTTCCCCAGAATATTGTGTCGTATTTCAGGCGCGAATGAACATTCGCGAAATATACGCAACGAGCAGTATGAAGGTTCACTGAATTTGAAAGAATTCTGAACGTGTCGCACAATGAACTTAATTTTGTGTTCAATTCATTTAGAGGGACGTTCCATTTGAGGTTTCACTGCATTGAGAGACTTAAAAATTTTGTTACTTTAACAAAAGTCAATAGCAAACAGTTCATTTTCAATGGAGTACAGAATTGTTTATTTGCGATTGAAAACTGCATTGAAACCGTTTCTTTTCGCTTACTATTAATTTGTTATTACGGAACCAATTTGAAAATGTGAGATTGTACTATTTGCGGTTTCTTTATTGCAAAGAATATTCGTATCATCCGCAAAGTCTCTACGTCAAGTAAAATTCAGCTATATTAGAATCGGCACGAATATTCAGATATGCATAAAATGAATATTACGTAATCATTCCGTATTTAAGATTTGTATTTGCTTTCACAAGGATGGTTTTCAGTCCTATTCAATTTATATGTGAAATTATCCTTGCTTGTCTAAATAATGAGTTGCATTTACCACAAAAGTTGAAATGTATTCATGTGTGTTTCTTTTGTAGTAATAAGAAAGGGCTACTGTTCGTGATTACCAAAATAACTGCAGATATCTTCGCAGGCGCTTCGTTTGAATTTGTTTGGACTTCAAGCGAGGGCAGAAGTTGCAAAATTATAATATTACGTAACCGCTCCCAATAATGCGAGAGAGTATGTAGTGTTGTATCACATCCAGTTTTACTTGCTGTTGTTTCATTTCCAATTCCATAAAAAACCTAAATTAATGTTTTTTTTTGTGACTCTGTGAGAAAGCAAACAGCTCGATCGTTATTCATGAAATTCGTTTTAAATTAACAGAGTGAAGTACGAGTTACAAGGTCACATTTGTCTTTCATTCAGACGTATAAACACATATAGCCTCCAAATTCCCATTCTACTACTACGCTGAGGAGCCATTGCAAGCTCCGCTTATCATGCGGCAACCTTCGCGTGCAAATAGTGTAAGGCCGCTTCTGAAGCAGTGTTTTAAGCTCGTCGGTGCTCGTAATTCCTGCCGGCTTGTCATTTGGCGCACGCCAGCTAGCCCTTCGTCTCTCTCTCTCTCTCTCTCTCTCTCTCTCTTCGCATCTCTGTTCCCCTCTCCCTTGCTCTGAAAGGGCGCCGCTCGCCTGCCCAATCCCCATCGTCTCCGCCGCCTGCGCCGTCGCTGCCAGCGCCGACCTCCGCGCGTCTCTTTCCTCTGCGAGTGCGGCCGCAGCAGAGGGAGAATGCGGCATCGATGCTTTTAGACAAACATCAGACGATGACTTTAAACGTCTATACTTTGTTTACGTTGTTTTTATCTTTTCAATGTATTGTTTTTGAATGAAGATGTGTGATAATAGCATTTTGTAAATGATAAAGTATGAAATAATTGAAGTGGCCATTGTGAGTTCATATTTCGAACACAACGAACGCTGTTTGCAATGTCTCTAAGAGCAGTCTTTCGCTCAAGACATGAGCCCGGTGCCCTGACACTTTCTCCCCGTTTCCCGCATGTCGCACGCAGAGAGGCGGTCAACGCATTCGCCGTAGGCAAATCGTCTCCCCCTCCTTTCTGGTCCCTTCCTGGGCGAAATGAAGATCAAACGCTTTGAGAAGTCTCTGAGCGCTTTAGTTTTGTTTACATTATTATCACTATTATTATTATTTTATTATCATTATTATTATTATTTTATTATTAATTTTTATTATTTTATTATATTTTATTATTGTTATTATTATTATATAATGCGATTATCGGCCATCTAGGGCCACGCTACAGTTATCCTCCGGGATCCAGTCATATTTATCCCGGAGAGATTAACGTGTTTTTATTCATTATGATCAGCTTTTTCAGCTATATCAATTGATAAAACAAGATTGTTACGCCTTGCAGGATGAATTATGAGTTGATACGATGACGATGGCGGGTGACAGGACAATAAAATAGAATCATGCCTAAGCAGGACTTGAACCTGCAGCCTCCTCGGCGCAGACAACGGCAGCCGTAACCACCTGTGCCTCGGGGGCGGCTTCTTCTTCTTCTTCTTCTTCTTATTATTATTATTATTATTATTATTATACATTGTTTTTCTCGGTATTCACCGGATTTTTATTTGACTTTGTGTCGGGTTAATAACCAAGACACAGGTCAATTCATGTTTCGTCGCAATTTAGGAATTTTCGAACAATCCTGCATGTATCTAAGATGATCGATTTTTGCATAATTTTATAGGTATATTTTGGTATTTGAATAAGTTCCAGATTTTTATGAATGTTATTTGGTATAACTCCTATGCACGAAATGACCAGAGGAACAATATGAACTTTTTGGAGATGCCATAGTGCCTTGACTTCAGCTGCTAGTTCTGTATACTTTGTTATTTTTTCTGCATGTGCTGTTTGAAGATTAGCTGTTTGTGGAACAGTTATGTCAAATCAGGAAGCCAATATTTTGTCGTTTGTCTACAAAAGTTATGTCTGGTCTGTTATGGTGAATAGTTTTACCTGTAATAATTTCTCTGTCATAGTACAACTTAAAGTTTGAATTTTAAGTACATTATTATTATAAGTATTATTATTATTATTATTATTATTATTCCAATTCACAACCAAAGATGTTATGAGTTGGGTCGATTGATTATAAAGTCTTCTCTGGGTTGCAACCAGCTTCCTAAAGAGTAGATCCAGGGGACTGTCGGTACCTCTACAATTCTTTGCGCTAAATGTGGGCTGTTCCCTATAAAGCCACGTCTTACACTTCCCAGTCTTTTGAATGCCATGGGTACTTAGCCAAGTTCTTACACAAATTTTACGGAAAAAATCTCAGAGCTTCGATAACTATCGGAAAGACCTGTGCTTTTAGGCCCCGCATTCGGCTGATCTCGATTTGTGGGAATTCTGATTTGGTGTTGTTGACGTTCTTATGAGAAGAAATAAAAGAGGTCATCTTCGTCAACATATTAGCTTTATGTATTTATGCTTTATAGCCGGCTTTCGACGGCTTTGCCGTCATCGTCAGTCTCGCTGTTTTCGACAAAACGTCGGTCGACTGTGCCGAAACAGTCTGACGAAGATGACCTTCTTCTGATCTCGATTTCCAAACTCTTGAATTTAAGACGTTTTTCTACCTCCTTGGTTACGATTTTTTATCGCATGACTCAGAAACATTTACAAGTAGACATGATTTTTTCTCCAAATCCAACATAACAATATCCGGTTTGTTTGCTGCTATCGTGCGATCAGTTTGAATTTGTTGGTCATACAGTATTGTTCACAGTCCAACAGACGACATCGGTTTTGGTCAGTGTTGGTACCACTTGGAGCATGAGTATATAACTTAGGAGGCCTTACAGCTCTGGCAGGTAACTATATACCCTGTCGTGTCTTTTCAAGTATTCGGTCATTGCTAGAATTGGACAAGCAGAGACGATATAATCATTGTTTTTTACTTGTTCCTGGTAAATGGGGGCATTTATGATCTTTTCAAATTTCTTATTAAATTTTGAGAGTCGCTTTATCATTAATGTCGTGTTCTCAGTGCTTGATCTTGGGCAACTATGTATTACAACTGTTTCCGATTCTGGCCCCCTTTAAGCCCCCTTTAAGCCACATAAATGATTGATATTTATTGATCACCACTTAATTATTATTATTATTATTATTATTATTATTATTATTATTATTATTATTATTATTATTATTATTATTATTATCTTAAGTTTAGGGCGAAATTAAATTCTCTCCCAAGCAATTTTACTGTTAGAGCTTAAAAGTTTGAGGTTATTATAGAGCCAATACATTTACAAAAATGTTGCAAGTTCCATATTCGATGAATTGTCTATATTTTCACTAATTGCAAAAATAAAATATTTATGATTATATATTAGGGATTTTTTTCCTGAGCGAAATTTCATTAAAACAATTTTCATGTACAATTTTTTTAAACGGTTAGTTTTTGTATAATATTTGCTTGAAATAGAAGCAATTTATAAAAACATATTTACTCGTAATCGGCAAAAATGTTTTCTTTACCTCTTTCATCTGATACAGCAAATGACGTACTTACACATTTGCGCAGATTTAATTTTCGTTGAACACTGAATTTTCGAAAATTGCACAATTTAGAAATAATGTGAGGATGCAGTATATATTGCTGTATGACCGCTAGTTTAAACTATCTCTTAATGGACTTTCCACGTTGCTTCCTACTCTGCATTTGATAGCGACAGATGCGTTCGCAAACGTCCTGAAAATGCGGTTGAAACATTTTTGAATTTGTAATAATTATTTTGCATAATTTCAATGCAAATACACTGAGCCAGGCTTCGGTATATGATTAACCATACACATATAAATAAATTTTATCATTCATTTGTGGTCATTGGGGATATTTCAAACAATTCCTAAAAGTACGAGAGGGGATTAAGCTCTTTGTATCAATATTACACAGATTCCGTGACCGATGTGTAGTTGTGATTAGTCGGTAGTTTCTAAAGCGCTCAAAATAAACTGAAACACTTTATAAGCAAAACATTGACGCCCTATGGGAAATGTTCAGCATTTTTGATTTCTTGACTTCGAAGTTTAACAATTGGACTTTGGAACTGTCAACGAGTTATCGAACCAAAAGGAATCATTGATATTATGAAAATCCCATTGCTGTTGAAGCAAAACTGTTGACATTTTATTTATATTAATGTCGTTACATCATGTATTCAATTACTTACCAGATATGTAATGAAATCTTAAATTTAAGATATTTTATCACGGTCACTCATTCACGGTCTTTGAAAAGAATATGGATCTTCGTTTCAGACGCGGTTGACACACAGTTCGCTCCGAGCAGCGGTAGGGTACACATCGCGCTCCGCTCTGCTCAGTATCAGCGAAAGTGAAATACTTTTTCGACAAGTCTGTTCAATTTACAGTTCTAAAGTATTAGTGCCAGTGTGAAGTGTTGTGTACAGTGCGCCGCACAAAGCAAATCTAATTTATCCAATAATTAGTGGCAGTGCAGCGCCGCCCAGCCCTGGCTTAGGTCAGTGCAGTGGCGACCGTGTACGGCACGAACGACATGGACACATCCCCCAGCCCAACACAGTTTCATCAAGAGGACCATCTAGAATCGGAAAAACAGCAAAGTTTCCGCGACCAGCAGCTTACTGCGCGCAACCATAACGTGACTAGCGGAGGCTATCAACCGGGAACTGAAACACCACTCGAAAGCAATGCCGGTAATGGCATACCCGAGGTTAGTAACCATGACTTAGACAGCGGCCTCGCCCTAGGCCAAAATGCCCGAGTGCCCCCCGGTAACGGTAGCAGCAATGCAAAACTCACAAACAACAGTGGAAAGAAGTTTTTTTTTGTTTATTAAAGTCGCATCAACAACTGAGGTCATTAGCGACTACTTTAAATACAACTTTACAATATTAATAGCAATTTAACAGAATAATACACTAAATATAGGCAAATTTGTGGAGACAGACATTACATGTATTTTCAGTGTTACAATATTAGTTACCAGTATCTATGCTAATACAATTAAATTTCTTTAAGATAATAGCTGTCTTTACAGAATTGTATTATTTTATTCTGGAATTCGTTGGATGATAGGATCAATTCGAAGTTTGGCTCATCTTCTAGGTATCTCTGTCTGCTGTGCTGAAACATAGGGCATTGAGTTAAGATATGTTGAAGGTTAAGTATGGTATCACAGTGCTGGCAGGTGGGTGGGGGGTTTCCAGTTAGCAAGTGTTGATGACTGAACTTGCAATGACCAGTTCTTATCCTTGTTATTGTTACTTGCTCTTGTCTTAAGAATTTTTTGGAAGTTTTCAGGGAATAAAATTTTTTAACTAATTTGTGTAGAGGGCTGGATTTCATGGTTTTCCAGAGGTTGCTCCACTTTTCATCCATTACTTTCTTGATA
Source organism: Teleogryllus occipitalis (assembly GCA_011170035.1). NCBI lineage: Eukaryota > Metazoa > Arthropoda > Insecta > Orthoptera > Gryllidae > Teleogryllus > Teleogryllus occipitalis. The sequence continues at coordinate 444,645 of BLKR01000514.1, forward strand.
TGTGTCCATAAATCCTTGTATGTGTGTGATATTGTTAAGATACTTCCAGTTTCAGGGCTTACATTTTCCTCTTCAAGGCTCATTGTGTTGTGTTCAGGCATTGTTTTGTAATCTGGTATCCAGGCAATTATGAGAGTCTCTTTAGATTGTATAATGTATTGATATATTTCATGAATACTGTTTATCATTGGTATACCTGGGTAGTTACTGTGAATATTATTTATTGCTTCAAGGGAAGTAGAGAAAATGACAAACTTGTTATGTCTGAGTTTTTGTGACATTTTGAAGGCTGTCATTATAGAGCATATTTCAGCTGTAGTAGTACTAGTGTAGGAGTGCAGTCTGTTTATAACTTTAACATCTTTGGTAAATGTAGCTGCATATTTTCCATCACTATTATTGATAAGTTTAGTATATATTTTAAAGGAATCTTTGTATTTATTTTCTATTTCTTAAAATTTTATTTCCTTATCTTTTTTAACCATTTTGTTTATTTGGATAGTATCCAGTGTTGTATCTGCTACTATATCAGGAATTGTCCATGGTGGTATACTGTTATTTCTTTTTTCCATTAATATATTTTCCTGAAAGTTTAGCTGTCTTAGTAGGTTTTTCACTTTGGTATATACTGGTGAAAAGCATTTTTGTTCTTTGTAGTAATTTTGAAGTTTTGGGTATATATCGTGGTAGATTATAGGATTATTTGACTCAGCTGGTTTGATAGCATATTTGAGAGTTAGCATTTGTCTACGATGAGCTAGAGTTGGTTCTGTGGCTTCTATTAGAATGCTGCCAATGGGGCTAGTATGAATGCAGCCAGTGCTTATTCGTAGAGCTTTATTATGTATAACATCAAGTTTTTTTAGGTCTTTTTTGCTAGCTGAATCATATAATATGGATCCATAGTCGATCTTGGATCGTACTATTGCTTTGTAGGGCATTAGCTGGAGATGTTTATCTGCTCCCCAGTTATTATGGGAAATGCACTTCAGTATGTTTAGTCTTTTCTTACATTCCTCAGATATAATTTGTATATGTCTTTTCCAGCTCATTTTTGAGTCAAAATGCATGCCTAAAATTTTAATATTTTGATCAAACTTTAGTTCATGTAGGTCCATTTTTAATATGGGCTGATTCACAATGTTTTGTCTGGAGAATATTATACATTGGGTTTTGGAAGCTGAAAATTTAAAACCTGATTTGAGAGACCATCCATGGAGATTGTTTAGGGCAGATTGTATAATCTCTTGACTGGTTGTAATAGATGTTCCTCTGCAAAGAATAGTAATGTCATCTGCATACTTCCTTGTGATTACCGGATGGTTGATTTCGGCATCATTAATGGCCAATAGGAACTGCTACACCTTGTGGTAGTCCATTCTCCAGATGTTGTACTGATGATAGGCTACCATTAACTCTCACATTAAATGTTCTTTCTTTGGTGAAATTCTTGATGAATTGAAATATGTTGCCTTTAAGTCCATATTCTTGTAATTTTGTCATGATTCTATGGGTCCACACCATGTCGTAAGCTTTTTCAATGTCTAGGCTCACTGCTAAAACATGCTGTTTGTTAGCAAGGGCTTCTTGAATGTAAGTATCAATACTTACTAAGTGAGAAGTAGTTGAGTGTCCTGCTCTGAAACCAAATTGATTGTTGGATATGATGTTTTTAAAGTCTAGAAACCATCTGAGTCTTATATTAATTATTTTTTCCAGAAATTTGCACATATTGCATGTTAGAGAAATGGGTCTGTAATTTTCATTTTTTGTGGGGTCTTTTCCAGGCTTTGGTATAGGTATAACAATAGCTGATTTCCATAGCTCGGGAAATACATTTTTATCCCATATTATGTTATATATTTTAAGTAATGTTTCTTTTCCTTCCAGGGGTAGATTCTTCAAAAGAATGTATGGAATGTTGTCTGGTCTAGGTGAGGAGTTTCTAGTCCTGTTGATAGCAGAATTAAGTTCTTTAATTCCAATAGGATCATTGAGATGGTGATAAGTAGCCAAGTCTTCATTATTTGTAAGTTCTGTAAGGTTCTCTTGATCTTTTTTGTGTTGTAAGAAGGCTTCTGTATAGTTTTTTTGGCAAAGCTGCATGCAATTGAATTTGCTATTTCGTTAGGGTCTGTAATGATTTGGTTATTTGACAGTAAAAAATTTATTTGTTTACCTTTTTTTGTTCCTTCGATAGCTTTTATTTTTGCCCATGACTTACTAATATTATTATGTATTGACAAACTTGAGACATAGTTGTACCAGGAGTTTGCTTTACTTTCTTTTATGGTTCTTCTTGTAGCAGCTCTCATCTTTTTGTATTGTCTTTTATTTTCTTAAGTATTATGTTTTTTGTATTTGTTGAAGGCATGTTTGGAATTTTTGAGTGCCAATTTACATTTGTCATTCCACCAATGGACTAATTTGGTTCTCTTTGATGATTTGATTATTTCAGTTGATCCATTTGCAGCTTTGGTTATGACATCGTTAAATGAACTGATGATAGTGTCGATGTTCTCTGTTTCTAGAAGAACATTAGTATTAGGTAGGTACTTTTTGATCAGATCATTGTAGATATTCCAGTTAGCTTTGTTATAATTCCGTCTTGGGATTGCTTGGTCGTTTTTATACATGTTGGGAGTGTTGTTAATATTTATAAAAATAGGGAAGTGGTCACTATCATAGGGGTAATCTAAGATATTCCATGAACATTTATAGGCATATTGGGTGGAGGAAATGGAAATATCGATGGCCCTGTAATTGTTGGTACTGGTATTGATGTGAGTAGGTTCTCCAGTATTAAGAACAATTGTATCTAGTTTATCAAATATTTCTTCAAGCATGACACCTCTGTTGTCAGTTTTATTGGATCCCCAAATTGGATTATGGCTGTTGAAATGCCCCATAATGAGAAAAGGTTTTTGCATCTTGTTAATAATATCAGTTACTTCTTGTTCACCAAACTTGTAGCTATTTGGTAGGTAGATATTACATATATTGATTTGAACAGGTGACAAGATCCTTATAGCATTGACTTCAATGTTTGATTAAATATTTAGTTCTTGATATTGAATATGGTCTTTGATGAATATAGCTACACCACCACTGGCATGATTGGAGTTGATTCTATTTTTGAAGGAGCAATTATACCCTTTGATATTGCCATGCTTGGAGTCTTTGAAGTTGGTCTCTTGGATACAAAGGATGTCAGGGTGAGTTAGGTTACATAGGTACTGTATACTTTCTAGTCTGGGGTAAAAGCCATTTACTTTCCACTGAAGAATTTTCATTGACTGGTGTTGATTTCTCTACTGGAGTCTGTTTCAGTGATTGATTCATCTGCAGTATGAAGTACTGAGTTGATTTTCCTGATAATCCTGGTGAATCTGCCTTTTATGGTTTTATTGGTGAGATGTGGATATAAACTATGCATCATTCTGGTGATGGATGATATGTCTTGTGAGTAGTCAGTAGCTATGAGTATAGGATTATCATTAGTACTGAAAGAGTTCTCTAAAAAGGATTTAAACTGTATGTTAGTAAGGGAGTAGTTATTTTGAGAGTCTTCAATGATGTGTTTGATAGGGGTTATCAACTCCTCCATATTTTTCTCTTTCTTCTTCTTTTTCTTTTTTGGTTGTTTTGAGAGTTTTTCCATATTATTTGTTTCAGTTGTGTTGCTTACAGACTTGGAAGGTGAGGAGGAGTCAGTCTGGAGGCATCTTTTATTGGTACTGAGGGAGACTATGTTGTCATTATTTGAGATTTCTTCATTGTTTTTGGCTTCATTAGTAGAAGATACAGATTTAGAAGGTGGTGGAGGATCAGTTGTGGGCATTTTTTTCATGGACTCATGGTGAAATTGTATATCTGCTACTTCAGTGTCTTTTCCATTGGTTGCTGGATCTGGCACTGGCACGTCGCAGGTTTTTCACTAATGTCTTCAGATTCCATGGGAACATTACTTAAATTGGTAGTTTTATGGTGATTAGAAGTGTTGGGTGAAGGGCATTGTCCAGCTAAGTGCCCAGTTTGGTGACAATTGAAGCATGCCATTTCATCAGTTGTGAAAAATATCCTATATGTTGAGCCTTCATAATATACAGTAGTGGATTCAGTTAGTAGACCTACATCTTCAGGAGAAACATATACTTGTCTCCGAAAACTCATAATATGGGAGAACCCTTGTCCAGGAATACCAGCTTTAACAAATGAAATTTTGGATGCCAATTTGATGTTGTTTGTGGTGAGTACATTCTCTATTACTGAGTGGGGGATGATGGGGCAGACGTTTGAAATAATTATTCTTTTGGCTTTTGTTAGAAGTGGTCTCAGCTTCAGTTCATGATTTTTTATTTTAATAACTTTATGGTTGTTTGTAAGGGAGTCAGCTATTGTTTGAGAGCTTAGAAAAATACATACTCTGTTGTTTGCAATTTTTGAAATGAATCTTATTTCATTAGGGTGAATGATGTTGGAGAGACTGTTTATGTAATCTTTAATGGTGAGACCTTCTAGTGAGTCAATGATTATAGCCTGGTCCTTGGTGGGCAACACTTCAGTTGACACAGCATTAGCGTAGGTTTTCAGCTTTGGTTGAGTAGATACCTGAGGTGGTGGTGTTGAGGTTATGGGAGCCCCGATGCCCGTGGGCTCCATCCTTGAGCAGGGTAGCCGCTGCAACGGCTGACCGTATAGTTGATTTCAGACACTCACTACTCGTGAAACTAGAGTATGACCACCAATTAAATGTCACAAAGTTCACTGTCTGAATGACAATAAGAAAACAACGTTTCACTGGCCGCGATCGGAGCACGATGTGTCTCGGTCGGCTGCCACAATGGAACTATCCAAAGAAGTTTTAACGATACCAGTAATGAATCATTACCGAACAAAAAATCATCAAATAACCCAGACTATGTTTATTCAGTGCCGACTGGAAACAGATACGCACCACTAGAGAAAGTAATTAATGAACCCAGGTTCACCTACATTAACGACACTTCGAATCAAGAAAACGAAAATGTCAAAATTCCTCCTATCTATGTTAACGATATAGAAAGCATGTCTGAATTCAACAGGGAAATAAAATCTAAAATAAATAATCAGTTCACATCAGATATTAAAAACAACCGAAACAAAATAATGTTCAGAATCATTGCCGATTTCAGAAAGGCTATCAAATATTTAATCAATACCAGTAGGAGATTTCACACGTATAAGGACCCCGCTAACAAGAAGTTTTCTATAGTGTTTCTATAGTGTTGTGCTTCAAATTAAACAAATTTGTAATTTGAGTGTTAAACCTGAACAAAGACGAAAAAACCAAGGCCCTGTTCAATGTCTGCGCTTTCTGGACTTTGGACACACTAAAATAACTGCAACCACACAATCGCGTGTATTTACTGTGCTGAAAATCACTACTCAGTAAATTGTCCCCAGCGGGAACAAGTACTGATATGTAAGAACTGCAATGGCCCCCACCGCGGAGATACTCGAACCGAGGAATGTCCCTTCTGCAAGAAACTTATAGAATCCCCCCCCCCCAGCAAATGCACATGCAAGGAATCTCAAAACTAAATCAAACAATGGCAGGCCTCCTACACCCCGATTCTCTACCAACATCTTCCCAATTCTCCAATCAAACAATCAAATTCCAAACTTCACTTATATGAATGATCCACCTAGAACAAATCCAAATACCCATTTCAATTAAAACCCCGGGCAATCAACTCATCATATTCCTAACCAAAGTAATAATTCATTTATGCACTCACTAATTAATTCAATCACAGCCTATATAATCAATATAATAAATACTATTATTCCATCAATCATAAGCAACATACAAATTTCTTTCTCAGCGTATTTTAATAATAACAATAGCAGTACAATGTCTTAGCAATATAAATCTACTAAACTGGAATGCAAATAACATAACCAATAAAAAAACGAACTTAACTATTTTCTAAAAGCTAAACAAATCAAAATAGCCTGCATAACTGAAACCCATCTGAAAATCAATAAAGTATTCAACATACCAGGTTACAATTCAATCAGAACCGACAGACTTAACAGTAATGGAGGAGGAGTCTTAATACTTATCGAAAACTCTCTCCCATACATACAAGTGAACCTTCCTAATACACCTGACTTAGAAACAATAGCAATCAAATTCCCATTAAATAATAGACTTATAACAGTAATAGCAGCATACAAATCACCACACATAAAAATAGAGGTCACAAATATAGAATATTTATTTCAACTGAACACCCCCACCATTCTCATTAGAGATTTAAACGCAAAATACATCAGTTGGGGCTGTAGAATTACAAATAATGCCGGCCGACACTTATTAAAACTAATAACTGACCTAAATTTAAAAACCTTAATTCCAGCAGAACCAACATATTATCCATACGACACGAACAAACATCCAGACATTTTGGATATCGCAATTACGAACACACAAACCACATACTACTCAACACCTCTATTTGAATTGGATTCCGACCACTTACCAATCGTCATCTCTACACACACCCCGCCCCCACCCCCACCCCTACCTACCCACATATTAAACACGAAAAACATAAACTGGAAGGAATTCAGAAAAACAATAACAAATAAACCCCGAATTTTAAAAATCTTAACACCCCATTAGAAATCGAAATGGTAAATTTCATATTTACACGATATAATTACCAACACTATTAAACATTTACAAGCCAATAGACCCCTCATCACTCACAAAACGCTTAGCAAATTACTGCCATAAAAAATACTAACAATAATGAACACTAGGAACAGAACCAGAAGTGCCGATCGGGTGGCTGAGATCGCTAAGGCAGTAGTGTCGTAGCGATCTCGAACTGAAGGGTCAAGGGTTCAAGTCCCGCCTCGGGCATGGTTGTATTTGTGTTTGTCCTTACACCCGTTGTCATCATCATATGGTTCATCTTCATAGTTACCATAACGTTAACTCCACTAGTGGTTGCTAATGACCTAGATGTCGATGCGACCTTAAATAACAAAAATGAAAAAACAACAACAACAGTTTTTCAAATTCGAAATGTATTTCAACTGCAAGTATTTAAACAGTTCCCAGCCTTGGGTAAGTCGTAGGCTTCCGCGGCCAGAGTCATGTAAATGGTCTTGGCTGTCCAGGTGACGCCGCGTCGAAGGCTGTGTTGCCGACGTTTCGACCATCTTGTCGTGGTCTTCCTCAGGGCTGTTGTCGCACAACTCTTGCAGGAGGTCCTCTAGGCGCTAAATTATTGGCTCTCGGCCGCTGGGCGAGGAACAGTGGGAAGAGCCGCGGTGGGAGCGTAAGTCATGGCGGCCAGCGCCGCCTCCCTTCCCGCCCCACCACTTGTTCCGGCGGCGGCGAGTGAGCGAAAGTGTGCCTGGACCGCGCCCCTGCGTGGGCGGCGTCACGCCTTGCTTGCGCCCGCGCGACGCTCCGCGACAGTGGGCCGAACCTCAGCGCCAGCCACTCTCTCCGCACTCACCGCCAGAGGTGGCTCAGGGCTCTGCACTGCCTCTGACCGGAAGTGCCTAGGTTACACTCCCCACTGTGGCAGGTCCAATTCAGTCGCTGTCTGGAGGAGAATTCTAGCGGCCGGCTGCTCTGATCGGTAGCTTTCCGTTGTTTCTCTGATCAACACCAGGCGAATGCCGGAGCAGTATCCTAACAACCGGGCCAGGGACCGCGAACGAATTAGTTTTTTACTTAGATTTGTGTCCAATCTTATTGCGTTCTAACTCATGAAGTAAGGGTTTTTTAAAAATCTTTTTGAATGATAATTTTTTTATGAGTGTCTTTTATATTGTTTCCTTGGCATATTTTTTTATATTTCAGTAATCTGTTATATTCTCCGATCTATTTCATACCAAACACTTTTTCGGTATCACAACACGTATTTCCGTTGAAATCTCGAAATCGATTTTCCGCAGCGTTACTTTTCATTCTCTATGCTACGTATATTATTCCGTTTATACGTACGTATAGTAGACAGTAAAATGCCACTCCCATTGGGTTCTGGCTAAAAAATCTATTGATCAGGTTTGTATTTAGCAGAGTACGGAGCCCCCACTAATAAAGCTCAATTGTGAGGGTGGCCGAGTGCTTCTCGGCTTCACTTTTGCATTGCGAACCACTGCAGCCAGCGCTCGCCTCCTTATTTACGTGCGCGTGACTCACCGGCGCAGCGCGCGGCGAGGGCGGTGCGAGGCGGGGCGGGGGGGGGGGCGGGGGCGTGGGAGGGGCAGAACAGTTCGTAGCGGGGCGGGACGGGGCAGGAAAGGCCAGACGTGGCGTGGCGGTGAGGGGCGTGGCGGTGAGAGGCGTGGCGGGGCGGGGCGTGGCGGGGCGGGACGGGGCGGAGCGGGACGGGGCGGGGCGGGGAGGGGAGGGGAGACGAATCTAACGGCTGAACGCGGTCCAGCAGACTGCGAGGCGGCGCGGTGGAGCGAGTGTAGAAAGTGGGATTCGGCAAATGAAAGTAAGAGTTACAAGTCGGGAAAGGATTTTAAGGTGCATATTGAGGAGCAAACATTCAAAACGTGACATGTCCACTTCAGACTTTTCTGATAAAAATTAAAAATGTAGCCCAAATCAACGCTGTCTTTAACTCAAAGAATATTGTACTACTTAATGTATTGTAAGACATGTAACATTTCTTTTTGGAAATAAAATTGTAGGTAAAACCAACAATTTCAGAACTCGATTTTTGCCAAATGGACATGTCATTTTTTCAATGTTTGCTCCTCAATTATGGTTGTAAAAGTGGTGGGAGGTTCAGAAAATTCATACAATAGATGCAAAAAAAGGTGGTGCTGAAACAATTGTATTAAGGATGTAACATGATCTCAGTTTCTAGAACATTCGTATCACTTTGCACCAAATTCTTCTTCTTTGTGGAGTCCGCAAGAGGAGATGAACTTCCTCTGACTCCTTCTCCTTTCCCCTCCAAATCCAGAAAGGGTGCACAAGCGCTGCCAGTGCTCTTTTAGTATTGACGGCGACACGAGGGCAAGCAGACTTCTGCACATCTATTTAAATGGGCAAATCCTGATTTGACTGTCAGGGCAGCAATTTAAATTCGCCGGGAAATGGTTACACTGCTGCAAGAACTCTGTTGAAATTTAAATTAGAGTTCACACCTGCCAGTGGTGCTGGGATTATAACTGGTGGTTTAGTAAATGATATTTTAATATATGTTTAATATTGTTGTCTTCTGATGAAATAAGATTCTAAAAAACAAAAAGAGATACAAAAAGAGAAAAATCCTTTTTTCTGCCCAATCTTTTAAAAACGCAGAAAAGAGTGGAGAAAAAGGCGCTGAAGCAAAAAAGAGGGAACAGGTGGCGTAAAGTAGTAATCTCACGAAAAAGTGTCAAAAGATGCAACAATTCCTTTCGCTTCATTCCATCCCCCCAAATACACACATTAAACTATCTGTATGAAAAAAGCTATATTTTTGAAAAGGTGCCGCACCTTAAAATTCTTTCTCTAGTCATAAACACAATATTCAGAAAGGCTTTACAAGACATGAAGTTGAGAGCAGTTTTATTTTAACATTTTCTAGCCTTTTGCAGCTGTCGGTATATAAAGCTAGTAAATAGCTTCTAAAACCCGTGATTCAAAGGGGTTCCAAGTATTAAGCAGACTCATACAGAATTAAACTTAGATCGCATTCAGGAATATTTAAATAAAAGTTTCAATAATTTTTTATAAATATTCCAAATTCACACTGCGCGACAATATTTCAGTTTGGAAAAATGTTTTTAACCGAACAGAATGAATTCACAATATCCCAAATATTATCTTACTTTCCTAACTTACTGCTTAATTAAATATTATACCCAAATTAATACATTTTAAAAGAAATCATTTATATTAAGTTGTTAAATTATTCCCCAAACCATTACTAAAATATTCTTTACTAGAATCTTCTGTAACATGCTTTTTAGAACCTCTATTCCAAAGTACTAGTTGACCCTCCTTTGTGTTACTTTGTTAAAACCTCTATAAGTCATGAATTTCGAACAGGAAATTTTGAATAAACTAGTGGTGCTAGAACATCACGTACCTTCTCGTATTTACAAAGTTATATAATACTAATTATACCATAATTTCCGAATTTACACATCTCAGTCGTCATTTTTGTAAATCGCACTACAAATCGTACAACATTTGGAGCAAAAACTAAATATTTTCAAACCTATATAAACTCAAATTTGAAAATTATGACCGCTTTTCATACAGCTACATCATGTTCCACCAATGAGACATAATTCACAGAAATTCTGCCGCCGATTCGCGGCCCGGAATTTCAGTGTTGCAATCAGATATTCCCTGAAGGCTAGCAGTTTTTATTTCAGAGGATTTCAAATGCATTTTAAATAATTTCTAAAAGATTAAGTGTAAGGACAAAAGGTCGAATGTAATAAAAAAAGAAAAGTGAAATAATATGCAAATTCTCACTTACGAATTCCAGGCATCCAACTTCCCTGGAATTACGTTCACGAAGCGCAATAAATTTGGAGCGGGCGATTGTGTTTGTCACAACAAATTACACAAAATATACTCATATTTTTAAAAAAAATCAACCTAACCTTGTCTGAAGATCTGTTTTCCATAAACACATTTCCTTAAGAAAAAAATTGTATCTTTACAAATGTAGTTGTAGGAAAACGGCGAATTTTTTTAAATTTATTAAATTTTTCCAAAATCAGGCATTTTAACGAACATGAGACATACACCATTCTCTTAAACAATCTTAATGCTGCATAAGATCCCAATTTAATTTTAAAAAATTGTGCGGTTTAAAAAAATTGGTTTAAAGAAAATAAAAATTGCATATGTTTGACACAAAATTTCGCAAAAAATTCTTATGTTTTTTTAAAAATTGAACAGAACATTATTTTTAGATATTTCTCATTAAACATTTCATTAAGAAAAAATGTACATCGAGATCTTGTCAGCCAGCGTGAAAAGGTCGGTTGCTTATTTGTTAGTGATTCCGGGCATGCCAACTACCCAGGGCATTAGTAGTGTATGCTTTTTCATCAGTGGGCGGTGGTGGTGAACTACTCCCGCTGGATGGCGAGATCCGGCGCCGACCTCGTCGGATAGTGGGGTTTCCCCAACTAGGTACCTCCCACTAACGCGGCACCGCCCCTACCAGGACAAGCTCTGAGCTCCCATTCGGTCTCCCGGCACGTGTGGTAGTGTAGTGCATGTTAGTGTAAGAGTGTGTAAGGGGTGAGAATAGGACAAGGAAGAGGAAGGAAATAATGCGCGCAGTCAGTGGCCCGTTTGGTAGGGAAATGCTCCGGCATTTACCTGTTTTTAATCGGAGAAATCCCGGAAAACTACCGATCAGAACAGCCAGCTTCTAGAATCCTGCCACTGTCGGGACTCGAACCTAAGACCTGCTGGTCAGAGGCACTGTAGTGACATCAATTGATGCACTGAACCATCTGTTCCGGTTCAGCGTGGGAAGATTACCGCTCCCCGCACGCGAAAAAAACATGCACTACACTTACGGGGGTAATATCCTTAGCAGTTGACGCGATCATCGGGAGCGGTAGCTCAGTGCATCAACTGATCTATCTTCAGCGCCTCTGACCGGGAAGTCGTAGGTTCAAGCCCTGACGGCGGAAGCATTTTCGACACTAGCGTTTTAGCTAGGTCGAATTTAGTCGCTGCCTGGAGGAGAATTCTGCGGCCGCCTGCTCAGACGGTAGTTTTCCGTGGTTTCTCCGATCAACACCAGGGGAGTGCCGGAGCAGTACCCTAAGAAACGGGCCACAGACCGCGCGCTATCTTTCCTTCTTCTTCCTTTTCCTGTTCTCTCTCCTTACACACGCCATCCAGCGGGGGGAGATCACCGCCACGTCCTGAGCAAAAAAACATGCACTACACTTGCGGGACTAATGACCTAAGTCTTGACATACCCGGAATGACTACCAAGCAACCAACGGAGTCAGTTAGGCCTCTCAGCCCACTACGCGGCGTCACCCGGACAGCGAAGTCATCGTGTCGAGCCGCGGAAGCCTACGCGTACAACCAACGCAGGCATTAATTAATCAATCAATCAAAATCATTGAGCCCCGTTTCCATGTCATTTGCGCCCACTGTGCAGCTCTCAGCTCCGCGCGCCTGCACGCGGCTCTTCCCGGAATATGTTGCGCGGGCGCGGATGCAGTTCCGTGAGCGAGCGCACGGCCGTGGGCGGCGGAGGGCGAGGGCGCTTGTCGCCCGCAGACAGCGCCTGCTGTGAGGAATGGCAGCGCTGACTCAGCGATCAGGCTCCCGACCAGGCCTCCACGGCCTCCAGGCCGCGGGGATGGGCGATTACTAAATAATAATCGACTAATATCTAATCGACGATTTTGTTTATTACATTAATATGCATCAACCGTTCCAACCGGGAGAGATGGCTCAGGACATCCACTCACGTCACTGCAGTCTCTCTGACAGGGAGGAGTCCCTAGGTTGGAGTCCCGACGGTGGCAGGATGTTTGACACTAGCTTGTCAGCTACGTCGAATTCAATCGATGTGTAGAGGAGAATTCTAGCGGCCGGCTGCTCCGAACGGTAGCTTTCCGTGGTGTCTCCGATCAACACCAGGCGAATGCCGGAGCAGTATCCTAACAAACAGGCCACGGACTGCGCGATCTTTCCTTTCTCTTCCTTGTCCTATCTTCACTTCTTGCTTACACACACTTACACTAACATGCACTACACTACCACATATTCCGGGATACCGGTCGGGAGCTTAGAGCTTGTTCCGGCTGGGGCGGTGCCCCGCTGTTGGAGAGTCCTAGTTAGGGGAAAACCCCGCTAGCCAGGGTCCAGCGGGGGAAGATCACAGCGATCTCCCGAGAAAAAAACATGCACTACACTTACGGGACTAATGACCTACGCTGTTGACGCGCCCCGTATCACTAACCAAGCAACCAACGGGAGCTCGCCGTCGAATCTCGCCCTACAGCAGGGGAAGACCATTGCCACCTACCGAACAAAAGCACTTACTACACGTACGGGACTAATGACCATAGTAGTTGACGCGTTAGGATCACTAACAATCAATCAATCGTTCCGAATTATTCGATTAATCTTACATAATCAATTAATTATTCATATGCTAATTTACAAATTAAGAAATCATTAATTTTTAATTTGTAAATTAATTAATCGTTTTGTAGCTTTTAAGAAGCACGGCATGATTTCATTAATAATGTTGTTTATTCTTTGTTTAAATGATATTCATTTCACACACGTGCTCATGAGAAACGACTGTACCTCAGTTTAAAATGAAAATGGTCTAACTACAATAATTTTCTAAGATTGTCGAAGAATAGATGTGTTCTCCGTGAATAATTAATGGGTAGGTGTAGAATGAATTATCATTTTCTGATGTACTTGGTTCCCCGTGTAAATAAATATATTGAAGAGAATGGGAAAACACTTGAACCTTTTAAGGTTGTGGTGCAACAGAATGGCACAGACTTTCTCGTAGTAAAGTTTTCTAATTCCCGTGGTGTGGACTGATTATATTCGTAATTAAAATTTGCAGCGTACGTGCTACAGGCAACTTGCTGCTGGCTCTTATTTCTATGAATTTTCATGGTTTTTGAATTACTTTAACACGACAAAACTCAGCCTCTATGTTGGATCATGGGCAGCGTACTAGCTTCCCGTGTGATGGTCCCGGGTTTGATTCTCGGACGAGGTAAGAATAGAGTATTAGCTTTTCTTTAAAATCGTCTCAGTTTCTGTAGCTGAGTGAATGATGAGCATTTTCAGCTCAAACGCCATTTTCACAAAAATTACATCAAATTTTTTATTCACACTTTTTCAATTGATGGTTCGAATTGGACTTTTTAATATGGCATAACGTTAATTTTGGGGTATTTTGTTTTTTCAAAAATTACACGAACATAATTTTATTGAAATATCCTTGACGTCCTTGGTTTGCATATTTAAAGCAATTTGTCTATATTATTGGATTTATGAGTTCATGTGCTACAAATGGCATTCAGTGAAATTATTCGAAAACCCAAAAATTTTCTATGAAAAAGAGCTTCAAATTTCGCATTTACAGTAACGCTTAAATGCAATTTTCCCAAAAAAGGCTCCAAATGTTTCAATGAAAAATGTCATTTAGGACGTGTTTTTAATTTCTTTTAATATTCGTAAAGTAATATTTCGGTTCTACTATTAGAAAACCGAAAAATTGAGAAAATGTCAAAAAATGTACTTTGGGTGGCAATAGATGGCAACTGGCAAGAGAATGTGGCGAGACCGAATAACTTGCCCACACCAAAGAAAATAGAAAACTAATACGAGAAAGCCCATGCCATTCTGTAACACCACTTATTATTGTTGCGATTTATGATTTTTAACAATATGATTCACTTAATTGTACTTCTGGGGTTGTTTTGGTAGATTTTCATTTTACCTTTTTTTGCGAATTTTAGCTTCGAATGACTATTTTTGGCATTTTGCCTTATTTGTGTCTTTTCTCAGTTTTTCATCATTATTTTCCCTTTTTCCCTCCTTGCCTCCATCGTTTGCATCTTCTACCCTTGCCGCCTTCTTGCACCATCTTTATGAAATTGGGATGCCTCGGGGGCATGGGATCATAAAGGTGCGGTCGTGTTTTGTGTTTGTGCGGAAACAGAGGCTCCGTTGTCAGGTTGTGCTAAAACTCTTGTTTGCAAAGGGAAAGGATCATACCAGTGAAGATTTTTGATATTTTTTATTGATGCCTGCAGACTTCTTCGCTCAAGAGAAATCTCATACACAAACATAAGTTTGTGTATGTCTATGTATGTTTGTGTGTGGCTTCTGATCCGTTTTGAGGACAGAGCAGTCTGTACATAAAATAACCTCAGTTTCTCCTTGTTCTCTCTTCCCTTTCTGGTGATTGCACAAGTGCGAAGAACGAAATCTACAATTCCGTTGTCATTGATACTATTTCAAGATTAACTAAGGAATCCATGACAGCATTTCGGAGAGACAGTACAGCAAGTAAAATAAATTCGTAGTCGACATGATGGATGTACTTGTACAATGAAGATTACAAAGAAAAGTCTTTTCCTTCACATGAGTGCTAATGTAAATTTTAAAGTTAGAATAAAAATGCGAATCATTTTAATTATTGATCTTTTACATCAATTACTTTTAGATGGTGATTTTTTAATGTTTCCCGTGTTTTATCCCCTACATTAGCCAAAATAAATGCATTTTTGCATGATATTTTAGTAAAAATAATTGCCTGTTTTCCTGCCTATTGTAAGTAAAATAAATATCTGAACTTCGAGCTCTACGCATAGTACAGACGTGACTCCTCACTAATTTCTCCCTCTTTGGAATAACTCCTACACCTACTGAATGGCAAGCATTTTCAAAACGAGTTCGATTAAAATATGCCGTTGCGACATGTCTCGAAGATTTTGTGTAATTTCCGCAATCTAATTTTAATACAAAGAATTTAACTGGTATATCTGGGTTTGACTAACATGAAGAAACTATTTTTAAGTTAGATTGTTTTCCGCAAAAACATTTAATTATATGTAATTGAAAGCTATTTTGATGGGATATACACATCTTTTAATCAGAGGTTTTTGAGATTCAATCATATGACTCGATGACCACTGTGAGTTCTTAAAAAATTCTTATTTCTCATTTAACCCTAATGTAGTCGCACAAGCGTCTGCGCACCATTTGTTACAACTGACAAATAAGTTTAGCATTTTCCTACTCTTCTACAATCTACCTTTTAACAGCTTGTTTACCTATCTTCCAAGAACAGAAACTTTGTTGTGCAAGTTAATGTAATTGAAGTAGAACTCATTGTTTGTGACGGGGAACTCCATAAATCCCCACGAGCGTTCAGTTTTGTTCGATATATTACATGAAATTGAATTTTGTGACGCTTGAGAACAATAAGAGGCCATAAAGAGGCTACTTAATAATAATTAGTATTACTGTTCAGGTTTTGTATAGATAAATAACAATAAACTACTGTAGTATTTACCGTAAGCGAGGCAATGTATGTTCGCCACTTAGATGATATTGCATTTGAAACAAATAGCATTCATTTATGAATTTTATTCCACAGTTTTACGTTGTTGAAAAAACAACTTTCTGTCACCCAAAAATTGTAATACTTTATGTAAATTTTATTTTATTTTTGCACTTGTTCCGTTCTTCACAATCCTCGTCTGTTAAATTCTTCTCTTTCAAAAGTCTCTCAGTTTCTCTCAACAAGTTATGTTTATGTCTTTCTCTTTTCTTCCTTTCCACAGGAAACCACTCTAAAATTATTTATAAAATTCTATTTTCTTTCATTCTTTTAACACGACCAAACCATTGTAATTGCTTATATTGAACAGTTTCTAAAATTGTACTATGTACTTTATATAATTTATAAATTATAGATTTTAAAAATTAAGAACATACTCGTATATTCAAGAAAATTGAATATCACAAGGAATAAATTGCAAAACGACATTAATTATTAGTAACATTAGAAAGGAAACAGTGGGCATGCAAGGCGACGGTAACGCGCTCTCGCGACTACTAACCGCACGAGACGGACCGCGACTTCAGAAGGTTTAACCAGGTCATACTTCTCCACAAGTAGAAAACCGTTTTTGATCGTAAATAGAGAAATTCATATTGAGACTTTTAATAAAATGAATATTCATTAGTAAATTGCCTGTGTTGCTTTCGCTCTTCTTCCAAAACCGACCAAATTGGATCTATGACGGTCGTGGTATGAAAAGTAAAAGGCAAGCGAAGCCATCGTATAAAGATCAGGGCAGAAATATCGAGAGAAAAACAGCATCAGTTCAGGCACACTAGAATTATACATTACAACATAATATACACACTTCAAAAATATTCCTTTAGAAAATTCAAAGAAGCTTAATTTCTTCGAGAGAAAGAAGAAGAAGAAGAAAAAAAAATTGAGAGAACATGCTAATGAAAAGAGCGTTATTCTAATTTTCATTTCTCAATCCGCACAAAATCCTTCGGGGAATTGTCGCTGAGAGGAAAATCAATAGACTTCGTTTGCAGAGCTTCTGCCTAATGAAAGCTAAATACATTCAATGAAGGGAGAGATCCAATTACCCTGTGGAGGGCTTCTCTCTCCAGCTGCGAGCTTCGACTCCGCAGGCGGCCCAGGGGACGCCCAAGACGACTGGCGTCGCAAACTCTAAATCAGGGCCGCGCAAAATACTTAAAATTTAGTATTTAAATACTTCACAAATAAGTGTTTAAATACACAGACGAAATACCTTTGGAGTCGATGTGCTAAACATACATATATATTTAAAATATAATCAAAATACTGTATATAATCAAAATACTGTAAATATATAATACTTTTGTGTTGTATATTTTTTATTGCAACAATATATTGAAATTCTTTTATTTGTTTTTAATTATAGTAAATTAGTAATTGATAGTCATAAAAATTTCTGAACAATAACAATTGTAATGTACTGTAACAATATGTATAAATATTTTTAAACATAACATATCAAAAATACGTCTCACACAAAGAAATGGAATTTCCGTTTAACACGACTAATTTTTCAAACAAATCATCAGGCAATAACAACCTAGTTGGCGAATGTATAAAACCTAAAGAAGAAAAGTCGTTCAACTGGGGTGGATGAACATAAACTAGAGTTAAAACGAATGAACCCTAAAGGCCAGATAATTGTCCAGCATTTTTAATGATTTAGATTTATCAATTAACTAGAGATGCTACAAAATGGCACGGACTTTCTCGTAGCAAATGTTTCTAATTTCCTTGGCGTGGTCTAGCTTTAAGGTGTTGTTCCATTTACTGTTCAGCTGCCATCTGTCGTACAATTTTTTGTACATTTTATCCAAAGTACATTTTTTGACATTTTCTTAATTTTTGCTTCACTAATAGTACAACCGAAATATTACTTCAAGAATATTAAAGAGTAAAACCTTGTCCTAATTGGAAATTTTCATTGAAAAATTTGAAGCCGTTGTAAATGCGAAATTTGAACCTCTTTTTCACAGGAATCTAGTGAGTTTTCGAAAAACTTCATTTGAAGCACTTCCACTCAAAAATGTAATAATGTATTGTGACCTACCAATATGTGGGTCATTTTTATTACATATTATTTGTCGTAAATGGGTGGAAATGCTAGGGTAATTAAATAGGAATATGGCGCCTTAGCAACGGCGCCCAAGTTGTTGTCAAGATAAATAAATATTCATCTGGCATTGAAAGTGACGGCGTGGCTAGTCAGATTTGAAAACGATTTGGGGATTGGTTGGAGAGAGCAACGATAGTCTACTACTGCAAAAGTATGTCTGATTTTGTTTGAAAAAAAACCAGTAGAAAAGGGAAGCCAAGGTCTGGGGGGATGAGCAGTAATAAAAAAAATACACATTATGTCATATGTCGTGACGCTGTGCGGGTCGCTCGCGGATAGATAATTTGTGTAATTGGTACTTGTAATTTTTCATGAGATTGAGGAACGTTGGACTCCGAATAATTTACAGTGTGTTAGAAGTATAACTTGTTATTTTTCGCGAGGGAACTCTACTAATTATTGAACTGATAGAATTTCGAACGTTCACGAACAGTTTGGACTTTAATTATTTTTACAACGCGCGGAAATTAGAACTTGTGAGAAGTCGTATATGATAGGACTCGGAAATATTCTGGACAAGTAATTAATTTGTGGAACTTTAAAATATTTCCGTTGTGTAATTGTAAAGAACGGGGTATAATTTTTTTGCAAGTTTAATCGACCTACAACTACGAATATTTGAAGTAGTGCGGATCAGTGGCTCGGCAACGTTCCCGTGGAAGAACAGGAGAGAAGAACGCGGTACTTCGACTCTGGAATTCGCATCACCGGGGAGAAAAGAAGATGGTCCTTCGTGGCGACGTCGATCAAGAGCGTGCGAAGTATAGTGCAGTATAAAGATTCGAACAAGGTCATGACCAAAAGACAGTCTTTCTGTTGTAAATTTCCATTTAAAATTTTTATATCGCAATTAGCAATAAATCCTAAGTTTCTTTTTGAAAGAAAAAAAAGATTTTCATTGGCCAATTCGAGCTAATAAGAAGTTAGATAAAATATTTGTTTTCAGATTCCTCGCCACTCTGTATGGATGGCAGATCGGGTAATCGGCTATCAATAAGTAATAGCGATTATTTCAGACGCAACCCATCGACCCAGATAGCGGGACAATTAGTTTTCTTAGTTTTAGTTTTTTTAATTTTCTTAGAACTTTAGTTTTCTTTGAAGCAATAATAGCTAAAAATAGTATCGTAACCTTTTTCTGGCTCTCATGTTATCATAAATTTGGAAACGGGTTACGACAAAATGCCCAATAATTGTGAGCAGTTTGTGGGCATGTTTCAGCATACATATCTACGGAAATGTGCATATTAAAGGGCCAGAAATATTTAAAAAAATATATTTTTGTGTAATTTTTGAAAAACCAACAGAATACACAAAAATGAAATTTACGTCAAATTAATCAGTGCAATTAGCACTATCCATGGGGAAAATGTAGAAAAAATTTGGAGCTTTTTTTGAGAAAATGGCGTTTGAACGTTTCTGAAATGCGGAATTTTGAGGTCATTTTAACAGAAAAATGTTGAGATTTGGAGACAGTTTATTTGACGTTATTTAAAGCACATATACTCGTAAATATAACAATGTAAAGAAATCGCATCTAATGTAAATATTACCGACGTGGGAGACCAGTCAAAAATTCCATTTTTGTAATTTTTGAAAAACAAACAAAGGAATAGAGCAATATGTCGTTTATGTCATCCTATAGAGTACATTAGTACTACCCTACCAAAACCTTAAAGAAATATTTGGCACCTTTTTGAGAAAATCGTGTTTTAGTATTTTTTAAATTGCAAATATTGCAGGGAATATTGCACGAAAACAACTAAAATTTTGACAAAAATGTACATGAATTTAATTTAAATTAAATTTTAACAAAAGAATAGCGCTATATGGCGTTTCTGACATCGTATAGAACTCGTTTGGCAGTAACACTACCAAAAATTTAAAGAAAAAATTTGGAGGCGTTTTTGAAAAATCTTGTTTTTATTATTTTTTAAAATTGCAAATATTGCACAAAAATTACTTAATTTAAAAAATGTACATGACTTTTATGAAAGAACTAATAATGGACAACAAATTTCATTTGAAGGAAAAATGTGTCTTCAATTTTGTATTTGTATGAAGACGCCGAAAAAATTCAAACTTTTGAAATTTTCGAAAATTCAGAGTTAATAGTGAAAATCGGACCTATGGCATCATTATAAGTGTATTTTACATTCTTCTTACAAGAAATTTAAAGAAAAAAATTGGAACCGTTTTTGAGAAAATTTTGAAAATGTCCTGGAGGCTTCATGTAAAGCACCCCAAACTTTTGAAGAATTTTTTTCAAATTTTCAAAGTGTCCACTAGAGCTGGATTGACAGGGGATTTTTCAATTTTGAAAAAATCTTACGTACGGTTTTGGCGCTAGTAGTGTTCACGGACGGACGGACGGAAGGGCGGAGGACGGGCGGACGTTTTGAAAAAAACACTTTTTCGGTATTAGGGGACCCCAAAACGTGTATTTCCGTTGAAATCTCGAAATAGATTTTCCGCAGCATTACATAACTTTCTCTATACTAAGTGTATTACTCCGTTAATACGTACGAACGAAAAAGTAAAAATTGCCTAGGAATCACGCAAAATTAAGCAAAAATACTCATACTTTCGAAAAATTGAACATGAATTTATTTCAATATCTGTATTCGATGAACACATTTCATTTAAAAATAATATTTTGAAGTGTAGTGGTAGCGAAGCATGGGGAGGGGCAGGTCGCGAGAGGCGCGGAATGAAAAGTATTTTCCACCCTGGCCACTCAGGGGAATCCAGAACTTCTGACTGGGAGGACCTCGGCTCGAGTCCCGACCATGACAGGATTTTCGACACTAGCTTTGTCAGCTAGGTCAAATTCAGTCTGTGACTGGAGGAGAATTCTATCGGCCGGCTGCTCTGATCGGTAGTTTCCCGTGGTTTCTTCGATCAACACCAGGCGAATGCAGGAGCAGTACGGGACACGGCAGAACGGGACACGGACCGCGCTCTTTCCTTCCCCTTCCTTGTATCCTCTCCCCTTACACTAAAATGCACTACACTACCACTCATGTTCGGAGATCGGATCGGGAGCTTAGAAAATGTCCTGGCTGTGGCGGTGCCCCGCTGGTGGGAGAAAGCCCGCTTGCCGACGGCAGGTCGGTGCCGGATCTCGCCGTATCATATATCATGCACTACACTTACGGGACTAATGACCTCATTAGTTTAGGCGCCCGGAATCACTAACAATCAATCAATTAATCAATCCGGGGAATCGCGGGTACAGAATACTACAAACTCCGTTGAAGACATTAGGATGAGGATCGCATGTCGGCAGCCACACATGTCCTACAAGGGCCTGTATTTCATTTTTAATATTCCATATAGACATCGATTTGTGTGAAGCAAGTACAAAGTCGACAGTCTAATATCTTTATTAGTAATTTCCAATGAGAGCAAGAATTGAAAGAAAAGTACGCAACTTAACGGCTGTGTAGGATGTGTTTATGGTTTTCTTAGATACTCAGAAAATTGGGAAAAAATCGGAAACAATACAAAAACAATGCAACAGTTTCGATTCACTCAAATATTGAAACGAAGAAAACAATACTAAATTTTTCTCAAACGCGAGCAGCATCTCATTGACATATGAAATATCTTATTTTTTATGTACTTGGTATATACTTTTGTTCACGAGGAACGTATTTTCCAGTTCCTTTGCGGGGGTGGGAGTGGCGGGTCAGTGACATAAGTCTTTGATACCTTATTTTCCGTGGTGAGGCTCAGGCCTTGAGGCCTGCTCTTCCACCTGACCACGCAAATTCCGCTACGCTCCTTTAACAATCTGGTAGAGAAAGGAGGTATTATCTTGGGCGACTAAACAGGCGATTTGAATTTAGATCAGAGGCTTCTTTTAGGCTTGAGAATTTTTCACTTGCAGTACATCTACCACATAGGACAGCCGGCTTTACTTTCTCTCCGAAGGAAGGCGTACGAAGGATTTCCCCCCTTATAAACCTATTCGATCGGGTCGGGTTTCAACCCGCGAACAAAGTCAGATCAGTCCGATACGCTAACCGTTACGCGCAGTGTTGGTGGTGATAGCGGCGTTGGTCAGGACCGCGTGATGACGGCTAGGATGGCTTCGCGAGGAACCTGTTGCCTCTGAAGCGTCGTTCACCGTTTCCAAATCCCACGATGGCGGATTTTCACACCAGCTGCGTAACTGGTTTGAATTCAACCAATGTCTGGAGGAGAATTCAAGCAGTCGGTTGCTCTCATCTGTAGTTTTCTGTGGTTTCTCCTATCATTACCAGCAACACCTAACAAACAGGTCACAGACTGCACGGGATCTTTCCTTCCTTATTCTAGCCATATCCTCTCCCTGAACGTTCACACTCACACCCCCATTCTTTCATGCTTTATACCAACACACACATTGGTAGAGCTAGTCCATGGTCGTTCTATACAAGTAGGGGGCGCCTACTTGTATAGAACGATTTTCCTAAGCGTGAGCCAAAGTGACAGCTAGTGCTGGCAACATAACTGAAGGTTCTGTGGTCGTTGTGCACTCGAGCCCATCAGACTCCCTCCCAGCATTCGTTCGTTTGCAGTTGGCTAACTTGTAAGTGGCTTCGACACTTTTGTGATGTCCTCGTCCGACAAAAATATAGTGCGCCACGAGAAATAATTGAAATTAGGAAGTGCAGTGTTATGTGCTCTTCCGTAAAAATTCTTTTTTTATAAACATTACATTACATTTACTTTTTGTATGAAAAATGTTACGTATTTTTAAACCGAGGCTTGAATGCCAGATGCGTACCGGTGCACGTGTTTCCGGCATAAAATCATTTTTCTTTCTATTCACATTCGTGACAGTTTTCTTTTACTGATTGTGAGAGCATGTTAAGAGGTTTTCCACTTTCGTATTTAAATTTAAATATTTCCCGGACTCGCGTACGAGCATATATATCCGCGAAACTCTTAGACTTCTGTATAGGGATGTTTTCGCAGGAGCCATTAGCACTTTACGGAGGAGCGTGACTGAATAGCTGTCGCGGCGGAGGGATACTTCTCTGAATTACATGTGAAGTTCACTTGTTACCCGAACTGTCACTTTGGCTCATCTTTGGGAAAATCCTTCTATAGCTGAGGGAGGATTTTAGGGAGAGCGGAACCCACCAGCCAACGCGTACAACAGTGCCGGATCTCATGTTGCTGCAGGTGAGGTACACCGCTACCTCCAGGGAAATATGCTCGGCGATGGCGGAGAGAGCCGAGAGGTCGGCAGGAGCGATCCATTGATTGATTAGTGATTCCGGTCGCGTCACCTACTAAAGGGTCATTAGTCACATAAGTATAGTGCATGTTTTTGCTCGATAGGTGACGGTGGTCTTCTCCCGCGGGCTGGCCAGATCCGGGGTTTTCTTCAACCAAGTATCGCCCACCAGTGGGACACTGCCACAGCCGGGACAAGCTCTAAGCTCCTCACCGATCTTCTGGCAAGTGTGGTAGTATAGTGCATATAAGTGTGTTTGTGTAAGAGGTGAGGGGAGGACAAGGAAGATGAAGGAAAGAGAGCAGTCGACCGCTAGAATTCTCTTGCAGACAGCGACTGAACTCGACCTAGCTCACAAGTTAGTGTCGAAAATCCTGCCACCGTCGGGAGTGGAACCCTAGGACCTCCCGGTGCGAGGCACTGCAATGACATCAGTTGATGCCCTGAGCCACCTCTCCCGATAGAGTTAATATAGAAAATCCTTCCACCGTGGGGAGTGGAACCCTTGGACCTCCCGGTCGGAGGCACTGCAGCGACATCAGTCAGTGCCCTGAGCCACCTGACGAGCGCGCGAGGCGACGCGGCGGGGGGGGACGAGGGGAAGGGGCGGGGCGTGAGTGCAGGGCTGCAGCGCTGCTGCTAACAGCGCTGAGTGACGCTGCCAACGGTTACCTCCGCGCCCGACCACAAAAGGCGCTTTGCGCGCGGTTTCCCGGTGGCTCTCAAAGGGCCGTTTCCCAGGAAAACCGCACGCGCCAGGCAAGTTGGCGCTTTGGGCCGTTGGCGGCGCTCTCGACGCCCCACACTCACACGCGCCAGCCTCCGCCCCTCCAGCCTCCGCCCCTGCAGCTCGGAACGCCTCTCGCAGCAGAGCTACCGAGGGATGAAATGTGTCCCCAGAACCAACCTTGAAACATCCGGGTACTAACCTAAAATTCCTGCTACCAATGATAATTGGTTCTGAAATTGTTCGTTTTATAACTATTATATTTTTAACGCGCATAGAAAGTTCGTTAAATTAAACTCTATATCGAGTCGTTGTATATCAATACATTTTTTGGAAACGTGGTGGAAATATTTTTTTCTTTGTACCATAAATGGAAGATTAAGACGTTTCGTTTTCTCCTATAGAATGCGGTGAAATAGTAGTACATTCCTATGTTACTTTTAATGTTTTTACGGCAGTGTTTTCACCAATATTTCAGAAATGTTATATTGGTGTTCGTGTTAAATAATTAAATGAAATATTTATTATATGAATCTTAAATCTTACATCTTCAACAATTACAATAAATAATTACCGTAGACTTAAAATCCTGGTATTGAAGCGTACCAGGAGGTCTTCGTCCTGGTACATAGTATTTCCATTCAAATCCTGATATAAATACCATGATGCTGGTACGTCTGCTAACACTCATCCACAGTCGTTTCCCTCACCGCAGGCGGCTACTATTGTTATCTGTTAAGTTCTTTCAGCCTTCATATGGCACCCATTTTTGATAAAACGAATAGGCTGACGAGCTAATAGTCGTTTTCGATCAATGTTCATTTTTTGTGATCAATTTTTATTTGTGTGCTATTTATTTCCGATCAGTCAGGTGGTAGGTCCCGTATATTCTCGATTTCCAGACGGTTACCCATCTCAAACCTCGGTGATCACACGCAAACTGGCTGATTCGTCTATCGACGTTGAATACTCTGCTAATTTCGCATCTTGTTCCTTCTTTGTGGCAATCATTATTCTGTTTCCCCTTAGCTACATTTAATTTTCTTTCAAACAATAGCGTTTCTCTCTCGTCTGCTTCAACAATTTTCTCCCAAACTGCGTTTTCTCTTCCTCCGTTCGAGGTCTTCTACACCGTTCGCTTTTGAACGTCCACTTTAGCATCTTCTCGCCATCACATGCAACTGATTAACTTCTTCCTTCATTAGTTTCTTCTCCCCTGACTTCTCGACTTCCCCCTCGTTTACAAAGTCGCCGTCTCTCAGGCGACGCAACCCGTGCCCCCACACCTTCCTCTCACTCCCCGTTCCCGAAACTTTAAGGTACCTTCCTTTTGTGACAAGCCAGTGAAATGCACGTAACCTTGTGCCCGTGCATATTTCCGGTATACACCATTTCCGGTGTATGCCGACGCGCGTCATCCAGTAGACTACGCCTTTTTAGTTACGTCAGTTTTTTGTTGCTATATTTCCTAATATTGTAAATAAGGGAAACAAAGAAGAATAATGAATACCTTGTAGCATTTAAGTGTTGTTCTGAACATGTAGCAATCATAATGGGACGACGGCGATCACAACAAAGGTTGCATGACGAGGCACTACTGCGGACGCTTCCCAAAAGCCATGTGTGGACAGCAAGTGTGTGCTGTGAGAGTCAGATATTTAGGTGTGTCTATAAAAACCTTTAAAATGTATTTTGTAACTCCATAATATTGGTGTTGTAACCAATAACATGTTCAATCAATTAAATTTAGTGTTTCATTATGAAAATGAATTTTTCTTTCTTTTACCTAAAATTGTCAGACTACGCTTCTACAGGTGGCCTTTATAATCTAGGGTTAAGTAGCTCAGAGCTTCAACTGCTGTCTCTGCAGTGCCTCTGACCGAGAGATCTTAGGGTTCATGACAGCCGTGGTTTCTCCGATCGAATCCATGCGAATTCCAGAGCTGCACCCGAACAAACGCCCCGCACGCTTTCTTTACTATCTCTTCCTTGTCCTATCCTCCCCCCCTGCACACACACTTACACTAACATGCACTACACTAAAGGTCGGAAGAATAGGGCTTGTCACGAGTGGAGGAGGTGGGTACTCCACAGGTGATCGATATCTGGTTACCCCCACCCCGCAAGCCATCGTGTAGGTCGGCGCCGGAACCGTGAGCGGTGGCTCAGTGCATCACCTGACGGCACTGCAGCGTCTCTGACTGGGAGTTCCTACGTTACAGTCCTGACGGCGGCAGGATTTTCGACACTAACTTGTGACCTATGTCGAATTCAGTAGCGGCCGGCTGCTCTCATCGGTAGTTTTCCGTGGTTTCTCCGATTAACACCAGGCGAAAGCCGGAGCAGTACCCTAACAAACAGGCCTCTGACAGTGCGCGATCTTTCCTTCCTCTTCCTTGTCCTATCCTCACCCCTTACACACACTTACTCTGACAAGCATTACACTACCACACATGCCGGAAGATTGGTCGGGGACTTAGAACTTGTCCCGGCTGGGGCGGTGCCACGCTGGTGGGAGATACCTGGTTGGGGAAGACCTCGCTAGTCGACGGCACGTCGACGCCGGATGTCGCTATACAGTGATGGAAGATCTCCACCACCTCCCAATGAAAAACACACTACACTTACGGGACTAATGACCTCAGTAGTTGACGCGCGCGGAATCACTAATCAATCAATCAATCAATCGGCGCCGAATGTCGCCATCCAACGGGTAACGCCACCTCCACCTCTCACGATATAAAACTTGGACTACACTTAAGGCGCTAATCAGCATAACAGTGAACGCATTCGGAAGCACTAATCAATGAATCAAAAATCCAACATCACAAGTTATCTGTGAAAAAGAGCTTCACCAACCTAATGTCTCTTTCAACCCTTCAGTGAAGCTATTACCACTCATTCGTCATCTCCTCCTCCCCACCCCTCAGTGTCCTCCTTTTAATTTTCATCCTTCATTGCACATCTTCACCTAACATTTTCTCTCTCAAAAAATCAGAAATGGGATTGAATGATAAGTATTTACAGTTATTAGCAAAAACAACACTAGTTTGATTACTAATAGGTGGATTTTGATGACCTAAAACTCGCCAAAAAGTGATCAATAATACTCTTAAATAAAAAAATCTTTAAAAGCAAAGAAAAATTAGATCAAAACCTCTTCCGATGAACAACTCATACTGTTGGATATAATACTGATGCATGAGGCTTCTTCCATTTTTTTAAAGTGAACTCAAACTTGCCAACGTTTTGTATGGACTGCTATTTATCAGCAAATTTCTGACTACAGATATCTCGACATCGGGCGGACCAACAATGGCGCAGATAGGCGTCACAGGAACCTTAGATTACATACAACAGCTGACAAAAATTTCTGAGCGAAGAAATTGAATAGGTTACTCAGGAATTCTGTGAAGAATATTTATTGCATCGTGTAAATATTATTTGAAGCAAGTAACATTAAAACGGTATTAAAAATAATGAAATCACCCAAAATTCATAAAAAATTATTCGAAAAGGTAAAAAGTGTTTTATTAGTCGATTTCGACGAAAAATGCAAACAGTGACATAAAAATGGACCGTTTCCTTTTGTCACAACGTAAAATTAATTTATACACTAAACGGCATTGCTCTAAAGTCAAAAGAAAGAAAATGGCCTTTCATTAAAATCCGCCCCTATTGATAACTAAAGTATGTCTTGATTTTAAAAGCGTGTCATATTTCATATTCTCTAGGAAAAATAATCCCATGCTTTATTTTCATGTAGTGCTCAACGTGTTTAAAAGATTTTCGTTACTTCATGGAACTGATTTCGTGTATTTTTATGAATGTCGTACACTTCTTATCTGCCTCTCCGAAAAGAGAAATATAGGTCATGTTCCATAGAAGAGAAAATGAAATTCTTTCCGTTTTCGACCCAAACGTTTCTTGGAATAAAAAAAATAAGAAATGCTCCCGTAGGTGCTTTTGAGAATCTTGTGACACAAATGTCATACAAGGATTTGCGGGCACGGTAACACCAAAGTGAATTCAAGGAAGTTAAAGTAATTTTGAAAACGTATAATGAAGTCACAAAGATTAATCACACCCATTTAACAATATTGACAAAATTATTCTTGATGACTTCTTACAGACGATAAATTTACCTTTTTTCTGTTAACTTCATTCACATAATATTTTCTTCTAGCTACTCATCCATAATAGCCACTTTGCCTCAAAATTTCCTACAGTACTCTTCCATACATTTATCTGCAATTCATTTTAAAGTTCATTTGGTGGTTTTGGTGCATTTGATTGAGGATTTTTCTTAACTTTCCGTAGAATTGCACGACCATCTGCTCCACTAGGTTTCTTTGGACGTCCACGTTTTCTCACGTTTTCCAATGTTTTTCTTACACAAAACCTTCAATGACTCCGAGAAAGGTATTCCTTGGTCTGTATAAAATCTGAGAAATTTCTCTCAACGACTTGCATTGATTATTCAAACCCGATTACAAATTTTTCTCTTCCAAAGACGTTTCCTTCCCTTTACGACCCATTTATTCCCTACATAAAACACACGGACGCCTGTCGAGCATCTATCCAACATAATGCAAGGCCAATGCTACCAACCCTTCCTTCGCATGGGTCAGGCGTAGGGGAGCTAAAACTGCAACAGTTCTTCTTGCTGTTCGAATACTTTTTGCATCCCGAGATTTCATATTTCAGGAAGTTTCGACGGTTTTATCTGCTTTGTACATGTGTTTTTCTGCTGGTTTTTGATAATAACTTTTCTGCACACTTAGGTTAATACTACGAAGAAAATATCTATTGAACATAAGTTAATTATTGCATAATAATTGCAATAATTATTAAAATGCATTGGTGTTCGAATAATTTTTACACTCACTACATTTTGTAATACTTCCCACGTTACTTCCTCTTCCTCACCCTACCCATTGCGTGAACGCGTTTGCCTCCCTTGGACCTAGATGAATTCGGGGCCCCTTATTCTTACTTTCACCGACCACGTTAAGAAAACCCAAGTTTAGGGGGAACTGATCTGGCAGTCTGCGGCCGGCCGCATGGCGGCTCGTGCACGCGCGCTCCCCGCGGCGACTGCTCGAATCAGGGCGGGGGGGGGTGCTGTTTCAGAGGAGAGTCTCGGAGGGCGCTGTCGTCGCAGCGTTGTACGCAGAGATTCAGAAGGGGGACAGGGTGGGGCAGGAATAGGATCAGGGAACCATTTATGGGGTGAGAAGATTTTGAAAGAATTAGCGAGAACTCTCGCACGTTAAACGCCACCCTCTTCCATATTTTTCCATTTTCATATTAGTCCTATTATACATCTTGTTTCTTCTCAAAAGCCTTTTATCCTCTATCACTTGTTTTGTATATCCCCTTTTAATTGATACCAATACATTATACCCTTGTCAATACATACTATTCTTATTTAACGTTATTATTGAGCAGAGAAGTACACCCCTCTAATTCAATTGCTTAGAACGTCAAGTAATTAGTTTAATTTCACATACACTTGAAGATTCTGCAGGTTGTGACCCGGTGGAGTAGAATCGAGAAACGTCGAACCAACAAAAATGTAATAGAATGTTCAAGAATACCTTCTTCTATAGAATACGGTATGAGAAAATGTTTCTTTGAGACCTTTGGCCTCACTATTTTAGTTTTTAAGCCCCAAAACTCTCGTTTAGGAATTATTTGACAATAGAGATTCAAACTTCCGGGGGAGTGTCGTGGGTTGCATTTGACCTGACTATTTAGATGCATTTTTTTAAACAAATCCTTTAATTTTTAAATTCAGAGTGCAATTCGTCTCCGTGAAGTTCTCTTTCTTTAGAGACCTCATTTATAAAGATTGGTTGCGTGTGAAATGTGCAAAAGGTACGTGTTCTACTGAAAAAATACGAGGCGATGAGGGACAGGAAAGGCAGGGATGCAGACTGCATGAACGAGATACACGATCCAGCCAGTACTGAAGGACGCTCTGAGCAAACATCAGTTCATGTACCCAGGGGCGGATTTATATTTGAGCTGAAAGGGTTGTAGATCAGGGCGGCAAATTTTCCAAACATTAATATAATTTGAATTTTAATGCCATGTTCGTTTGAAACCATTTTCTATCTTTTTCTTTCCCTGACCTATCCCATTATTGAAAGAGTGAGATATCAGTTTCTGTATTAGTTTTTGCTTCAAAAGAAACGGCATTCGCTTCGGTGAACATTTTTACTTTCTTGTATACATGCGTATATACAGAGTAATACATGTAGTATGGAGAACGTTATGTAATGCTTCGGAAAATCGTTTTTTAGATTTCAACGAAAATACATGTTTTGGGGTCTCCTGATACCGAAAAAGTATTTTCTTCAAATGTCCATCTGCCCGTCAATCCGTCCGTCCGCCCGCCCGTCTGTCTGTCCGTCCGTCTGTCCGTCCGTCTGTCCGTCCGTCTGTCCGTCCGTCTGTCCGTCCGTCTGTCCGTCCGTCTGTCCGTCCGTCTGTCCGTCCGTCTGTCCGTCCGTCTGTCCGTCCGTCTGTCCGAGTACATGTGCTTTAAATAATGCTATATAAAGTTTCTCGAAAACCCAACAGTTTTCTGTTAACATGAGCTCAAAATTCCGCATTTTTAAAAATACTCAAACGCCTTTTTCTCAAAAATAGCTCCAGATTTGTTTTTCAAACTTTTTTAACGGATCGTGATAATGGCACTGTTTAATTTGACGATAAGTTCATTTTGGTGTATTCTTTTGTTTTTTCCAAAATTACAGAAATGTATTTTTTTAAATATGTCTCACATCGTTAATATGCACATTTCCATGGATTTGTATACATTATGCATTTGTGAGGTAAAGTACTTCAAATGACTTTAATAAAGTTTTTCGAAAACTGAATAGATTCCTGTGAAAAAGTTTGAAATTTCGCATTTACAATAATGCTTAATTTCCACTATATTTTTCCGCTTCAAATTTTTCAATGAAAATTTCTATTTAGGATCTTCTTTAATATTCAAGTAATATTTCGGTTTTACAATTAGTATACAGAAAACCTGAGAAAATGTGAAAAAAAGTACTTTGGGCGACGATAGAAGGCAGCTGGCAGAGCAAGACCGTAAAGCCAGTCCACACCAAGGAAAGTAGAACACTTTACTACGAGAAAGTCTGTGCTGTTCTGTAGCACCACTAGTTTACATGCAATATAAGTTCTCGAGGCGCGGCGAAATTCATGGAGCACATGGCGGAGACGGGTATAAATCCGTCCCTGCATATACCGATCGCCATCTTTGTTTGTGTTTGTTGTCTGAGAGGTGGCTTTGGGGGCTCCTCGCAAAGCATCAGTGCACCATCAAAGCAGTGAGCGCGTGGGATACAGGATTCAGACGGCAACTGCATCTGAAGATGTTAGATATGTTTATGATCTCTAAGGTGTATCTACGTTCTCGGAACAGACATCAGACTCAAGATAAATCACCGACTAAAAGAACGACTGAGAGGTAAGGACTGTGGAAGACAGTATCTAATTTCAAACGCATATGCATTTTACATCAAATGTATGTCAGATAAGGCAGGGATGCCGGAGCTGAAGGAAACGTGTACACGATTTTTTTAAGGTTAGAGCTTGGTGCAATTTAACAGATGACAAACTTAATTTGACTGAATTCTTTTGGTTAAAAAAAAACAAATGAAATTTTAATTTTCTCACCCTCTTGAAGGTACTTGATAAAAAGAGAACTTTATGTAA